>JBBPCX010000040.1:28235082-28263509 GCA_037974365.1 Hydrocynus forskahlii | reverse complement strand
CTTTTATTTTCATTTGTTACAGGAACAAATTTGGCCTGATCTCAGTTTTCATGCCTGTAATTTGCAAACGATAAGCTTGACATGTCTTTGTTCATCTTTGAATGGTGAAGGGCTTTATTCATCATTAGAGTGAACCAACAACATGATGCATAAACAGAACGGTTACAGAAGTGGGGGTGGGATATTCATCTGTGGCTGTGAGGTGTTGATGGGCCTTTTATCATTCAGTGATTGCTTTCTCTTAAGGTGTGGCTAATCCCTGAGGACACCTAGGGAGGCTATCGAAACTAGTGAATGTGTTTCCAGTGATGCTTTTTAACTTTATTCCCACAACATTAACGCATAAACTTCATCTCCACATTATTGGATCGTTTAGAATGACTGATCTGAGGACTAAAAGCATCAACAGTCTGGTCGATCATTTTTATAAAAAGTTATTTGAGTCCACAACATTCTAGGCTGTGTTTGGAGTCAAAAATCAGTGAAAAAGCAGAGGTGAAAAAGTTTGAACTTGTTTTTTTGTGCTTAAATATAGATTCATTCAAAGTTCATGTCCATCTGGACATTGGAGCATGTGATCTAAAAGGTGCATTCTAGTCTAAAAACTATTTAACATGTTATTTGCCATGTTATGTAGTATTTTTTTTTAAGTAGTATTGTGTCCCGTAGCTGCCTGGGATAAAACAAACTCCCAGTTTTGTATCCTTTATTGTATTTTTTGTCCATCAGTGTTTTCACCACTACAACACCCATCTTTACACTGATAAAGAAATCATGACTTATTACCTTAGCCTCTAAAGCTAATAAATACAAAAGTGGTTCGGCTTCTTAAGATAAGATGAGATGAGATGTATTTATCCTGAGGGAAGTTCTTGTGTCATTGCTTATGTAACAACTACACAGAGACAGAGAGACAACAAAGACAAGAACAATAGAAAATATAGTCTAAATAAATATGAATAAAAATCTGTAGTAAAAAGCTCATTATGAAATGCTATATACACAAATCCTGCATTTAAATACTATAGATAAGTAACATAGTTGTGTGAAACCTGACAGTTAGAATGTAATTGCACTTAGTAGAGATGAGTAGTATATTAGTAATATTAACATAAGTTGGTGATATTGCGCATAATGAAGTGAGTCGGCATGCTCAGTGCAACAAAAACCAATAAAAGATAATAAGAATTGTAGACAGTAGAATTGTTTAAAATTGAAAATAAAGCAAGAACATTACTGTAACAAAATAACTGTAACACTGACATTGCTGTGTGTAAGATTTACTGTACCAGAAGACTGGGAGTGCAAATGGTTTATGAAATAAATTAGGTCAGTTCACAGATTGAACAGCCATATATTGCACAAATCCCATTCTGAACAAAATAAAATAAAACACATAAAAAGATCACCTATAGAACGAGGGCGGAGTTATGGAATCTTATTGCCAGTGGTAGAAAGGATTAACATTCTTGGCAGGAACTGAAGAAACTTAAAAACTTTTCAATCAGCCTGCACTTCCGGATCCACCCCAATATGCTTGTTTAGCCCACCTTCAGGATACATCATCAAGGGGGGGAGGTCTTGGCCTTTAAATCGGAAAACCACACTCTAGGGACCACCGTGGCACCACTGCAGGAGGTAAGGAAGGATGTTTACGATGCATGTAAAGACAGGGTGAGGTGTAGAAGTATTTTATATTGTCTCTTTAATGTCTAACACTTGCTGTGTTCAGAGGTCCATCTAATTCCACATGAATCAAATGTAATGTAAATACATTGACTAAAATAATTAGAGAATAGTATTTTATTTGAGATTTAGAGAAGAGTATTTCTTTGGTTAAAAATTTAGATAAGAGTTTTTCTTTGAATAGAAAAGATTTAGAGAAGAATGTTGCTTTGGAAAGGATAGATTTAGAGATGAGTATTTCTTTGGATAGAAAAGACTTCGAGAAGAGTATTTCTTTGGTGAAAGATTTAGAGAATGGTATTTCATCGGTTAAAGATTTAGAGAAGGGTACTTCTTTGGATAGAGAAGGTTTCTTCTGTTTTTAAAGAATTTCTTCAGATTAAAAATGCGAAGACAGCGGGACTAATCTCCGGAACCAAGCTTCAGCTCCCGTGTTTACGTCGGATTCGAGTTGCCGTCGTGCGTCCTTCTGGAGTCGCGTGTAGCCCAGTTAGCTTTTTTTTGGAAAACATGAGAGTAAAAAAGGAAAAATAAGGTTATAAACACTTTGTTTTTCGAAAGTAAGGGGGTTAGAATCGAAGGTCTCAGGCTGTCCCCGTTTTCTGTTTAGGTGGGGCGGAGCTGTTTGTTTGTTTACCTTTAAAAGGCTCGGATTTTTGTCTCTGGGTGTTTTAGCTTTAGCTTTAGCTTTGTTTAGTAACGTTACTTTGGTATTATTAGTACTTCAGTAACGTTACTTAAGAATTTTGAGTGCTTCAGTAAGGTAATTTGAGTATTTAGTCCATAATTCACATTATTTGAGCATTTACCTCTAACGTTATTCGGGTATTTTAGTACTCTAGTCGCGTTATATGCGTAGCTGGAGTGCTTCAGTAACGTTATTTGAGTATTTCAGTACTTCAGTAACGTTATTTGAGTATTTTGGTATTTCAGTAGCGTTATTTGGGTATTTTTAGTACTCCAGTAACATTATTTGAGTATTTTGGTACTTGAGTAACGTTATTTGAGTATTTTGGTATTCCAGTGCCTTTATTAAGGTATATATTGTGGCAGGTCTGATGCAGAGGCCACATTTTCGCCCCCCGTTCCCCGGACAGAGCCCGAGGATGGGCGGGTTCCGCAGCCCCCCACCGGCCTTGGAGAGGGGGCCCGGTTTGCTCCCCTCACCACCGTGGGCTTTCCAGAGCCCGCCTCCTCAATTCGGGCCCAGGTTTGGACCATATGGCGGGTCTCCAAACACGCCGCCCAGGGACTTTAGTGCCAACAGAGGTGGCAGTAACGGCAAGTACAGCGGCAGGTCCCCCGGGCACACACCGCGCAGGCCTGGCAACAGACAATCGTCTTATTACCACAGCCCGGGGCAGCACGGCGGGGCTTTCCAGGTAGAAACACTTTCAGTAGATACACTATATGAACAAAAGTATTGGGACACGTCTGTTTGTCAGGGTTTAGGCTAGGCCCCTTACTTCCAGTGAAGGCCTAATGCTTCAGCAGACCAAGACATTTTGGACAACATGCTTCCAACTTTGTGGACACAGTTTGGGGAAGAACCTTTTCTACTCCAGCATGACTGTGCGCCAGTGCAAGGTCCATAAAGACATGGTTGGATGAGTTTGTTGTGGAAGAACTTGACTGGCCTTCACAGATCCCTGACCTCAACCCCATCCAAAACCTTTGATGAACTGGAACGGAGATCGCGAGCCAGGCCTTCTCGTACAACATCAGTGAATGACCTCATAAATGCTCTACAGAATGAATGGGGACAAATTCCCACAGAAACACCTAAAAATCTTGTGGAAAGCCTTCCAAGAAGAGTGGAAGTTATAGCTGCAAAGGAGCCATATAAAAGTGTTTGAATACAATTAGTGTACTGGCTAGGTGTCCTAATACTTTTGTCCATATATTATACATCTCTTCACATTTAGGGCCAGTCTAAATGATCTTTAACTTGCAGACTTTTTTGGTAATATTTTGGCCTGAGCTGTGTGGAATAGCAGCTTCAGTTTGATTGTGATTTTTTTTTTTTTTTACATACCAATTGTCTCCTAAAGGGTTCGCCGCGGACATCCACACCATTTGGCAGGGAGAGAGGGGGAAATGATATGGACAAGTATTACAAACCGTCTATGCTTCAAGATCCGTGGGCTAATCTCCAGCCTATCTCAGTCACAGACACCCAGTCCAAAAGCAGCACCCAGCAGGCCACAAACACAGGCAGGAAAGGGAGGTACTACAGCTCGAACTGAACGTGTTTTAAATTAGACATGGCAGTGGCAACCAGGGCCGCCACTTCCCAACTTTTTTTTTTTTTTTTTTTTAATAGCAGGACTAGCTCTGCACCTGTGTTTTTGGGTCAAGAAGTGAGTTGTTGGTTCAGTAACAATGGCAGAAATGGGACTTTCAGCAGCAATAATTCTTGCAAAGCTATTCCAGCTTTTTTAAAATTTTATCCAGCAGTCTGTTTGTATACTGTGAGACATTCTATTACACATTTTTATATTTTATGTTCATTTTGACTATGGGATTAAGACAAGTGCTGCCAGCCACTGGCAGAAATTAGTTGGACCCCACTTTCTGTTCTTTGGACAGAAGCGTTTTTGGGGTGCGTGTGTAGTGTTGAAATGAGGTCTGGACGACCGTCTACCTCGGAACGAACACTTCCAATATTGTACCAGCACTAGTGCAAGTTTTTTCCTAGCCGTTCTTTTCCAATTTTGTACATATTGAACCATTTTTATTTGGTATATTTTTATCTTGGGTCTGTCAAAACTTATTTTTCTTGGCGGGGGAAAAAAACATGGACTGATGTTGAACTATGTAAGCATGTGGCCAACAAAAGCCAATTGACCTTCTGTTCTAACAAAACATGCGGGATTGTTTGTTGAAATAATTTAAATTTGATATTCTTTTCTTTACATACTCAGGATTTTCTAAATGCTTAAGTACCTCAGTCAGGTTTTGGAGTCTAAATCATACCACGGATACAAGAAGAATTAATCATTTTCAATGCATTTGAATCCTTTACTAAATAGATATTTGGCATCACATAAAATTGAGATGTTCCTATCCATCCTTTTTGTTCAGCGACTAGCAGACTGTCCGCAGATTTGACGTTTCACTTTAAGTTGTACCATAACTGTTTTAGTTGTCTCTATTTGAATGTTCTAAGGGTTGATCATTGATTTACTTTACTTGTAAAATGTCACATGTTACTATGGCAGTAATGTGAAGTCGAATCAAAAAACCTTTGCCTCTTTCTTTCAAACCACTGATTTAAAAAAAGAAATTCAAGTCGTATACGTTCCTCTTATTTATGGCATAAAAGGATGTCATTCATAATACTGAGCAAATGGGGGGCAATAAACACACACACACACACCGTAAAATGACTGGTAAGTTTATCTGAAGAATCGGACCAGCACAAAGTAATTTCAACCACTCAAATAATTTTAAAAACTTGCATTTGATTTGGTTTTGGCTTTAAGTTAGACTTATGCTTTAACATTACATTTAAAAAATCATTTACCAAAAGGCATCAGCTGAGTTCCATTTCAGCTTCATTACCCCAAAGCACAGCAATGGCAACATTAACTGATTAACGGTCCCTTCTTAAATGATGGGTTAAAGGAATACCTCTCACGCAATAATGCAAACGTGTCTAACAATAGATGAGGCTTAGTGAAGACTTTTTTTCATAATGTTACCTGGCCCTTTCAGATCATTCAATCATCTTTCTGGGCAAAGCTGACAGTATCAGTAAAGCATTCCTTCAAAGGCGCAAACCATCTTCAATAACAGGAAATGCTGTAAATGTAGATTTGTACAGAAGGGTTCATTATAAACATATCTAGGAAAGAAGTCTTTGTACGAAGTGCCACCTCTCTGTAACAGTTTCGTGAGGTGATAAATGCACAAGACCATGCCAAGAGCACTGTTCCTTTCCTATTTCATTTTACAAACCTTAATCTAAAAGCCAGACAATGTCTCTTGTATGGTGTTCAGTTGTTCATAGAACCTACATAATTCAGGTTTCAAACTCTTGAGACATAATTCAGCGTCCTTTAAAATTTGGAGTAGAACATACCAAAAATGGAAAAAAGAGAGCCCTTTGCATTGCAGTTAAGGAAAAAAAAAACTAATATACTTAAATGTAATTTGACTTTACATAGCCCTCAGACATTTATATTTCTAATTAACATTATGGCATGTCTCAAAACGTTAGCAGCTGATCAGCCGAATGAAATGCAGTGTCAGTAATATTCATGGAATGGGGCCAGTGAAATGGACTAGACGGGAAAAAAAGAACCATAAGGCCAAGGCCACAGTGCATATTAAAAACGTCATAATATATATTTAAAAGCATGGGCTAAACTCAGTCATAAACCCATAGTGTTTGCTTAGAATTAAACTTTACTGTCATCTCCGACGTGCTGTCAACAGTTACACTGACAATGTGGGCTGGGTATCGATCATTTTCCCCCCAATAACAGTATTTTGATTTCAATACAGGCTTTTCTCATACCTTCTTTAAGTACAAACCAAATGTGGCTTTAATGTATTTAACAGTTACCTTTTCGAACAATCAAGAAGCACTGGTGTTGATAACTCTACAGAACATAATTTAGACAATCAGCACTCTTAGTGGCTCAGATATCCCAAGGCTGAGTACTTTGGTAGTGAATTCATTTGATACCATAAAGGTACTGAAATTTTGATACACAGCTCTGGACAACAAGGACATCTCTCTTAGTAGCTAGAACTACTATCCTGGGAATTTCAGTGTCATTTGGCAGAAAAAAAAACCCAATTAACATCCTGTTTGTTCTTAAGGCATTATCTAAGGATGGACTTAAAGTTGAAGCTTTGTAGCCTTCAAGTAAAGGGTGAAATTAAGCAAACAGTAGTGTGTAGACACTTAATGTACTTAAAGTGGTAGTGTTAAGGTCCAACTCCTACAATTGAGGGTCATATTCTCCCATGAATGTGTGCATGTTGCCCTGAGTGAGATGGTGTTAGAAAGGCTTGTACATGAATAAGAAGCAGAACTGAACACATTTCGGAACGCCAACTAAAGCTGTGAACTTATCATGCTAGTTCCGAAATGAGCCAACATTAGTAAAGTCTTGTGTTATTACTTTTGTAGTAGCGTGATGGAGTGAAAGGCCCATAATTTATCCAGGCCTTCAATCTGAAATAGTTTCAAAAAGCAGCAAAATTAGTGGTAAGTTTTCATTTAAATCTAAGATGCTCAACTTATTTTTCAGTTAGTTACCAGAGCCTGTATTAAGGAAGTTTCTCAGAACAGAAGTGTTGATCTGGGATCTGTTCCAGTTACTAAAGTCATGGTAAACTGAAGCAGAAAGCAGAATAATCTGATTCTATGGCAGCATGCTTCTTGTTGATTAGTTGTGTTAAAACATTGCTGGACTGTGGACCTCTGGGGCCACCAGTAGGCATCTCTGATGCAGAAAGAAGAACGTTGGGGCATAATCTGAAGGCACTCATTTACTCAGCAGTTGAAATATGTACATATTTCTTAACCACTAACTCATCACAAACTGAAATATTTGTTGGAAGAAATGCAGCACTGGTCTTTGGTATGTAAACGTACTAAACAGAAAACAGCAACTGAACTGCAAGGGGTCGGCAGAAGAAAAAATGACTGAAGTTTTTGCAGGACAACTGAATTTTCATGATTCACCCAGCCTGAAATGCTATGTATTATTCGGATTTGTCATGGGAGAATAAGGCCCTCCGACTTCTTGAAAACCAGAAACTACAATCATATGCAGCAGTGCCACACTGAATGTCTATCTACAGTACATTTAAATGTTGATATGAAATGGCTTCATAGCAGTCTTAAACTTGAGTCATTCAGTCTTAGTCATGCGCAGCATTGCCAAAATTGTGGATACCTTTCTGTTTAGCAAGCTTCCAAGTACATATATACATACATACCTGATTTGATGTCCCTTACTACCTTGTGAAAAGAAGTAAATTGAAATAAAAAGCTGATTAAAAGTTCAGTAGCCTTGAGGAAAGAAAGGAGGAGTCAGAAGAAACAAGTAGTTGGCTGCGTGTACAAACACAGTTGTTATAAAATGCAACATCTCTCTCGAATCCTTTGTACCAAGCTCCTCCTATTTGGTTTCTTATTCTTCTCTTTGCCGTCTTCCATTTTCCTAGCTCGGATTTGTCGCATAAGGTCGAAAAACACCTGGAATGATCATAAAATGAAATTTTCAGCAACCCCCTACAAAATGTGAATTTTAGCAGCTATACCAATGACAAAAACAATATACACAAACCATGTACCTGCACTCTTTGTCCATGTTGTCAGCTTAGAGGCCATCTGTATATGTAGTCCACCTGTTTATCATTAGTTAAACCCTGTGCTTTGTCCTGTTCATTAATGTGTTAGGACGCGCACAACACCACAAGTGAGAATTTTCAGCACAGTAGTGACACTGACATGTAGTGTGTATATGTGCCATGCACCTACTGGATCACATACAGCAGTACTGTGGAGTATGTAGTGTGATCGTGTCAGTAAGCACGCTGCTGTTTTTTCCCTATTCTTTTTATAGCTTGAATTTGACGTCTCTCCTTCCCCTACAGTTTTTAAAATACAGGCATGGTTCCAATGTCAAAATGTCCATTAATATCCCCTTCAGTGCCTGTATACACAGCTTTCTGATCAGGTGATCAGGGGCTGAGTACTGATTGTTTAAAAGACGGATAATTTTTTTGTGGTCGAGTTCCCTCTGTAACAGAGAGACAGGATGGGAGACAGGATGGTCGAGTCACCTTTAAATTGTTTGCCGGAGAGAGAGTCTGTAATGTCACAGGTGAGGAGGTCGGAAAAGGATAAAAGGCGGACTAAAATACTGTAAAGCTCAGGCCAGTTCGTAAAAAAAGATGCATGTCACTGTTTGTGGTTTAAAGTAATCAGCCTGTGAATGGTGATACGCCTTCAGTGTTCCGTACCTATAAATGGCTTTGTACCAGTGTCCACAAACACTGGTTTTATAGCGACTTATAGCAACTTCGCATTTTTTAAAATGGAAATGCATCTAATTTAATCACTGTCCAATAAAACATCTAACCTGTTGATCCACATTAAAGATGTAAAATGGACAGTTCCTCTGATGCTAAATAGTTTGCTTGTGTCAACCTGTAGTCCTTCATTAAGGGTCAGTTTCTGGCCACAGGACACTACTTGTTGAATATTTTAGATTTTTTTTGGACTATTCTTGGCCCAGCAGTGACAACTCTGTCACTACTGTGCTGGGAATAATACAGCACCCATATAATAGCTTATGAAGGGGGTAGAAGGGGCTAATAAATTATATATTGTTTTTAATTATAGACTACCAAAAAAACAACTACATAGAAAAGGAACTGGGCAATGAGAGTTGATACGGTAGCTTAGGTAAAAAGATAGCTTAACAATAAAGTGAGTTACATATTTCAAGACCTAGTGTGGTGCAGATGGTCAATCAGCCTTCACACACAAACCTTATCCACGTTGGCACGGGTTTTGGCAGAGGTCTCCACGTAGCTGACTTCCCACTGATTGGCTCGGGCTTTGGCCTCCTCCACTCCGACCTGTCGCCGGTCTTCCAGATCCGACTTATTTCCAACCAGCAGGAAGGGAACATTCTCATCCTCCTTAACCCGGAGGATCTGCTCTCTGAGAAACAGAAAATACCTTGTAGCAGCACTTTACAACCCAGTTCTCACAAAATACAAGTGAGTCAACATTTTTGTTCTATTCCAGCCTCAAACACACCTGCGTTTTGTTGCTGCAGATTGACAGGCTCAATTATGCTGGTGGCTGGAAAAGATCAAAAATGGTCACTGTACAGTAATTTTAGAGACCTTGTCTTTTCATTGGTCAATAAAGAAGTCTAAAGTGTCCAGTTGTCATATGTAAACAAAGCACAGCACAACAGTACAAAACTCTTCTCTGTATTCAACCCATTCACAAGGTGAAGCAGTCAGCAATAAAGCGCCTGGGGAGAAGTGCAGGGCCGGTACCTTGTGCAAGATTCAAACCCACAACCCTCTGATTGCAGGGGCTGATCCCTAAGCACCAGGCCACCAGCTGCTAGCTGAGTACTAAAAAGCCATTCAATGGTAAGGGAAAGTATATGGTCTGCTAGGGAACTGACAAAAAAATAAATATTTTCTAAATGTTGTGGTTTCTGAAAGAACTTGTTGGTATTGTTACGAGTAGCTACAATAAAATAAAATTATTTTATCACAGTCATGTTTTTCCCCCAACCTGAAGTCAGCTGTTGCAGCAAAGGACTCTGATTCTGTGATAGAAAAGACACAGAGAAACCCTTCTCCACTGCGGAAGTAGTTGTCCCGAATGGCAGCGTAGTCTTCCTGACCAGCTGTGTCAAGTATGTCAATCTGGACCTCCTCTCCGTCCAGAACCACTTTTTTTCTGTAGCTGTCAGCTTTAGTGGGCTCATAGTCCTCCACAAACTGAGAAGGGTAGAGAGAGGGACCGGTTAGAGTATGTGCTGCTCTCTGTGTAACCACAAACCACGGCAACACGTTTCACCAGTATGTTAGTCATGAAGCTTGCGTCACTGAGATGGCCAAAGTCTTACCTCGTCATACATAAACTGCAGTGTGAGTGCAGATTTGCCCACCCCGCCACTGCCCACCATAATCACTTTGTGTAGGACCAGAGAGTTCTGGCTCTTGGGTTTGTTGGATGTCATCTCTCAAAATTCAGGCTCAAGAAAGTGACTGGACACACAGGGTAAGGCCAACCTAGGTAAGGAAATCTTGAGAATACACAAAACACAAGCTATATTTCAAAGTCTTGTACTATAACAAATGGATAGAAACACACAAACCGCTTAAAATGCATCATGACAAGCATCACAGAGACACTGATGTCCTGCCCCCCCCCCACTTGTGATAATGTGTCATGCACAAAACAATAGAGCTTCTCTACAGAGCAAGAACTGAATTCATCTGTTCTCTTACACCCTGTCCGTGACATCATTGCCTTACGGAACTGAAACTGGGAGAAAATGCCAGTTCCGGCTAGTGCCAATAATGAAAAGAAGCCAGCAAGAGCAGGTCTACAAAACAATTCATGGTTTACACCAGCTTCTATTATACAGAAATGATATTATATAAGTTATATCATTGTTTCCTCACCTTGGTTCTGTTTGCTTTGTACATTTTAGTGCTTGCTCTGCTTTAATGCACCTACAGTAAGGGGCTGCTAATAAGCTGATTAGCTGTTGACAGCAGGGAAAACACTAAAATGTGTGAAAGAGGGAGCATCCAGGAGCAGGGATGAGGAACACTTATGTAATATCAGAATACTAATGTTAATACTAAGGTTAAATAAGTGCATTTCGTTTCAGACTTAGTGTGTTTTGCGGCAAAGTGCTACTGTCATTTAAATAACAGCAGATCAGTGTTTGCACAAAACCTATAGAAGTCATAGAACCAAAATCTACCCAGTTAGTATTTACCTTTTGATATTTGGTCTGTCACTGCCGTTTGCTATTTAGAGGCAGGGCAAATAACAACCTCTGTAGGTGTGACTCCCCAATGCCACAGTGTAAACACACACACAAGTGTTCATTTCAAACAAGTTGCTGGTGGGTGTGGGTGGGACAAGTGTCAGGTTTGTTTGTAGCCTTTACCTAATGAGCTGTTTGCTTTAGGTGATGGAAGTGGTGCACATCTAAGCTAATTACAAATAAACCAAATGAAAAAATCATCATAATTATCGATGATTAAGCTATTCAGTTAGAAATGAAGCTAAGTAAAATGAAGCTTTTTGATTAATCATGATTACCTAGCAGTTTGCATGATAATGCATGTCTTAAGCTGTCAAATCGGTCTCTGTAGACAAATCTGGTGCAGACATCCATTTAGTGCAGTTTTTGGTATGTTTTTTTTATAACAACATTTTTAAAAAGAGAGTTCAGTTCAGAAAGTTCATTCAAAATTCAGACAATGCATGTAAAAAAATATTTACATTTCTTGGTATGTAATATAAGATTAATAAGTTAGAGCCCTTGATATAACACAAAGCCAAAGCTCAAAGCTGCTTTGAAATTGACTGTCAGCTTGAGTTTGACACACAAGAACGGTGGCAAAAGGCCCTTTTGTTCATTCGTATACACACCAAGGTCAGGGAAAACACAGGCAGGCCAAGGGTTGACAAGGACGCCTCATTCATACACTAAACCCATCAGGTCTTAGCATTATGCTCTAATAAAGTAGACAGGAGACAAGATTTTCTATTTAATTTCTAGGGCAGAATGAGACGTCTAGTGAGAGTTTAAGCTGCTAGTCTATCAAACATGATTAAGCCCCTTCCCAGTTGGACCGTCTTCCAGAATCCTGTCTGCGTTCAGAAATCAAGACTATTCCAATGTGTATTCCAGCTGTTCCCTCATTTGTTATTTTACTCAGCTGCCGGATGCTGCGTGCCCTGTGCATTGTGAAAGATGAACCCGACTGGAAAACATCCTGCTGAGTCTTTCTTTATAAAGACAGAATGCTTTGGGTTCAGGTTTACAAAATGGGGCGCATGAAAAACTGTCCCTGATTATTTGTGTGTGTACAGGATTGAAAAACACACTGTATAAAAGAATGACTTGGTTCCTTACAGACAAACTTGAGAGCCCTACTATAAAACGTTTCACCTGTGCCAATTTCCTCCCAAAGAAAAATTTGCATTTGTTCTTCCCTTGCTCCACTGAACAGATGGCTGAAATATTATATAACCAAGTGATAGAAAAATCAGGAAAATCATTTATGTTGTGCTATCAACACAGAGAGAGAGAGCAGTAGTCAAACAGCCTAGGTTTTCATTCAGTGTACAATACAGTATACTCGCTGTAAGGTGAGCCAGTGTATTAGAAAAAACATTATACCTTCAGTCTTCCAAATAACCTGCCATAAACTCCAGCACAGTGGGAATAAATCACTTTTATTATCAGTAGACCCTCATCACTTCTTAGACTTCTATACCAGCTAAATGTATGTACTTTGCTGGGAATATCAGAGAATTAAACTTCCAATAACACTTCGGTACAGCTAACATAGCTGCAATCTTATTAAACCAACCACAAACTTCATCACACTGGAAATATGCTATATTGACAAAAGTATTGGGACACCTGAGTATTACACCAACAGGGACTTTGAAGACATTGCATTCATAGACTTTAATGAGGAGTGGTCCTCCTTTGCAGCTATAACAGCTTCCACTCTTCTAGGAAGGCTTTCCACAAGATTTTAGAGTTTCTGTGGGAATTTGTGTCCATTCATTCTGTAGAGCATTTATGAGGGCAGGCACTGATGTTGGATGACAAGGCCTCTCCATTCCAGTTCATCCCAAAGGTGCTGGATGGGGCTGAGGTCAAGGCTCTAAGCAGGCCAGTCCATGTCTTGCTTTATGCGCTGTGGCACAGTCATGCCGGAATAGAAAAGGTTATTCCCCAAACTGTGTCCATAAAGCTGAAAGCATGGTGTTGTCTAAAATGTCTTGGTATGCTGAAGCATTAATATTAATAATAAACAGGTGTGTCCCAAAACTTTTGTCCATATGGTGTATCTGTATGTAGCTGGCAAATATAGGACTAAAAAAGTGCTTCCAGGAGCACTTTTATGTGCTCGTATACATCTAACAGTGTTAATTTGGTGAAACAGTCTCGCCCTACTGGGTCTCTTTTCCATGACCATGTGTGTCTCCAGGGGCAGCCGGCAGTTAGTTAGGGTGTGGTAACAGATCTACTTTGCTCTTGTCAACGTTTTGCTCTGCAAAACCATATAAATGAAACCGGTTTCATTTCCCACTCCCTTTGGTGCACTGCAATAAAGATGAAAGCTTAATACAGGCCATTGTATTCTGTAACACCATCAAATTCTTGATCTAAACAGTTAAAGCGCTTTCTCCAAACCTACTAACCAGATTTCCCTCAAGTCAGTCACAAAAAATAATCAGAAATCCACTGAAAACACTTAATTACTCTCAATATCTAATATGAGTTTCAGAAGCTTCAACAAATTAAACACAATTCAGACTCAGAATTCTTTAATACACATCCTTAACCGCTGAGAAGGATTTAAGGACGTTATAAGGACTTAAATGTATGTAAAAACAGTTAAATACGAAACTGTATCTGCTGGTATTAGTTTTTCCCAGTAAACAGATTGGGAAAGTGAAGTCTAGCACTTTTTAGCTTCAACTTACCAATTCCAGACGCAGCTCGACGTCTTGTGGCTGTTTTACATTTGATGAAAGTTTTTGTCTGTATTATTAGCAATGTCTAAGATGACTTTAACCTTACAGTTAAAAAAAGAGTTTGAAAGAACGAAACAGAGCCCCGAGTTTAAAACAGCAGGCTAGTTTCGAGTTAGCCAGGCTAGGTTAGCTAAGCTAGCGAATTCCAGTTTAAGGCTGTTTCGAGGGGGTAAAATGTGAGGGTACACGGCTCCACTCACACGTTTGTCCTCACACACTCATGTGGTCACTCCGAAGGTGAAGCTATAACCCGGCTTTGGTCCACTTTCCTGCTCTCTACTAGCAGCAAGTTTGGCATCTTGTTTTGGAACAGCCCTCCTCGTGACGTCACCAGCTCATGACAACAAACTGCCCCATCTGGTGATGTGGTGGCACTCGGGCGAAGTTCCCGAAAATCCTCAAGTCTGAGAGGAAGACCTCAGAGTTCAGCACATAAAATCCCTTCCCCAAAATCTCCCTATTCTAATCTCTAACCTGAGATACACGACAAGGACAGAAGTATTGGTACGCCCGACCATTCCACCAACAGAGACTTTGGAATGACATTGCATTTCAATACAGACTTAAATTTTGCCCCTTTGCAGCTAGAACAATTTCCACTCTTCTTGGAAGGACTTTGGAGTGTTTCTGTGGGGAATTTGTGGCCCATTCATTTTGTAGAGCATTTATGAAGTCGCACTGATGTCGGACGAGAAGGCCTGGCTCGCAATCTCCGTTCCAGTTTATCCCAAAGGTGTTGGATGGGGTTGAGGTCAGGGTTCTGTGTGGGCCAGTCAAGTTCTTCCACACCCGACGCACCCGATCATGTCTTTATGGAGCTTGCTTTGTGCACTGGGGTACAGTCATGCTGGAATAGAAAAGGCTCTTCCCCAAGTTGTGAGCATGGCGTTGTCCAAGATGTCTTGGTACACTGAAGCATTAAGATCGCCCTTAACTGGAAGTACGGGGCCACATAAATTCAATAATTAAGAGGGCTGTCCTAATACTTTAGTCCATATAGTGTTTTTTCAGCCACAAACAGGATCAGCAGTTGCCTACGAACCCAAGCCAACAGCCCTGAGTGGGACTGATGTCAATTGTAGAAAACTGTTTAGATTTTATTCATAATTATTCTCATCACCATTAATAATTATTTAATTATCTGATGAATATCCTTGCTTACAAAAGAATATGATCTTGGTGGGTGGGTGTCAATTAGAAAGTTGAGAGAGCAACCATAAATGTCAAATCAAAGAAGTTTTCGTTTATAAGGAGAAAGAATCTGACAGTGCATCCTGTTAACTGGTTGTGTGGTGATGCACTTGTTAACTGTTTCATCACCTAATAGCTTGTTAAATATCTAACACTTGTCTGGTGATCCACATTATATTATGTGGCTTTTTGTCGGTCAGAAGTGAACAAAAACATGACATTTTCTGGCTGATAAAGGTACTCAAATGGTGAACATAGGCTACTCTAAACTTGTTAGCAAAAAATATTGAGCATAGTTTTATAGTAAATACTGAGTGCAATGCCAGTGTAGAGAATCTCAGTGGGTACCAACACTTTTGACTGGTCGTGTACTTGTACCTTCGAGAAAAGCTTCCAAAGTCAATGTTATACGTTCTGGGTAATGTATCTGCGTCTAATTCATCTATATCAAAAATTAATAACAGAACAGAGCCATGATAAACTGAACATTTTACAGATGTTTATTTGTTTTTCTTATGCAAAAGAAAAAAAAAGGTCCAAGAATGCACAAAGTGACTTGAATGTTCCACAACGAAGCATACATGTGGAAACCAAAATTTGAAAAGAAAATGCAAACAAGGTTTTGCTGATGACTGGTAGCTACAGGATACAAAGTGTACAGTACACTCTGTGCTCCAAAAATACATTGACATCCACAACATTTGGTATATTTGACATCTGTGCTGGCCAGAGTTGAGGCACTGAGCTCATCGAAAGAGATTACATACTGTTGGGGGTCAACCTGTATTAGCAGCCAGCTGTGCAAGTCCTACACAGCTGTAGGATAATGCCTCTTGCAAGTGATTTATTTTAAGCATACAATATAATGGGACTTGCATTTAAAGTGCTGTTCCACATTGTTCTTTTTTCGGTAGCTCTATGCCAGTGATTCCAAAGCCTGGTATTGGAGAACCCCTGCTCTGCTTCTAACACACCCCATCCAAAAAAAAATCAATTCATTTACAAATTCCTGGGTTGAAAGCCATGCAGATACAACACAATTTCCTTTCTTAAACCAATAAATCTATATTTGCCGCACCTGTTGCACAGAAACTATTTTTGGTGAGTTTGCCTGGAGCACTGGAAGATGTAAACACCTTCCTGTTGGATTCTGCTTTAAACTGTTTTGAGTCAATGGGGTCACTAAGCACAGGGAAATGGTAATAAGCCATATGCGACACATCCTGCAGAGAGAAATCAAGGTTAAAAAAATGTATTTCTTCAAACAAAAACTGAAGCCTGTTCAATAGCACGAGCACCGGGATGTTCCTATTTGATAATCCTTTTGATAATCTTGATAAACTTTTGGTTTACACTATCCAAACCCACCCAGTACATGAACCCACCCCAGAGGTTCTCCAGGACCAGTATTGGGAACCATTGTCGTACTCTGATCCGATGGCTTTCAGTCATTGTTTCCACTCATATGGGCGTGGCTCTCCATTCCTTACCCTCCGTCAGAGCTCGGGGTTGATGGATAAACACGCTGTAGCGCACACCCTGGTTCGCGGCTGCTCGCACAAACCCGCTGTTGGCAGTCATGGTGACGGCTCGGAGGGAGTCTCCAGTCCCAAAGATCATGAGCGACCTGCAGTTCACCTTGGAGCTGGTGACCAGCCGCTGTGTGCGATCTGAAGGCTGGTCAGGCACCACGGTCAGCCTGGCTAGAAGCTCTTCAGCTCGGGCCTTTTCTCCAGGGCCGCCTAGAGTGTCCAGGATAACGCGGAAGTCATGAACGGCAGAGTGACAGGCGAACAGCTCCTTACCCTTCATGAACTCTTCGAGCTTGGGCAGAACCTTCTCCTGCCGTTCCTGAGCGGCCTGCTCCGTCAGCACCTGCTCTCTGAAGGTGTAGTGGCAGTTGCCATGGCTGAGAGAGGACACGTACGTGATGAGCGTGGTGATGTCCAGGTTAACTCTGTTGCAGACGTCCACCTTCACTTCAGTGGGGAAGGCCAAGCTGGCCACGATTGTATCCCGATCCACTCGAGTGTGCATGATGTCTGGATCTTCATCATCACTGTTGTTCTCATCCTCCTCGTCTTCCGCAGCCTCGTTCTCGGCCTCGGCCTCCAGCTCCTCGTCTCCAGAACCGTCTTCGTCCTCACCTTCGTCTTCCTCATCCTCCTCTTCTCGCTCGTCATCCTCTCCCACTCCCACCACAGTGTTGACGGCAACGATGTCGCCCCTCACAGAGATGCCCATCTCTCGGAGCCTGTCGGCCATAGGGCTGGAGACACCGTTGTAGAAGGCGAAGATGATGTGGGGGTTGCTGTACTGAACTGGCTGCTGACGACTGGCCTCAAGGAAGTCTTCAGCCTGCCGGACCACGCTTTTGTCCCCATACTGCCCCCTGCCTTGCCAGATGTTGTGCAAGGCCTCTGCCTTGCGTCCAATGGCCTTAACCCAAGTGTGTCCATCATTGGCCACCACATCCACCACCAGCGTCTGCTTCTGCCCATCAGGGCCTTCATAAGCAAACACATGCAAAACGCTCACTACATTCTCCAGACTCTCAGCTGACTCAACGATAGCTCTCAGGTGGGTGAGGTTGGTGCTCTGCAAATGAGACTCTTTGATCACGACCTTCCCAGCTTCCACTTTCTCGAGGAACTTGAGCTCGGCGCGAAGTTTACTGCACAGCTTGGCACGGCCTTCCACTTCTCGGGCTTGACGACTGCACAGCAGGTCCACTCGCTCTAGCAGCTCCTTGGCTGTTTTGATGCGTTCATGGAGCATTGGGCTGGTGGCCATAGCTGTCGCATCATTCCTAAAGCAGATGAGGGACAGAACTTGAGTGAGAAAGCAACACAATCCCAGCACCACCCCACACAAACTCTGGACTACAGGACAGTTACCCTACACATAGCTTTGCCATGTTTACTTAGAAGAATGATCATCTCTAATGCAGTTGTCCTTCTGCACTAAATATTTTAACCCCTTTTACGCATCAGCAACACCCAAAAATGACAGTTTACAGTGTTTTTTTTTCCAGAAACTTGGATTGAAAGCCTAAGTTAATTCACATTAACATGTTTTGGCTTGTCAACATATTTGTACTACTTTTAATACTTCTAAACTAAAATCACAGAATATTTAGTATGGGGATTGAAATTATCCATTGCTACAGACACACAAGACTGTAACCCACTTTTAGTCCTTTCTCTGGGTGCACATGCAGTACTGTGCAAAAGTCTTGTGCCACATATTATATTTTGCTTTGAATAACCTTGTTGATGCAAAAATGATATTTTATGCCTGTCAAACTGTCTTATCTTTGGCATATTGAGTAGATTAAATGAAATAAATGGGAACAAATGTTTTATTGCAACAGTCTGCAAAGTGCCAAAAGATACAAGGAGCCTAGATGAAGGAGTTCCAACCACTCAGCATTCAGCACCACCAGTATACTGATCACCGCCTGACCATCTGGAATCATCTGCACCTGTTTCTTCACTGGGTCAGGACTTAAGTTAGACTGCTTTGTTATTCTTGAATGATTCATACGTAGGTCACTGTGTAGCTTAACAGACAAAAACATTCCATGAACCTGAAACTGGTCAGGTTCAGGGACTGGACTGAAAATGAGAGCTAGTAACTTTGAAAGTCTTAAGAATGCATTACAAATACAAGGACACTCTTTGTAAGCAAAATATGAAGAAATGAGGGGTGGCTCAAGACTTTTGCATAATACTGTAAGAACCAAACGCAGGTCCAGGAAAATCAAACCAAGCAGCTCTTTCTTTGATGGAGCATATTTAAGAGGATAGGGCTCCACAATGCGAAGGAGAACAGCAGACCATTGCTGTCTGCGTTCAAAATAATTTGACCGATATACAATATATGGACAAATGTATTGGGACACACCCGTTTTTCAGGTGAAGGGCACTTCCAGTGAAGGGCAATCTTAATGCTTTAGCATACCAAGACATTTCGGACAGTCCCATGCTTCCCGTGCTTTGTTGACAGTTTGGGGAAGAACCTTTTCTTTTCAGTGAAAGCTGTTATGCTGCAAAGGGGGCAAATTGTACTACGATATGTTTTTGAATAAAATGTCATTAAGGTCTCTGCTGGTGTAATGGTCAGGCGTCCCAATACTTTTGTCCATTAATTTTTGTGACCATAAGTTTACTAGGTACGTATACAATGTTAAGCAGATCACTGGGACTGAATTATGTGAATGTAAAGACGCAATTACACAAAAACTACAAATCCCTGATCCTGATGACAGCAGTGCTTTGCAGGATGAGAGACACCAACGTCATGCACGCGACAGATTTGTAGTCCAGCTTGGGAAAACGCTCAAAAATATAGGTATTTGAGCTTCATATGTATGCAATTTATTAATCACTCGGATCGATTACAAGGGTCAAATATAACTGAATATGGATGCGATGCCATAATCTCCAGGTTTTACGTAAACAGTTTAAACGTAAATAGAAGCAATGCTTCGACCACTTCCTAGCAGGGACCCCAGTCCGCATATATTACAGTAAACTGCACACATTTAAAGCTCAAACCATTAAAACTGTTAAACAGCATCACCACCTCAAATTTAGAGGTAATTTCTGAACAACACCGTGGAAATTAAAGATATATCGATCAAACTGTCTCTTAAACCCTCTTTAAGTCGTAATGTTAGCTTAGCGTACTGTCTTCACAGGTCAGATAAAATCGTTTTTTAACTAATTTATGTGATCAAAATCTATCGTGACTGGTAGTTAACAACTAAAAGCCACCTGCAGTAATGTTACGGCTCCACATTAGCCACGTTTATTCTTGTTTAATTTACCTAAAGGAAAGCTAATGGAAATGCTAACATTGCTACCTAAACATTTCACACCAGAGATAACAGGGCTGAAATAAAACACTGAAGAGACTGAAATACATCAGTTATAAAATCCAAAACACTTACAGCTCACCCACAGCCCCAAGTTCAGCTCTGCTGTACTTACAGAGACTTCTTCACGGAGCCAGAGCTCAGAGTGAGGGAGAGTGTCGCCATCTGTTGTGGAGAGAAGAGAACACAGTCAGAGCTGCAGAAGATGATGATGATGATGATGATGGTAATGATGGTGATAATGATGATGAGATACGATGATGCTGCTAAAAATATTTTAGTGATGAAGATGAAGATATGTTGGTGGTGATGATGGTGGTAACGATGATGATGGTATTGATGATGTAATGATGGTGATAATGGTAATGATGATGATGATATTAGTGATGATTGTGACAATGGTAAAGATGATGATGAAAGTGATGATGATAGGGGTGAAGATGTAGGTGATGATATGACGATGATGGTGGCGGTGATGATGATGGTAGCGATGTTGATGATGATGATGATGATGATGATGATGATGATGATAGTAATTATGGTGATAATGATGATGAGATGAGATGATGCTGATGAAAATATGATAGTGATGAAGATGAGGATGATGGTGATGATGGTGAAGGTGAATATGATATGATGGTGGTCGTGGTGATGATGGTGGTAACGATGCTGATGATGGTAATGATGATGTAATGATGGTGATGATGTAATGATGGTGATAATGGTAATGATGATGATGATATTAGTGATGATTGTGACAATGATAAAGATGATGATGAAAGTGATGATGATAGGGGTGAAGATGTAGGTGATGATATGACGATGATGGTGGCGGTGATGATGATGGTAGCGATGTTGATGATGATGATGATGATGATGATGATGATGATGATAGTAATTATGGTGATAATGATGATGAGATGAGATGATGCTGATGAAAATATGATAGTGATGAAGATGAGGATGATGGTGATGATGGTGAAGGTGAATATGATATGATGGTGGTCGTGGTGATGATGGTGGTAACGATGCTGATGATGGTAATGATGATGTAATGATGGTGATGATGTAATGATGGTGATAATGGTAATGATGATATTAGTGACGACTGTGACAATGGTAAAGATGATGATGGTGATGATGATAAGGGTGAAGATGTAGGTGACAATATGATGATGATAGTGGCGGTGATGATGATGATGGTAGCGATGATGATGATGGTGATGATGATGTAATGATGGTGATAATGGTAATGATGATATTTGTGATGATTGCGACAATGGTAAAGATGATGATGGTGGTGGTGATGATGGTGATGGTGATGTGGTGATGATGATGACGATGATGATGATGATGAGGATGATGATGATATAATGATGGTGATTATGGTCATGATGTTGATGATTTTAGTGATGATTGTGATAATGGTAATGATGGTGATGGTGATGATGATGACAACGATTATGATGATGATATTAGTGATGATTGTGACAATGTTAATGATGATGATTATGTGATGGTGATGATGATGATAGTGATGATGATGACAATGGTGATGATGATGATGCTTATGCCGATGATGTTGATGATGATGATGATGATGATGATGATGATGATGCTGATGATGCTGATAGTGATGACAGTGATGATGTGATGAAAATGTTTTTTTAGGGTAGTGCCATTCAGTTTTAGTTAAAAGCACACCTCAGGCAAGTCTCAGGCATCAAGAAACCAATCCGTCTTAATCATTTCACATATTAACCTTCTATCAAGATGCTTTTCGAGACTTTAACAGACATCTGGTTCCATTCAACAACACTGTAAATAAATCAGATTCTGTACATTTCTCTAGAATGACTCAATTCATATCGAACCACTCTAAATGGCTTTGTGTGTTAATGAAATACTGCAATAAAATGTTTTTTGATCTTTAAGTAAAATAAAAACTCAAGTAGAAGTACAAATAGCCAGTGGAGTATTAATAAATGTGGCCAACATGCTGATAGATGTGTCAAGAAGCTCCACTGCAGTTCTCAGGAAACTCAATATTGGACTTCATGCTTTTTTGCTCAAATTGGGTTTTTACTTCTAGTCATGCATGCTTGTGAGGAACCTTTCTTAAACCTTCATATTTAGTTAATTCTTTTCTGGGTTCTGTTTCAACCTCTTGGGGTGTTTCCCAATTTGTGCTTTTTTTTTCTGTAGGCTTCTTGGGTTTTCATGGACTTGTGAAAACTAGCCAAGTACAGACCAAATACCTGCAACTGTCCTTGATTCATTGGTTTTACACTTGTGTGCACTTGGACAGTCAAGTGTCTCAGAGTGCATTTCACACAAAGTAGTGGGAATGAGGAGGAACGATCACATAGCTGTATTTTCGACACATTTCTTACAGTTTTGTTCCAGTTTTGTCCTCCTACTTCACCGACAAAACAACTTCTACCATAACTACCACCCCCAAAATTATTTCCTTCCATTGATCCTTTAATAGGCACACACTGTGAATATGCACTGTATGAACAAAAGTATTGGGATGCCTGGCCATTACACCAACAGGGACTTTAATGACATTGCATTCAAATACATAGACTTTAAAAAGGAGCTGGTCCCTCCTTTGATGCTACAACAGCTTCCACTCTAATTTGAAGGCTTTTCCACATTTGTGCCCATGCATTCTGTAGAGCATTTATGAGATCAGGCACTGATGTTGGACGGCTTGCAATCTGCGTTCCAGTTTATCCCAAAGGTGTTGGATGGGGTTGAGGTCAGGCCTCTGTGCGGCCAGTCAAGTTCTTCCACACGAACTCATCCAGCCATGTCTTTATGGAGATTGCTTTGTACCCTGAGACACAGTCATGCAGGAATAGAAAAGGTTCTTCCCCAAACTGGGTCCACAAAGTTGGAAGCATGGCGTCCAGAATGTCTTGGTATGCTGAAGCATTAAGATTGCCCTTGACTAGGTAGCTGGTGGCCTAGTGGTTAGAGCATTCGCCCTGTGATAAGCACCTCTGAGGTACCCTTGAGTAAGGTACCATCCCCACACACTGCTCCCTGGGTGCAGTGTTCCTGGCTGCCCGCTGCTTCACTTGGTGAATGGGTTAAATGCAGAGGAAGAATTTCATGCTGTTCACACTGTGTGCTGCGGTGTGTTCACGTATGACAGAATGGTCACTTTCACTGGAGCTAAGGGACCTAGCCCATTCCCTGAAACACAATACTTTTGTCCATACAGTGTATAATATATAAATCATTCATTGATTTTGTTTTTTAAAACCCAGACTATTTGGTGTATTATATTGTTTTATTATAAATATCAAACAGGTGAAAATGGAAGGTCTTAAGCCTTGAGTCGAGACTCTTGAGCTGAGCTCTAATGTCAACAAGAACGGCCTAGTTCCAAATGCCAATTGGATAAATGCTTCCTCCCATTTTCTAGAGTCTGGACTCCTGAACTGAAAGTCCAAATGTGGAGTCTGTACTTGACCTTCTCTGTAGAGAGAAACGCCCTTGCCGTCATTCAGCTGCTGAACTGATTATTTGTGTCTCCGCGCTGGAGCGTTAGCACATTGTTTTGGGCCAAAAGGACCAAAAAAGAGAATAATTGTCCAAAAAAAAGGAAGAGAATGGGAAACTTTAGATTCTGTGTTGACAGCTGCTGGATGTGGTCTACTGAGAAGTTCCACTGAAGCTCTATGGGGAACCCAGAATGCAGTTTTCAAAAAGTTCATGGAACCGTGTGAGTGGAGGTTTTAACTACCCACCTCTGCATTTGGCAGACATCGATCTTTGAGCACGGTGAATGATTTGGAAAGGTTAAAAAATGTCTAGTGTATTCAGGTCAGCTTGATAATAAGTCAAACAAACATAATTTGGTCATCTGAGAATAACTGGCCTCTAATAAGCTAAGGGCTTAGGGCGGACTAGACTTACTGGAACGTCGGGATGCTCAACCCTCCTGGAAAACATTCCAGGTAAACACACTACCCGCTCGACTTCACGCTGCGATGTTTCAGGCCTTGATTTCATGCCATGCTATCCTAACGTGTGGCGACAGACCAAAAGAAGCTAACAGCATATTACACATTTCATGTTAAATGACATTGCATTCAAATCCATAGACTTTAATATGGAGCTATAACAGCTTCCACTCTTCTTGGAAGGCTTTTTAGAGTTTCTCTGAGAATTTGTGTCCATTCATTCTGTAGAGCATATATTAGGTCAGACACTGATGTTGGAGAAGGTTTGGCTCCCAATCTCCATTCCAGTTCATCCCAAAGGTGTTGGATGGGATTGAGATCAGGGCTCTGTGTGGGCCAGTCAAGTTCTTCTACACAGAAACTCATCCAACCATGTTTTGATAATGAACGTTTTCTCATGCACAGCCACTTTATCCAACAGACATAGACCGGAAGTCACACACAAACCCTAAATGCATATGTTAGCTGCTATTTATACTTGTTTATACTATTGTACTGTTTATACTGCCTATACTATCCATACTGTTTATAGTGTTTGCACAATTCTCTACTACACTGCACATTTTTCACACACACACACACACACACACACACACACACACACACACACACACACATATTTCTTTATTTGCAGTGTTTTGTGTACACTGTGGAACCTGAGCTTCACCATTTCATCTCTCTGTATACTTGTATATGGTAGAAATGACAATAAAGTTCAGTTTGACTTTGTCTTTATGGACCTTGCTTTGTGCATTGGGCCACAGTCATGCTGAAACAGAAAAGATTCTTCCCCAAACTGTGGCCGCAAAGTTGGAAGCATGGTGTCTAAAATGTCTTTGTATGCTGAAGCATTAAGAATGCCCTTCACTGGAAGTAAGGGGCCTAGCCCAAACATCAGAAAAATAGGTGTATTCCAATACTTTTTGTCCATATAAATCTACATTTTGAAGTCTCATTATTGGACAGGGCTCCAAGTGCACTAGAATAACCTTCCCAAAAGGGCCCAATTCCCAAACCATGCAGGTGAGCTCGATTTGGGACACATCCATCGAGTATCCATTGGATACTTTGAGGATGGAGATCGTCCCTCAGCGCTGAGCACAGCACACCAGCAGGGGGCGCGTTCTTGACTTCATAAGTGCCCCGTTATTGGAGAAGTTAAAGCCCCCCTTCTTAACCACCCTCATCCACAAAGTCACTGTAAAAGCTGTTTTATTTCACTCTCTGGCAGCCAGGAAACGCCAGGCCAAGTCTTTATTTTCTGATCAGACGGATGATTTAACCACTTTCTATTTTTGGCACCGCCCTTTCTTATTAGCATGATTGTGAATTTGATCGTGAGTTATTATTAATAAACCGTGCGCGTGCTTGGACCGCACGGGAGCGCGTGCGCGGTGCGGTCCGGTCCGGTCCTGACGCAACAGCTCCTAACTTTTTCTTTTTCCTCCTTTTTTTCTTTCTCTTTTTCTTTTTTTCTCTCCCTTTTCTTTTCTTTTGCATGCTTGCGCTCTATCCATCAAGCCCAGAAGCGCGTCCAGCAGCTTGGATTCTGACGTGTTTTTTTGTCCTCGATTTTTTGGAGAGCTTTGGAGACTTTTTTGTGCACGTTATGGATCTCTTGCAGCACGGAGGGGAGGACTGAAGGGGTCTAACGTTAACAGTGGAGTTTATAACCTCTTTTAATTCCGTTTGCCTGCCTGTTGGGCTCGGTGCTGGCGCGTATGGGCCGTGTGGAGCGCAGAGGCGGGTAGATTATGGTGGGCTCTGGGCACCATGGGGGCGAACAGTGGCAAGCAGAGTGGCAGCGAAGGTGAGTGGGTCAAAAAAGGGCTGAGCAGCTCTCTGGGCTCCTTTCAGCTCGATCCAGCCTCATACTCTCATCTTCTCATCTTCTCATCTACTTATTCTTCATGGCCAGCAGAAAAGTCCTCTTTCTTCTGGACAGGCCTGAGGACACGCTGGTCCAGCTCATGTGGCTCCTTACAGTAAATGATCCAAGATGTGAGCCTTTTCCTTCTCCTTCTCATCTGATTCCATTAAAAGAAAGAGCTTTGGTAGGGTTAGTAGCAGTAGGGCTCCTCCATGCTGGCGACCTCTATTCGGGGCCATGCCTTGGATTTTGGGGGTCCGGCTGGCGAATTTGGGGGGTAGAGCAGGTCCAAAGACTGGAATTAAAAGTGCTTTTAAAGTGGCAGAGAGGGCTCTTTGAGAAAACACCCCTTTTGGTTCCTTTAGGAACCTTACAATTGATGTGTTTTTAAAGAACTCTTTTTGACACCTTCTCTTTTGAGTGTACACAAATCCATGGTTTGGATTTCGGGGGTCCTACTGGTGGGTTTCGGGGTCCAAAGACTGGAACTAAACATGAAAAAGTGCTTTTAAGAAGACAAAAAGAGCTCTTTAAGAAAACACCTCCTTCGGTCCCATAGGAAACCTTACAGTTGACATCTTAAAAAAAGAAAAGGATGATTAAAAAAGAGCTTTGGTGGGGTTGGGAACAGTAGGTAGGTTCCATGCTGAAGACTTCTTGTCTGGGTGTACACTGCTTTGGATTTTGGGGGTCCGGCTTTTGGATTTGGCGTGTATTTTAAGATGAAAAATGTGCTTTTAAGGTGTAAAAATGGGTTCTTTGGAAAAACACCCCTTTTGGTTCCATAAGGAATCTTAACTTTCATGTTTATTTTTTTTCAAAGAACCCTTTTTGACACCCTCTCTTCTGAGTGTACACTAGAAGCCATGCTTTGGATTTTGGGGGTCTGGCTGGTGGATTTGGGGTCCTAAGACTGGAGTTAAATATAAAAAAAATGCTTTTAAGGGGTCAAAAAGCGTTCTTAAAGAAAACACCTCTTTTGATTCCATAAGGAACCTTATTGTGTTTTTTTAAATAACCTTTTCTGACACCTTGAAAAAAGAAAAAAATATATTAAAAAGAGCTTTGGTGGGAAGCGTATGGGAAGGAGATGCAAGATGACTTCACAAGCATGCAGGTATCAGTGGAAAAAAAATAATGATACTTTGATTTGGATGATGATTCAAACCAGTGTTTGATGACTACTTTGTTCTGCGTCAGAAGAATGTTTAGAGGACGCCGGGCTACTGGTGGCTACTTTTCCCACTTAGAACTTCCTAAAGGGAAGTTCTACCAATTTAGAAAAAATCTTTATAACTACTTTCTAAATATAATCACTAAGGAAATACGGTAATTCAGAGTGTTTTCGTGTAAAATGCTCCAATCCAGAGAAATTTACTGCATCAGAATTGTTCAGTGATGGTGGATGGAACCAGATGTCAGAAAAGTTTAATGCCTCACTTACAGTAGTTATGTAGTTATGAATTTTAGAAACTGAGGAGACACGTGCAGGTTTGCTCGTTTTGGATGCTAAATAACAGTTATATTTAAGTTGTAGACACCATGACCCCCGGTGCCATTGTGAAGATGGCCAAGTAATCTGTTCCGTATCAGCCCTCTCTGACTGACTTTATTCACATCTCAACAGTGCAGAAATTTGTGTTTACAATATTGTGCAATATTTGCTATTTGAAAAATGCATGTTTTCACAGCCCTACAGTGAAATATACAATTAAAGTACAAAGTAAAGCACCGTGTTAGGTACAGTGAAAGTACAGCGAAAAGTAAAGTGAAAAGTACAGTGCACAGTACGGTAAAAAAGTACGGTGTAAAATACAGTCAAACGTACAGTGGAACCCACCGTGGAAAGTATAATTAAGTAGAGTCCAGGGTAAAACACAGTGAAAAGTACTATGAAAAGTACAGCAAAAGTACAATATAAAGTGCAATGAACACTATAGTGTACTGTGCGAAGTACCACAAAAACTACAATGAAAAGTACAGTGAAAAGTAGTGTTTAAAGCAGCGGCCCCCAACTATGCTGTACAAACAAATGCTGGTGCATTAATACAATAGATAAATAACTTATGGTTCAGTGCATTACTAGTAACACAAATTGTGGTCAGGAGATCAGTAGTAGACCGGTAATACTGACATTAGTGATATTTCACATGGTAAAACTATTGCACATATTAATAATAATAAGATATTGCACATAATAAAATGATTTAATCCCAATAAAAACTGCACAACAAAGTAAGAGCAGGTTATTGCACAGATTATTGTGTAGGCCGGTGAGAGGGGGAGGAGTTATAGAGTCTGATGGGTGGGTGACAGGGGGAGGAGTTATAGAGTTTGATGGGTATGTGTATGACAGGGGGAGGAGTTATAGAGTCTAATGGGTGTGTGACAGAAAGAGGAGTTACAGAGTCTGAGGGGTGTGTGACGGAGGAGGAGTTATAGAGTCTAATGGGTGTGTGATGGAGGAGGGGTTATAGAGTCTAATGGGTGTGTGACGGAGGAGGGGTTATAGATTCTGATGGGTGT
>JBBPCX010000040.1:28189087-28234982 GCA_037974365.1 Hydrocynus forskahlii | reverse complement strand
TCTGAGGGGTGTGTGACAGAGGGAGGAGTTATAGAGTCTGATGGGTGCGTGACAGAGGGAGGAGTTACAGAGTCTGAGGGGTGTGTGACAGAGGGAGGAGTTATAGAGTCTGATGGGTGCGTGACAGAGGGAGGAGTTACAGAGTCTGAAGCATGTGTGTATGACAGGGGGAGGAGTTATAGAGTCTGATAGCGGTGGGAAGGAAGAATTGTCTGTTGAGGTCAGTGGGAGCGATTGGGGAGTGACAGCCCTAGACTGGTAGAGGATTGCCTTGAGAATCTTTGCATGGGCCACAATGCAGTTTATTTAGCTTTCACATAAATAAATCCACTAGTAGCCGCAAACTTGTCAATGACTGGAGTACAATAGAAAACAATACAGTTGCACAGGCATGATTTGAGTCCAGAAATGAATTTATCTGCAAAGCACAAAGCCCAATGCACTTTATTTGTATGGAAATACTGCCCAAGATGAAGCCAATTCCAGTTCCACTGTGATCTGTGATGAAACACAGCCTTGTGAACCAAGTTCGGACAGGTTTTTGAGAACTCTGATAGGAGACTGACATGCACAGCGATCAGTCACAGGACATTTAGTGCGATCAGTTTAAATAATTACAGTCCAGTAACTCTGATCAGATGATTATGTAAGAACTGGGACAGACCTACAGCACAGTGTTATTTCTCAAACACACCTGATTCCACTAGTAACCAGCAGGGACGGGCAATATTATCGTTCAAATACTGAGTAAATTATGGGTATCGTCACTAAACAATGAATGACTGCATGTCTCATAAAATAACCAGTTATACAAACAACACGAGTATAGTAACTACATAAACTGCATAGTAACAAACAGCTGATTGGATCTTACCCTATTATGTTATAATAATATTTTATTAATTTATTTACTAAGTGTGTGATTTATTTAAAATGTATTTAACCCCTTGAACTCATAGTGTATCAGTTAAATCTGATTTTAACAAATAAAACAGTCTAAAACCAGTGTTCTACACACTTGCCGTTTGCTGCTCTTTCACTCGGTGAGCTCTCTGGACCTCTTCCTTCTGCAGGTTTCCCCACCCACTTGTGGGCGGAGACTATCCTGGAAGTTCTCCCGGGTTCAAAGATCTTGTGTTCTTTTTGTTTGTTTCTGAGACCTAAAAGGAGCACCAAACAAAGCTCGACATGACGTCTGACACCTCGAGCATCAACACAAACTGGGGAAACTTCCATATAGGAAGGAGTTATTTGGTTGTCTGATGACAATTTACCACTACCATTGTTGGGCTTGAAGGATGGAACCATGCCGTTTGTGCTCTGAGGGTTAAAAAACGAAAGATTTATACATTTTCCTTGGCTTTCTTGAGTATCGTGGAAATGAAGGATCAGGATAGTTATTGCTGTATTGCTCATTTAGTGAAATCGCCAAACTGTGTTGGGCACAACCGTCCAGGACCAGAATTGGACATCTTTGAGCTGCGGAACCAACAAGTCACGGTGTTTGGTCCTTCTCAAAAAGTGAAGACAGGCACTGAGTCATTGAATGCTGGGTACCATGACAGGCAATTTGGCCCGAGCTGTGTTTGGAACTTTTCATCAGCGCTTGTGCCAGAGCCGAGTGAGTTCTTGGCCGTGCTGGAGGCTTGCGGTGTGCTAAAGCATGCCAGATTTCTCAGGAAGGTCAAGGTTTGGCTCGCCTTCGAAGCTGGCACTCAGAGAGCAAACCGATAAATTTCCACCAAGATGGTACCACAACTCTGGAATTTCCAAAGTTCACAGGCTGCCACCTATCATTACACTGCTTGCTGCGCCCTGACAGGTATGCAACAGTCTCAAGATGGGAATGGGACTTTGATTTGTAGCATCTTTTACTCCAAACTGAATATATATTTTCGAGTTTTCTTTTTAAAGCTGATTGGTACTTTATGCAGTGCTGTAGTATTGTGATTATATGGCCATGTATTGTGATGGCAGACTGTAATGAGCAGAAAACACACCGAAAGGCATTTTTGGTCAAACTGCACAATGTGAAGAATATAATATATTGAAAAACTGCTACAGTCTATACATATATATATGTATGTGTGTTTGTGTGTGTATGTGTGTATCAGCCATGACATGTTTAGAGTTCTATAGGTTAACAAACAATACAATAGTCCCCCAAATCTGTTCTCTAAATACATCCCCAAAACTTCACTCAAACCCGCTCAAACCACATCCAACTCTTCATTAAAGTGGCACAGACTTGTGGATGTGGTTTAGGACCCAGTATGAACCAAACCCAACAGCTGTGGACAGCCTTTTCAGGCAAGGCTGGGGCTGGAATCCACAAAGCAGCCATAATGAGGATGATGATCTTGGATCAGGATAATGATCTTGGATCAGCTTCTCCCATATTCTCCCACAACAGTCATTGTCACAAAAACATTCATACTCCTGAAGCAGTTTGTGAAAATAGTCCTTGATTTTGACTGCACACTGAAGGTTTGTTCTTATTTATAGCTCAGAATAAGTCATACTGTGTCCTGAACCACATCCACAAGTCTGCACCACCTTTAATGAAGGGCTGCATGTGGTTTTAAGATTTATGATGTCTTAAGATTTGGGTGTCTAGTGTTTGTTTGCAATGTTAGCTTCAGAACTCCAGCACTAAACTAAAGAGATATTAATGATTTAATTTAATGAAGTATCGATTGAGATAAACCAGGTGTTTGAGGTATTTGAGGAGAACTACAATGTAATACTGGGCTTCTACGCGGAGAGGTGTGGAAAAGATTACGCAAACTCATACATAAAATGACTGTTTACTGCATTAATATTGTTTGTATATATTCTAAAATTAGCTTTAAAACGTTAGCTAAACAGGTTCTATATATGATTTTCTCAGTTGTCTAAGAGTTTTGCATGGTACTGTATACAGGGGGTCCTCGAGTTACGACACAGATCCGTTCCTTCGGCGGTGATGTTACCCGAGACTAAGTCACTTACTGATTCTAACACAGTTCCAAAATCATAAAAACACAACTAAGCCACAGAAAAAGGAAAAGGAAAACTCCCTCACTTGAACGTATTCTTCCGCCGTGCACAGCCAAACTAGTTCGCCCACGTAGTCCGCAAGTACGAGGCTCACGGTGTAAGCTGAGTGGGAGTGGGAGTGAACGTTGTAAACCAGAATCGTCGTATGTCGAGACTGTTGTAACCCGAGGACCCCATGTAACTGAAAACGCCAGTGAGAAGGAAAGGAAGACCAACTAAGGTTTGTGTTTGCAAGAAGGCCAACTCAAACTCTCCGTGTTGCCTTCAAAGCCTTTTGTACATTGACAGATGGACACAGAAGCGATTCACCTCTGAATTCGTCGAGGGCGCCTCTGTCTCTCTTCGCTGCTGTCAAATGTGCCAAGCAGAAGAAAGGGCTGAATTTTTCGAGCCATGAACAGAACGCTGCAGAGACAAAACCTGTTTTGAAAATGTTGTTTTTCCCAAACCCCAAAACTGCTAGCAACTTAGCTTTGGGCATTGAAGAGCACCGCAAGACTCCTTGAAAAAAAAGCTCCTGGTATGCTCAAGCATGAAGCGCAAATGCGAAACAACCCTCCTCAGAAATGTCAGTCTTTTTCTCTTTGTTTTTTTGTCCGTGTTATTGGACTGTTGGGTGACTGAACTAATTAGCAGTTGCCGGAAGTCAACAGAAGTGAAAGAAGCGTACATAATATATTGATTATCTAGAATAATAAAAAGTTAAATGTTAAAGTGAAAAGGTATTGAAACGTTTTTTTTATCCCTTAGAATGCAAGCAGCATGGATCCGAGCCGAGAGCGGAGCAACATTTAAATTGTTGTCACACGGCAAAACAGCTCCTGACGCAAGTTCCGCCGGTTAGTGTTGGTGCTCGAGGTGTCAGACGTCATGCTGAGTTGTGTTTGGTGTTCCTACCAAAGTTACTGTAATTTTAAAAAACGAAATAATGATAAACCACTACTGGGGTTTTAAAACTGGCATCACACACAAATGCCCACAAAGAACGAAAAATGAACACATTTCTTTTATTTTAGGTCTTAGAAACAAGCAGAAAAAAAACACAAGGTCTTTGATCTGGGAGAACTCAGGATAGTGTTCGACCACAAGTGGGTGGGGAAGACCTGCAGAGGGAGGAGGTCCGGAGAGCGCCCGACATAAAGAGCAGGAAACAGCGAGCGTGTAGGAGAGCAAACACGGGTTGAAATCTGATTTTACTAATACACTCTGAAGTCTAATGCTTAAACAGGAATGAGAGCCAGACATTCCTCTTTGTGTGATTATATTAGGTAAAGAAAATGTGAAGGGCAAGTCTAATGGACTTTAATGGAATTAGTTACCCAATGTAATCGTCTCACTGGCTAGGACACCTCCAATTCCATGACACCACCAGGACTAGGAGGGTCAAGGCCAGTGCTTCCTCCAAGTCACATTAAACTCCAACACATGTATTCAAACTGGTGCTAACACAACATTATTGGATGATGGAATGCCCTTGGAGGAGAGCACTGACCAGCAATTCTGTTGGGTCAGCTGACAGACACCCGTACTGGTTAGAATCACACTGCGCGATGGGGGAGAGATGGAGGGCCATTCTACCCACTCAGAGAGAGCAAAGCCAGTTGTGCTCTCTTGTTCTCCTGGCCACAGATGGATGTGGCATCACCAGGGATCGCAGGACCAACGTTTTGACAGGTGCACCACTCGGGAGCCTCAACAAAGAGTTTCAACAAAACACTCTCAGAGTTACAAAAAGGGGTTTAATCCCTCATGCAGGCAGTACATGAAACCTTTTAGAATTAATTGTTTTTATGGTGTCACAAGAACTAGCCCTTTTAAATCGGCCTTTTCAGCCTGTAAAAGTGTAGCTCCGCCCATCAATATAGAAGTGTTTTTGAAGAGTTTCAACCCGGACTGTATTGTGAATGATGCACAATACAGGGCAACCAGTCAGAACAGAGCACATTTACTCCCTCTCTCATAAACCCCCCAAAACAATCTAAACATTGTTAGTTGGTCTCAGAAAATAAAAGAAAATATGGGAATGATATGAAATGTGGGCCCTTTAATCAGTTCTTAACCCCTAAACCCCAAGGCCTCTTATTCAGTTATGAATCGTTAGACTTACTACTCAGTAACTAATATGACACTGATGTGAATGTGATGTGGTTTGGAGTCTGAGGAGCTGAAGTAAAGCCTCTGAGAGTTTAAGGGGTTAATGGATGACTGCAGTGACCTCACTGTGTTTATAACCAGCCTTATAATAACTTTCCTTTTGGTTTACGACTCTCCGTCCACTTTGGTTTACACTAGTGCGCACCTTTACGCTGTGTGGTGCGCTTGACCTCGGTGACCTTCCCCGCCGGTGGACCATCCATGGGAACTGTGCAGATCCCATCATTACAATGTGTTTAGCCAATTAATCTCACTTAGAGTGAAGCCCACATTCTTCAGAGACAATAGACAATAAACAATGCCTGTGATGTAAGTGGACGTCAAATTAGGGACTAAATGCCTGAGCAAGGGCTGCTCGGTCGGGCTCACGGGCTTTTACTGCTCACTTTGATAAACACACCCATGAATTAGTGCACTGATATCACTGTGAGACTATTTCATGAAAAACAGGTCTGTTTACACAGCAAAGCGTGTTTTTTTTTTCTGCCCAGTATGTGGGAGCTCCCTCTGTCAGACCTTGTATGGTCAAATAAAAAGCTTACATGAGCTCTGGTTGTGTTTGCACATGCAGTATTGTTGTAAACATACTTTATAGAGTTGTAGCTTCGAAGCACAACTTGATTTGTATGCTTTTTTTTTTTTTTTTTTTTGGGGAGCTAAAAAAAATTCAGAAAATTCTGTAGTTATGAGTGAGAAATTGAAGCATCCCACATACGGTTTTAGGGGTTAGAGTCATGAAACACGTCTTTAGTGAATTAAAAGTGAGTGTTGCAGGTCACGTGACTCTACTCCGGCTCAGTCCAGCTCGTTTCTCTGAAAACCCCTCGGCTTTTAGTCTGTCTGGATGATTATGTAACTTTCCGATGAGCAGAAAAAAACGCAAGGCCGTTATTGTGAAGGTTTTGTGCATGCCGTCGGAGGGGCTGCATGATGTGTAGCGTGATTGCGACATGCCTCGCAGTATAATAATTCAATAAAAGTGAATCAAGGCTTGTAACCACCAGTAAGCTTAGTCTTTGGAGCTCTCAGGGCCCACAGAACATGCAATTGCTTAGAGGGCTCATTTGCATATTGCAGCTCTCTGCGTTATCAGTAAGTCCAATATTGCAATAATAATTATTAACCCTTAGAACGCAAGCCCTGGATCTGTGCCGGCAGTGCAACAAATGGTAAATCATCATCATGTGGCCAAACAGCTCCTTATATGGAAGGTCCTCTAGTTTGTATTGACGCTCGAGGTGTCAGATGTCATGCTGAGCTTTGTTTGGTGTTCCTGCATCACACAGAACCAAAGTTATTGTAATTGTAAACACAGGTGCTAATAATAACCACTACTGGGGATTTAAAAATGGCGTCACATGTAAATGAACATAAAGAACAAAAATGCCCAAATGTCTTTTATTTTAGGTCTTAGAAAGAAACAGAAAAAATACAAGATGTTTGAACGTGGGAGAATTTTCAGGATAGACTCCGCCCACAAGTGGGTGGGGAAAACTCGCAGAGCAATGGGGGGGTTCTGGAGAGTGGCTGAGCGGCGGCGCGCTGAGTGAAAGAGCAGCGAATGGCAAACGTGTTGGAGAGCAAACACCGATTTTAGACCATTTGTATTGGTTTAAATAAGACTTTACTAATACACTCTGAGTTCTAAGGGTTAATAAATGATACACTGTGCAGCCCTAATTAAAGGCCGAGTTCTATTTTGTTATATATGAACCTGGGAACAATCTTCAGGTAATATAAACATGAGCAACACGGAACAAAGAGGAATCTGGGGCAAATATTCAATAAACTCTGTGATTAAAATTACCACAACTACTAGCCCTGCACACCAGACTGGAGATGATTCTCACAGTTTAAGGCAACGTTAACTCAGTCCAAATAAGTTTTCTTCTGTTCCAGGTTGCTACTTTGCTAGCTAGCATGTTCCCAATGGGATTTATTACCTAGACTGTGCCCGACGTTTGCAGACACAGCTAAGTTTAGCATGCATTCCGATATTAAGAGGTTTGGAGGGGCTTTGAGACCCTAAGTCACGACAAGACCCAGAAACTTGCTTTCATTTTTAAGAGGTCAGTCTTTCTTTCCAGCACCAGTAATATGTGTCAGGGTGGCCAGATTGGGTAGGAACAAACAGAACAGCACTTCAAAGCAACTTGAATGGTTTTATTACTGCTAGTAATTTAGTTATGTTTTGTTGAATATAAATAAAACAGTAAATACATTTATTTTAATGATAATAATGATAATAATAATAATAATTATAGCCATAAAGCTTGCATTGTATTTGCATGCAATCTTTTGCACCATATGCACCAAAATCTCTCTCTCTCTTTCCTCATCTTCTTCTTTGTCTCTCCCTTTGTTCGTTCTGACTAACATGTGCCATGCCAGTGAGTGTTGTTGTGTTGGGTGTCCTGACGTGTCCTGGGGCGGGGGGGGGGGGTTCTGTTTCTCTCTTTCTTGCAGGGAAGGCCAGTTCCAGCATTTCCTCCGACCTGAGTTCAAGTACGGATCAGACGTCCACCAAAGCTCCAAAGAATGCAGCTACCAGCGAAGGTAGGGCATCTGGTCCTCATTAGCTGTCACTGGACTGCCTTTTCTCCCCCCCCCCCTCCTTTTTTGTCTTGTTGACTATTTTTGGAAAAAAATGAGGCCTATTTTTTTTTTTTTTAGATGCTTATAATGAAAACAAAGCGGTCACTGTGATCATCGTTTAGAACGGAGGCTCTGAGTCGTTTTTCTGTTTTAGTTTTTAAAATTGAGTCTGCCATCCTGGTCCAAGTCAACGGTGCTAGTGAGAGAGAGAGAGAGAGAGAGAGAGAGCTTCAGGGAAGATTTCTTTTGGGAGGGTTTAAATGAGTAGGTTTGCCATTTGGTGGAGGGGGGCATGCACAATTTCACAATTTCATCCCTGTTCTCTGCATTGTGGAAATCCTGCATGTCGCACAATTGTGCAAAAAGCAAAACAGCTAGGCCACCTTGATGATGTGGGATATTCAGAGTCTGCACTAAGCTGTTTTAAGTCCAATGTAATTGTCATCTCATGCGCATACTATAGCAATACTTTAGCTATGGGAGCTCCATGGCAAAACATTACCATGGGGCCTGCAAATTAAACTCCGTATGGCAACTGCGAACATTAGCTATCTCAGTGATCTAATGTCAGTACTGATGTGATGCTTCATAATTAGGACAGTGTAGCGTTCAAGGCTCGAGGAGCAAAAACAAAAACCAGAAATGAGCCATAGCAAAAAGCAACCAAAATCGTTAATAGGGTTTTTTGTTGTTTCTTGTGTCTTATTAGTGTGATTGATTCACACATACACACACACACACACTTCAGACACCACACACACACACCATACATGCTTCACACATCGCACACATGCTTCAGCCACCACATACAAACTTCACACAGCATTAACAAATGCTTCAGGCACTGCACACACACTTCACACACCACACACTCACACTTCAGCCACCACCCATACACTTAAAATACCAAACACACACACTTGACACATCACACACACAGTTCAGACACTATACATGCTTCACACGCTAAACACATGCTTAAGACACTACACACACTTCACACATCTCACACACACTTCACACACCACTAACGCACTATTAACACACTGCACACATAGATACGCACAATTCATAAACCACACACACTTCAGACACTGCTCCTGATTTTCACACACTACACACACTCACACTCAAACATACACCCTTCATACACCACACCCACACTTGTCACACCACGCACACAGTTCAGACACCATACATGCTTCACACACCACACACATGCTTCAGACATCATGCACACTTTGCACACCATGCACACACACGCCACACACACACATAACACATACATCATACACTGCATTCGTTTGGGAATTGCTTATATTGCGGAACCATATTCCGCGTTTTCTTGCGGAAATGCGTCTCTAGTGATTCATGCCTTGCCCCCAGATATATTTGGATCAACAGCACATCTCATGATTTCATTCAGTGTATCATTTCACAGATTCATTTCACATCACTATGGTATTTTATAGGCTATAGATTCATTCTTAAGCTCAAGGTCTGGGTTTCCTCTGTGTTTTTCCATACACTCTCACCTCTAGCAAGTGTCTGCTCTTACATAACAGTAACTTATCATGGTCTGCTTTCTTAGATATATGTTGAAGAAATGTACTGATTGACAAACAGTACATTTACGTAGCATGTGTGCGTGTTTGTGTGTGAGAAAGAGAGAGAGAGAGAGACAGACTGATTGATTGATGTCCTCATCATTACAGACACAACTGCTGGTCTAAACCTACTGTTTTATTATATTAGTCCCACATGCGGCCTGTGTAAAAGGAATGGAATGATCCAGTTTTTCATTGTATTCTAACTGGTTTAGGAACATTGTGTTGAGATTGGAACACCACAACGGAAACAAGTGGTTTGCTTAGACTGAAGCGATTTATTTTTTTATTCCGTTTCTGACCCTCCTGATGGAGTGAGTTATCCACTCACCTCCTCATACCTCCTTTCTTCTTTTTCTGCCTGACAGCTTTGAATATTTTGAAAACATCCCAGTGCTTTTTCAGCGTCAACCCTGTCATTGGTTTGATCTCCAGTGTAGCCACAGCCACCTGTGAGCGTAATTGACTTCACTCTCTCTGGGTGGGTAGGATCAGAGACATTATGAAGGGGAGACGTTGGACGAAATACAAATGGAAAACCTTGTTACGCTCTAGAAGTCTGTTTATGGGAAAAAACGACGTTGTTAAGTAAGAAGAGCCAATCGGCATGCTGGTAAAGCCACAAGCGGGAAAAGGCTGCCCGAGTTGAGGAGACATGAACATGCTCAGTAGTCAAAACATCTATAAAAACACAATTTTTGTGTGTTGTTTGGGCCAAATGCTACAAACTACTGTTGTCAGATATCATTAGTGACTTCAAATGTGTATTAAAAAACACTGATGTGGCTTTTAGCTTTGAATTTATAGATCTCTCCTCATACAGCAAGACAGGATCCTGGTCTTGTATGAGTCCAGGTGCATTGGCAAGATGGCTGAGCAGACTTTCTTTGGTAAGATAGGCCTCCCTCTACCCCATCACTAAGCGTGATGCTAGGTAATTATCTTTTATGCATCTCACACAACAGAATTGGCAGTTAGTTTCCTCCTCCAATTCGTTGAGCCGTCTAATGGCGTTGAGTTAGCGACAGTTTGAAAAGAAGTGATGCTAAAAGAAGAACGTGCTAGCATGCAGCGTCCCATTGTTGGTAGGTTTGTTTGATTGAAATGAAAGTGAACCATTTGTCACGCATGAACACAGCACAGCACACAGTGTCAAATTGTTCTCTGCATTTAACCCATTTACCAAGTGAAGCAGTGGGCAGCCAGTGACGCAGGGCCCGGGGAGCAGTGTGTGGGGACTGTACCTTACTCACGGATAGCTCTGTGGTGCCATTAGCAGTCCTGGGATTCGACCCCACAGCCCTCCAGTCGCAGGGGCAACTCCCTAACCCACAGGCCACCAGCTGCCCCAGAAGGTTCAAATCAGATGGTGGTGGTGAAAAAAATAACCGTTAGCTTTTCCTCTTCACTGTAATAGCGTTCAGCCCGTTATGGCCTTGAGGTCTTAACCATAGAAATGAGTGTAGCCCCCTCGTGGTCTGTATTTCAGTGGTGCAGACTACTCCACATGGATTTTTATCAATCAATCCAATTCAGTTTCATCACCTGGATCATGAAAGTTAACAACAGAGAATGTGGTGCACGGCTGGAGACATTTAGTCAGTCCCTTTTTGTTCTGTCTCACCAAACAAGTTAGCGCCAATTATCTCTGGAAAACATGTCATTTTCATGTTTATTTCTGCAAAGGTAGTGTTGCTTCCAAACTTTTGGCCTGCAGTGAATTTGTAAACACACTGTGATTGTCCTTGCTCAACACATTGTCGCCAGAAGAAAAGAAAAGGCAGCTTGCTTTCTCGTCTTTGAAACAACAATAACAGTCTGGTGTGTGTGGAGCCTAGAGCAGGCCTATGGGAGGGGAGGGGGGTTGGGGTGGGTTGTGTGTAGTGTGTGTAGTGTGTAGAGGGCGGAGGTTTCTTCTCCAGGGAGGGCGTGCTGGGAGCCAGGCTGCGGTGTGTGTATGTGTGTGTGGTTGCAGGCCAGAGTCCATCTCACTCCCCCATGCAGCGCGGGGCTCGCCTCAGTCTCTGTCTGCCCGCCGTCCACCCGCAGTAATGTCGGAGTAGAGCTCCGGCCGACGGCTTCGGAGATGCTGATTTATGGCCGCTTCTTCTTGCGTCAGCAGGAGGGAAGAGAAACGCTTCATCCTGCACAACATTACCTACCCTGAGCCTATGCTTTATTGGCTATGAGGCTGAGCTGCTACTATTGTCGACAGCCATTTGCCAGACTGTAGTCAGCTATGATGAAAAACACTATATAGACTGTACTAAGTACTGTTAAAGCTTTGTTTAAGCCTTGATGACCTCCCAGCTACAAATGGAAACTAAGCTGCAAAAAGATCTCATTTCATATATACAGTAATCAGCCACAACATTAAAAGCACCTACACACTACTGAGCCACCAAAACAAGTGTGATGATGAATCTCCACCAAGATCTTAGCAGCAGATCCTTTACGGCCTGTAAGTTTTGAGGTGGGGGCCTGTATGGGTTGGACTAGATTGTCCAGCACACCCCACACATCTGTTCCCACCCATTTGGACTCTTCTCTCTTCTACTGTTCGGCAAACAATATCGAAGCTTCCGCTCTGGTTCTGTAAGACTGCATTCAGAACACCGAATGCACATAAATGTCTAGTGCCCGCCTAACCAAGTGTCATTTGAGTTTGCTGCCTCACTTTATATACTTCTCACATTACACTCTATACTTTTGATACCTGCACTTTACTTAACCTTCTGTTTGCGGTCACAACAGGCACACTCATCCTGTTATTTGATAAGACTATAATTTACACTCATTCAGTGTGGTTCCATGCTGCTAACTGCATTGTCATACATATGGTGTCATATTAGTTATTCTGGAAGGTTTAAATCCTATTCACATTGTTGTATTGTCTATTCACTGTATTATGGCTGTTGTAACATGCACTTTGTTGAATGTTGCCACATGTTGCGTCTCAAGGTTTAGGGTTCAAGGTCACTCATCAGCAGCTCTGTACATGTACGGTATGTAGTGTGATGTAATGTTTCTCCACAGGCCATGGTGCAACAGAGTGCAACATTCAACAAAGTTGCAAGTTACAACAGAGACAGTACAAAAAACATAATTGTTAGACACCACAACAATGCACAGTAATGTAACGTAACAGTATAGTTTTAACATGATATAAAGCTTCCAGAATGATTAGTGTAGCACCATTAATATGATATTGCACAGGCAGCAGTTAGCAACATTGAACAAAGTGCAAGAAATGACAGAAACATACAATAAATAGACAATACAGTGTAACAGTAGTGTGAATGGGATGTGAATCTGAGACAATGCAGTAAGTAGACCAGTGTTGTGCCAGTTCACACTGAAAAAGAGCTAGTTCAAAGTTTAGTTCATGCAAATAAAAACGAACTAGTTCACGTTCATTGTTATTTTTTACAAACTTTGAACCAAGTTCACAGCTCAAAAATGAACTAGTTCAAGTTCGTTCATTAGTTTTTTGGGGGGTTTTTACATTTTCAATTCAGTGTCCTTCTATCTGAACCTCCTTCAATCTTCTCCTTCTATCTGTCATACCACTGAACAATCACAGATGTAAGTTACATTAAAAACCAATTTTGAGGTTGAGAAGAGATCTTACCACTTAAGCAACGCATCATGTTATGCTGAAAGTGAAAAAAGCGAGGTGTAGGTATACAGTAGATGGAAATTTTATTCAGACAGTATTAACACAAACTGTAAACAAACCATGTCTGCCTAAAATGCAACATTCAGACAAAATCTTTTAAAGTGCTCAGAAAAGAACATAACTAAAAGTAAACTAAACATGTGGTTTTCCTCATCTAAATCTACACCGATTTCTTCAAAAAACGGACTCAAATGTTTAAACAAACTGCCTTCTGCAGAGGCGTCTGAACTCAAAGCACCAACCACGCTAGCTTGTAATTAGCAAACGTAAAACGTGAGCTGTGTTCAGTCACGCGAGAGTGAACGTCACTCACGTCCCCGTTCATAATTTGTAAACTGATTCATCCAGTTCAGTGCTCACGAAAAATAGGAACATGTTCAAAGAACGCCGTTCATTGAACACGTTCGTGCACAACACTGAAGTAGACAATACAGCAGTGTAACAGTAGTGTGAGTGGGATGTAAATTCAAGACAGTACAGAAAGTAGATAATACAGCACTGTAACATTAAAGTGGGAATGGGATGTAAACCTTCTAGAATGAACAATATCATCACACTAGCTATGTTCACAGCTGCTGATCACAATGAAGTAACCTGGAACCTTGATTCTTGAATGTCCCTGATCAAACTGTCATGATGTAAAAGAAAATGTGACTCATTAGGCTACCTTTTTCCATTGCATCATGGTCTAGTTCTGATGCTGATGCTCCTATTTTGGGTGCTTTTGGCAGTGCTCAGGGCTCAGCATTATTTTTTCAGCAATTTGTGCTACAATAGGTTTTCTGTGGGATTGGACCAGATGGGTGAGCCTTTACTCCATATGCACATAAGTGAACCTCGCGTGCTCATGCCCCTGTTGTATATATACATGTAAGCTGCTTCTACTAGAGCTCAGCTGTGAGGTTACATGTGAAATTCCAGCAAGGGCGCTTGTGCAGGAAGTGGGGATTAACGGCTGTCAGCCAATCACGATCGGCTGGCATTACATGGTCATGCTTGTCAGAACCAATCAGGTTCCACTCCACTCACCTTCATAACTTCCCATAAATTCCCAACCTCCATAGCTAATCCCATTGTCCGCAGAAATGTAGGCTCCTAAAACTCAGCAGTCTCTTAAGCACCACTGCTATTAGACTGGCAGCTCTGGAGGAAGTTTAATCTGGGGGTCATCTGTTATGGTCCTGGAGGGCCTGTGTCCGGCTGCAGTTTGCCGTTTTCTTTGCTCAAGCGCACCTAATTCAGCTCATCTGTTAATTGCCAGGGTAAGAGGGTGTGTTTGAGGAGGGGAATTACCAAATTGTGCTGGATCCCTGCCTTCCAGGTCCAGAGTTGAACACTTTGGTCCATGACTTTAGAATGAGAAACATTTGTTCGTGCGTTCCCCGGCCCTGCATTTTGCACAGATACGATCATTTGGTGATTTAAGGCGATAGCGGGTCGTAAGAATAAAAGGATGCAGTTCAGTGCAAAGAGCATAAACTATAAAATCAGGATTTGTGGGTGTTTGCTTAGCCTCTACACTGCAAGCGGTCAGTGTTTGTCACAAGGGACTGGAACACTGCGAATAGCCAAACTTTGCGCAGGCCGAGGAAGCGCTCTGTTTACTGAGGCGGAGAATTCCAGCGTGGTGGGGATTGCGTTAATGTATGTCTGCTGCCTCGTTGTCTGACACCGCTGGAAAACTATGCGCACTCATTTGCTCCTGCGTGACTCATCCGGCCTTATTCAGTACAGAAAAGAATGCAGAGCTGAGCTGGCTACTGTAGGGCTGAGAGCTCTGGGCAGTGCAGCATCAGCCTGGGCAGATAGCATTGTTCTGAGAGAGTGGCCTTTCCTACCACTTCCTTAGTGATAACTGACCAAGGTCGCTTCCCCTTGCAGCAGCTCTGTGGTCCCAATGCAGCGTGTGAGAATGTGCAAGCAAGTCATGTTGTGTAAAAGTGTAGGCAATGTTTTGTCACACCACACAGGGTGAAATTCTTTCTCTGCATTTAACTCATTCACCAAGTGAAGCAGTGGGCGTCCAGTGACACAGCAGGGGGCAGTGTGTGGGGATGGTACCTCGCTCATGTTTACCTCAGTGGTGCCACTAGCAGTCCTGGGATTACAACCCACAACCTTCTGATCACAGAAGCGACTCCCCAACCACCAGGCCACCAGCTGCCCCAGTGTAGCATTTAGGTGTGCTGCTGTGCAGGAATAAAACAAACCCCCTTGGTCTTCTGAAGCCATTGCCTGGGGATGTTTGATGTCATCACCCCCAAAGTTTTCCCCTCATGCATGCTTTGATCTTCCTCACATTGTGAGCTCGTTTAAAAGTTTGCCAGTGTACCGTACAGTGAACCGTTGAGCTGCACACTTTCAGGAATTTGACCCCTGGCTCCCAGAGTACATATTTCTCACTTAGCCCAGTCATCCTCATGAGATTCACAACACATTAAACATGGATTTGTTACCAATAATAGAGTGTGATTGGTAAGAATGGACAAAAGTCCTTTTCATCATTGCAGATAACAGTATGTCATACGGTGTTAGAAAGCAGAAAAGCAAGTGCTGGATTCTTGGGATGGTTTGAGAGGAGATTAGCCTCATATTTTCAGATGATGCAAATGTCAGACATCAAACCTGTCTTGGCTGGTCATCTAATTTTGGGTTAAGGGGATGTTATTGATGTGCAGATGTTATTTTTTCCTCAACTATTACTTTAAAGCTGCCTTTCGTGAGGATAACTACAGCATTAAATGGTCTACACCGGAGATCTGCCCAATGCGAAGAGTATACAGAGGAGACCAGTTTAACACGGTGTTGATTAGGTGCTGTTCATTTGTAAAACGCTTTTCATGTGCAGTTAAGCCAGGAAAGGTGACTGCTTGGAGGAGTGACAGGTCTTTGTTTGCCTGAGCCGAGCGTAAACGTTCTTGTTTTCAAGTTTTCTGCCAGGCCCCGTTCAAAAGTGCGGAGGAATGCAACGCCAAGGTCGGGTTGATTGTATCAGAGGTAATTAGACCAGTGAGCTTTGCTAGCCCTGCTGGAAGCAATCATTAGCCCCACGCTAGCTACATCTTTAAACAACATGTGTACTCTTAGGTTAATCCCTGCAGGATTCATTCATGGCTGAAGCTCTAGATGTCTGCATAGCAGCCCAAAGAGAGATGTGAGCATCTCTACATTTGGATAATCGACAAAAAAAGATCCAAGAAGAGGACATTCTACGATACTTACTTATAAAATGACTACAGAAGCACTTTAGATTGATACTGAAGGTCTGCACAGGTGTTAAACTGAAGCTGAAGCCCAAACCTGTTTCCGCAACTTTGAGACTGGACCTGAACCCGAACCTGAGCCTGGACCTGGCCAGGCCCAACCTGGCCGGACTGCTACTTCAGCATCTGGAACATACCCCCTAACCCAGATGGACAGTGATGGCACCGACATAGTTTTACAGATCTTCATCACTTCTGTTGATTGACTGAAAGTATCCTGCTGGTTATTTTACACACCTGTATCACACTCGCAGGGTTTATTATCAGTGTATTTTTATGAAATTGCTGATCATAAGTGGCTGAGAACAGCATCCACTGCAACTCACCCACTCTTCAAACTATTCTTAATGCTGCCGATGCCACGAGAAAGAGGAAAAATACAGTGAAAGAAAGAATGCGCATGCACTCAAGAAAGATGTGCAAGTGAGAGAGTCTGTGTGTATCACATCTATTACATAAAAAAATCACTCATTAGTAAATGTGATGGGATCTTGGAAAACTCTTCACATGGTGGAATTTGGCCTTTTTGAGATCTTGGTACCATCTGAAAGCCTATTTCAAGCTCTTTTCAAATATCGATCAAATGTTACAAGTACATATGATACATACTTGACATGCACATCAAGTAAAAACACATACTGTCACATTCGGGGAAGTGAGGCGAGGCACAAAGTGCAGGTTCCTTTAGATGGTTTTAATATAAAGACACAGACTATAACAAACAAAACCAAAAGGCACAAGGGCCTAACAGAAAAACTTCTACTGCTTAATCAACATTTACAGTCCTAGATAGGCTAATCAATAACTTTCCGCTTTGTACTACAGCCTTGTTTTTTTCACGGCTACAAACATATAAAACCTGTGTGAAGTTGGCACCCCATATGTTGAAAATCTGTATAAATTATTTGTGTTTGATTGCGCATGCAAAATTAACATTTGTGCACTTGAACAGTTAAAGAGATAGAGAAACATTAAAGCAACACTGTAGAGTTTCTGGAGTAAAATATGTGGACTGCTACCTCAAAGGCACACAAAAAGGCACAGGAAACTTTCTTGTCCTGTCGGGAGACCTTGGAATAGTATACCAGGGTTAGCTACAGCAATATCCATAGCCTAATACAGAAACAGTCAGTCGCCTGAAGGAGACAACCTTTTTCAAGTAAGTTTTTATTGTATTAAGAATTCAGACTTTGACTATTTTGATTGTAGGTTGATAACCACGCATTATAACAAATAAGGAAAAAACTTGTAGCCCATCGAAATAATTAGCTTACCTTCATAGCATGACTCTTGCTCGTCTGTAAATTCCTCGTCTCCATCATCGTCCTCACCGTCGTCCTCACCATCGTCCACATCTCTCGATGTAAAATAGTCCAGTATAACCTCGTTCAAGGCAGTAACATCTCTTGGATTAAAGAAGTTAAGTCTATTCAGCTCGTTTAGCTGCGCAGCTACCTTGCCTCTCTTCTGCTGTCTAGCTGTGCCATCTTACGTTACCGTGACTTGCATCTGACTGACTTTTCACTTTTTTAACACATTAAACCAGAGATTTTCTACAAGATATTTTCAGGGTTGATAGATAAGATGTTGTAGAATGATAATTGAATGAAAACCCAATTTCAACAAAATACTGTCTTTCGACCTATTTTTCCTTTTTCCTGAAAAAAGCCAGTGCGACATCTGACAGGTTTTCCCAGATCGCATCACAAATGAACCTGAGCCCGTTGCACATAAGAAATCAAACCCTGCTTGACTTATTGAGCCCTGTTGGCCTCAGGTTGGGTAGCAGGCCTCTAAATGTGGCCTCTACAGGAACTGAAGGGGGCTGTCTGTTGTTTTGCTGCACCATAACAGGCACAACAATGACAATGCAGTGACACATAGTGAGAACGTGAGCTGCATGGATCCGTGCCAGCAGCTCCACAAATGGGAAATTGCCGTCATACAGCAAAACAGCTCCTTATTTGGAAGTTCCTCTGTTTTGTGTTGATGCTCGAGGTGCCAGACGTCATGCTGAGCTTTCTTTGGTGTTCCTATGTCACGTAGAACCAAGGTTAGTGTAATTTAAAAAACATGTAATAATAATAACCACTACTGGGGTGTTCCAAATGGTGTCACATGCAAATGCCCGTAAAGAACCAAAATGCCCAAATTTGTCTTATTTTAGGTCGTAGAAACAAATTTAAAAAAAGTTCTTTGAACCCAGGAGAACTTTCAGGATAGTCTCCGCCCACAAGTGGGCGTGGAAAACCTACAGAGGGAGGGGGTCTGGAGAGTGGCTGTGCGAAAGAGCAGCAAATGGTGAGAGTGTAGGAGAGCAAACACCAGTTTTAGACTGTTTTACAGGGTTAAGACGGCGATTAATGATTGACATAGATATAATGGATTGTAGTAGAATTATGGCTGATTGTAACTTTACTGTTATCTGTGTTTGGGACAGAAAAGCTTCTGCGTTTCTGAGTTAGTTCTCAGTGACAGGGGCCTTGTCTGCGTCAGGCCAGTGGAATTCACTTTCCCTGTCTGTACGGATTTTAAGGGAGAGTGAAGCTGCCTCTCCGCAGGAGGAGCCCTCATTACTGGAGCTTTATTAGATTTCAGCACAGCTCTGCACACGCTGTACCACAAGTACAAGCACTGTTTTCTTTCACACAATTACACGAGAGACAGGAACCGATGTCCAGAGACTCTTAGAAACTCAAGCTGGATGTTGTTTTTTTTTTTAAATCCAGATTAAAGGCTTTAGCCTGTTGGATCTCTTTATGCTTTTTATTCTATATTTTGCGCTCTTATTTGTATAGACTAGCATTTGTTCCGTTTATTTGGACTCTTTGAATGTCAAATTGCGCAATTTGTCACAATGTGATGTTATTTTATGAATTTGCTTCGTATAAACCGTCGGCTCCTCTCCAGGCTTTCCAGTGTGGCACTGATCTTCTTGCATGAAGCACGGCGAAGAGCATCTAAATGATGATTAGTACTGCTATCATGGATTATTTTTTATGTCCTGGTCTGTGCTAGGGCTAAGAAGCACGTATGGGATCCTTCAGCAAAAGAGTGCTCCAGGAGGTTAGCATATTTAGCATGTGTGCTATGCATATTTGGCTTGTGTACTGAGGGGTGTTTCTTTAAAACTGGAGTTTTCTATGGAAATCTGAGCTCCATGTCTGGAGCTCGCTGGAGTGGGGGAGTGAGGGTTGAGCTGCAGTTCACTCAAACACACATTTGCATGCTGTGGGAGGCAGCAAGGGGTCACACACACACACACACACACACACACACTTGGAGGTGCTCACTAAAACTTGCGCATGCAGTCCTCTGCTGTGCTGGAAGGTTGGTACGTAGCTGAGGTGACTGATGGTGCTCCAAGAGCCTGGTCCACATTCCAGGTTCATTCCTGCAGATTCCATTTGTGTCTCTTACTCCATTATTTCCCTCTTGTTTTGTGCTTAAATGTGTCTAATTCTCAGTTTATTGGTTTACACCTGGAAAGCTGGGTGCATGGAAAGAGTTAGCAACAGAAACACATGTGGAAAGCGAGCAGTGAGGAGAACATTCATACCGGACTCCACCCAACACATCTCCCCTAAACTCTGCTTTCTTCCTCGTGTCGGATTTAACGCCGCGGATTTATGGCTTAAGCATTTCGTTTGACTCATCGGAGGTCACTTTACCCGAATCGGTCTGGTGTGTTTGGAAGTCAGATAAGGATTTTTAGGGCTTTCCTTGGGCCTTTTTTCCATTAAAGGAGCACAATTTATTGTTTGTCGTACATCCAATAAAAAAACGAGTTTTTGTTTAGTAAAAGAAATAGCCCATTCGTCCTCTGAGTACAATCCAGTTTTCGTGGGCCTTGGAGGTTATGCAATTCATGCTGTAATACTTCTGGAGTAAGGCTTCGACTTCCTCGAGAGGGGCATAGAACAGATATAGAACAATATGTTTTCTTTTTGCATTCCTCAAAGCGTTGTTTTATTGCTCTGGGGTTTATGTCAAAGCCTGTTCCCCCTGAGATCGCCCTGCTCAGCCTTAAGCAGCCTGGCTTTGTTCACTCTAAGCTATAAATGGACACCTTAAGTGATTTTTCATTACTTTTGGCAAGCTGGTCTTGTATGTAAAGAGGAAAAACAAGGACAGGACAAATGATCTGAATTGTGCACTAATGCATCATAATTTAATTTTCTGATAGTGACGCTGTATGTGAATACAAATGAATGTGAATGATGTAACTCTTGTGTGAGCATATTCAAAAGCTGGGAGCCCGGACCACAACCACAGATCATTTCTGTGTTTAAAATCTGAATATGAGAAGAGTTTTGCAATGCAACCGCCACGAAAACGGAGAAAACATGGTGTAATAATACATGATATAATTGTTGTGTGCACGGTTATATGTTTGTGAATATAGAGTGTTTTATTATGCTTTAAATGTGCCTTAAAAACTGAAAAGCTGTATGTTTTTCACGAGCGGTACATTTAACATCAGACCACTGAGAATGACTTGATATCTTAACAACAAAATTTGGAAGTTTTGAATATGCATATATTTGTATACATATTTTTTAAAAATATATACAAATATATGCTGAATTTTTGAACATGCATATATATGACCCACCAGGCCAGTGGTTAAGGTGCCGCCCCTGCAATTAGAAGGTCCTGGGTTCGAAACCCAGGACTGCTAGTGTCATCACTGAGGGCTGCCACATAAAAACACTACCAGAAAAACACTGGGAAAGCTCTGGAAACAAAAAATTACATTTCAGTTTTTTTATTTAAAAACTTCAGTATCCAAAAAGCAAAAGTTGTTCCCAACAAATAGCAAAAATGCCCATCCCTGATTTGTAACGGTATCTGGTAGGGACATTTCAAGCAAAAAAAAAAAAAGGTTTGACTGTTCTTCCATCCCCTAAGACATAAAGTTGGAAAGAGCCATTAACACTAATCACTTAACACATTTTACCGGTGTTTGGGAGAAATTGTCTCCTGCTGCTTAATGGCTGTTGGCAAGCCACCTTTAGGTGCATTACTTTCTGCTGATAGTACCACATTACTTACAACATGCTGTTTAAACTAAGACAAAGTCTATAAATATTTTAGACAAGATGATAGTCTCATAAATTATTAGAATTTGACTAACTGAACAACTATTCAGATATTCAGAAAACATGACCCGTCCCTAGTCACTGGTATCAGAAATGTATGCACTCCTGGAATTGACACCACATGCTGAAACAATGCTCTTCTGAGTAATACATTTTGTCATTAGTGAGATTAAACACAATATACAGCTTTTGGATAATACCACAACTTTTTGTAGTGCCATGCTAGGAATTGGGTTTGGTTTCTGGTCTAGGCTCCAAAGAGGCTGCACTCTTGATCCAGTCCAGATAACAGAGTCCAGAACGCCCAGCTCTTCTCTGGTAAGACGCACAACAGATGAGTTTCATCCTGAATCTGGAAAGGCTGGCCTAGTTTAACATTAAGCAGACTGTTCTAGTTCGATATTATGCAGGTTCTGGAAAAGCCTGGGCTGGTTTTATATTATCTGGACTTTGGAAAGCCCAGTCTGGGTAAATTTTCTTTGGCTGCTCGTGCCGTTTGTTTTGGAGAGGAATCATGGGTAAAGAGGTATGCTGTGCAACTTGATAGGCTTTTTGAGGTTCCGCCCAGAGGACTGCCTCAACAGTGTATGCTGAATAATACTCATCAGTGTTGGACTTAACTATAGTGACAAAGAGAGGAAATCCAATGAGCAGAACAGTGAACTCATCTGTGCCTCACCTGGTCAAAACAAGCCTTCGTCCATGTTTTACCCTGTTTTTCAGAGAGCAAACAGGGATTGACTGGGATCAAAAATTGGTTTCAGCTTCTTTTGTCCAGACCACCTACCATCCTTGACCCCAATTCAATATACACTCAAACTGCACCCCCTCAGACAGTCCACATTTTTTTTTTATATATCTGTGATGAATTGGGATCAAGCATAAATGACTGCTCTGGACATTTTATTTGTACTGCAGTTATCCAGCTATCTGGCTCGCGTGTGGGCAGGCTGCTTTACAAATGAGGTATTTTATCTGTATGAACAATAAATTAGGTAGCTAGGTCACTACAGTTATTTTTTTTTTGCTCATAGTAAGTCATACTGTGTCCTAAACCACGTCTACAGGTCTAAATCACCTGAGTGATTTGGGGGATTTTGTGCTAAACAAAAGACACAAATAAAGACTGAACGTGTCTGATCGACTCCATCAGGCGTAAGTAATGTAACCTGTGTAAATTTGATTTCTTACTGAACTCTCAGTAGAAAACCAAGCTAGTGAGGCTTCTAATTACAACTAGGCCAAAATAAAAAGTAACATTAGTCGTCCAAAGATATGTCTTTTGCACTCTGCTGCTGCGATCTGTCACTTTGAGAATACACAAACATCATACATGTTTTTTGTCGTTTGGCCACCTCTTGCTCAAGGCATTCTTTTTTTTTTTTTGGCCTACATTTTTAGCCTGCATTTTTCTCCCTCTCTCCTCTCTCCGTACGTTCGGTTGGCGGTGGCTAGGCCAACCCTGGCTGAGAGAGAGGTCAGTCAGCTGTTTCAAATAGCGGTTCTGCAAATGTCCAGCAAAGCCCCTAGAGAGTCGTGATGGTCAGAAGGATTGTGTCTAAGAAAACAACGCGGACAAATATGCAATATCGCTGCAAAAGAACGCCAAGAACAAGATTAATTACGAGTCTCGGCGCAGACAGCGCCGGAATGACCTGATGGAGATTTGAGAGCCCTCAAATGATCTCCAAGAATGAAAGCTAGATGTGGTCTTAACTCCTGCTGATGTTTTCCTTTTATATTCCGGTCTCCTGGGTCTTGTTTTTAAAAAGGAAGAGAGCGTTTTATCAATTAAGGTCGAGCAGCTCGGTTTCATGAAGGAAGTATGGAAGGTATGGCCGTATGAATTCTCTCCTCTCGGGAGATTTTCCTTGCCCCTCTGTTTGCGCCGTGCTGAGGAGTGCTGAAAGCCATCCAACGGTGTGGTGTTTTCAAAGGGAAACGTTCAACAGGTGTTTGTGTTTCGGCTCTTCCTGTCACTGCACTTCGTATGGACTCAGCCCTCTTTTTCTGCTCTCCTCCAGCTGAGGGTTTTCAGGTGGAAGCTGCTCGTGACAAGCTGACAAATCTCCGTGGCTTCTGAGAGCAAACAGGTGGAGGGGAAGGCCAAGGACTGCTCACGGCCGAGGTGAGGAGGGCCTGCTGTGAAAGAGTGTAGATCCATGTAGCTGGAAATTAACATCTGCGTAATGCAGGCGGCACTTTGTTAGTATAGTTTTATGAGGACCATACTTCACAGTATGAGGAGAAACGATATGACTGTAGAAGTACTTTTAGAACTTGGCCTGGAATTCTGAGGCAGTACTGGGAAATACTGAGGAGACAGAGTTGTGGAGTGTCAGAGGAAAAGGAAGGTGATCTATAGAAAACTGGATTGAAGGAAGGTGGGTCTTCAGGCATTGTCCTTCCAAACTCCAGGCATAACTCCATTAGCATACTTCATTAATTTGTATTTTTAAACTACGTGCATTTATTGTCACCTCAGATAGTCAATTAATCGTTGAGCAATCTCAAAAAGACTTGTTTGTGGTTTTCGATGTTGTATAACGTATTATTTCTGATAGTAGAAGTGGGAAAAAACAGTAGTAGCCCCCTTGAAGCTGATCTTGCGAGGCCAAGCATGATCTCATCATGTTTTGGTTCTGGATTTCATAAACATTGCTGCCAATTCTTTCCACATCATGTATGTAGCTGGACATATAAAACCAGTACTGAATTGGGACCAGTTCCTGACTCGTCAACACTTTACTGCATTGAGAAGCTCCTGGACAAATGGTGCTGGTATCGCTATTCATGTAGTGTTTATGCATTCTTACATAGCTGATATTTTCAAGTGGTTGATGCTAGATTGGATCAGTGGGACGGACTGGAGTGACACTCTGCATTTCACCACCTCACATTTGTAGACCAGACATTTTACTCCTCTCTCATTATATATACAGGACACCCAAGAAACAATTTACCTCGTTATATCTAAAAAAAAGCAACGTTATAATATAATAACTTTAATCTTTTCACGTCTTTGCATGTGATTTCCTAATGTTTTGCACCAAATTATTAAAGGTGGTTTCACTGCGAGTATCGATAAATATCAACATCGAGAAGCAGTATCAGTATCAATATCAGTATCAGTCCACTCCTAACTATAACCCATCTTCATCTATGCCATACCTCCTAATACAAGCCTGCAGTAAAATGTTACCATTTCTTTTGACCACATACAATGTGTGCTCTGCACATCTGGAGGGACTTTTCAGCCATACTCGCTTATATTAAACCAACAAGTTGATGATTGGCTTTCCTCCTACTTCAAGCCTTGTCCACAGACAATGATCGTTACGATCATTGGTCATTTTTATAGCTAACAATATAAAGTTCTTCTGTGCATTTTCCTGAGTTGAATTTGCTGCATTAGAGTAAGAAATACACATGCAACATGAAAGCTAATGATCATGAAACACTTATCAAGAACATTATTTGAAGTCTTTTTCATGTTCCTTTTATTAAGTGGTGGCTTTCCTGCATTGAACCTCCGCGAAACTGGAGGTTGTCCTTTAGGAATAAGAGTGAGTTTTACTTCGACACAGGTGGGCAAGCCTACATACTGTCCATTTCAGTATTATTGCAGGTTGAAGGCTCTGCAAAACTAGTCGTCCGGTTGCAGAGATTCCTGATGGAGGTTTTATAAAGGGAAAGAGCTTTTGATGTGTGGAGACGCTTGCCAGAACATTGCATTTAAAGAGGGGCCCACACTGAACCACACTGTTTTTCTTTCCAGAAAGCTCTCACCATTACAAACCTGCAAGTGGATAGTGACGATGCAGTAGGCAGGCAGGTTTCTGAAGCCAGGGCTTGGAAGTTGGTGCAAAAAAGAAAAAATCAGTTTTCCATGAGAGAATTGCACGCTATATCTAGCAAGTTTTTTCCTGGATTATTTAGGAGTGAGACTCGGTGGAATCCTGAAACAAAGCAAATCAAGGTTGTTTTGTATGATTTATACTATAGTCATTTTTATTGAGCTGTTTATATACTGTGGTTTTATTGGCTCTGTTGCTCCAGAGCCGTTTGTGCTGAGCTCACAGTGAGGAGTGTCCTTCCCATTCACAACGAACACTGACATTTATCATCATTTAATGGGACATTGGAGAATAAAGTTTACATCCTGTCTTTCACACACTTGGACAATAGTGGGAGCCTTCTTGAGCAATGCATGACCAAGTCTTGTGTAGTGTTCCATTATCATCCATTTGATTTTAGCAAACATTTGTTGGCTTTGTTTGGATAAATTTTGTAATGGTCAAATGATCACGTCTTGTGAGGTAATCGAGTGCTCACACATTTACACAGCTTTTTAGTCTCGGCCTCAGAAGCTCCACCTACTGATGTTCACAGATCTGACATATAATGTTTGCTAAAGGCATAAAATGCTAAGATGGATCCTGGCCAATATGATGTGTTTGGTTGCTTGTAGAAGATGCCATATAACCCGACAGAAGGAGTGCTGAGTGGGTCTGGGTTATTGGACTACAGGCCTGAAACTGTATAAACTTACTACTATATATAGGAAATTTTGGAGTTTCTGTGGGAATATGTGCCCATTCATTCTGTAGAGCATTTATGAGGTCAGACACTGATGTTGGACGAGAAGGCCTGGCTCACAATTTCCGTTCCAGTTCATCCCAAAGGTGTTGGATGGGGTTGAGGTCAGGGCTCTGTGTGGGCCCGTCAAGTCCTTCCACACCGAACTCATTCAACCATGTCTTTATGGACCTTGCTTTATGCACTGGGGCACAGTCATGCTGGAGTAGAAAAAGTTCTTCACCAAACTGTATCCACAAAGTTGGAAACATGGTCTTGGTATGCTGAATGTCTTGGTATGCTGAAGAAATGTCTTGGTATGCTGAAGAAATGTCTTGGTATGCTGAAGCATTAAGATTTAGCCTTTCACTGGAAGTAAGGGGCCGAGCCCAAACGCTGGAAAACAGGAGTGTCCCAATACTTTTGTCCATATAGTGTATGTATGGTTGCTCATTGATCTGTGATTAAAATCTTTTGTCAGTAGAATCCTGATTGTATTTACACTCAGAAAGTACTACAGTACCACACATATTTCATTATGTTTTATTTTACGTTGCTCGTATTGGATTAAGTGTTCAACAGAAATGTATCTGATATTTTTTAACTCCATGATATTAAGGTAGATATAGTTAACCGAGCTCTGCCTTTGATAAGGCCTTCAAGTTCTAAAGTGTCAGTTTTACCACCAGCATATGAAAGTGACAGAGGAATTATGTGGGACCAATTTTGTGATGGAAAATGCTACTTTAGACCTCCTGGATGTCCTACATACATCTCTGACTGTGAATACGATCAGCAGCCTTGTCAATAGGTTTCTGTCAGAGGGCAAACAGTGGCAGCACTATGCCAGGATGCTTTACTGAAAGAGTTACTGTAGAAATGCAGCATACACTGTACATTTTTTGTTAAAATGTCTTTTTGATAGCCTATCAATAATATACTACTAGAATCCCATAGAGTTCCTAGCAAAAATGATGGAGGTGTGTTTTTTGACCATGTTTAAATGCTTATGGCCTGAAACGAAAGACTTTCTATCAGTCATGGTTCACCGCTGGGATATGATGAATTCTGTTTTATAGTAATTTGACTGAAAATAAATTGTATGGGGTATTGTGGTGTCAGTATGATCTCAATGTTAGTATTTTGTCCATATGGTACATTAATGTTACTTTAGTGGGATAAAGGCAAAGTCATTCCACTCAGGATGGGGGAGGGGCACCCTTCTCATGTGGGGAGGACAGAGTAAACAAAACCCCGCATGCACTCCTGCTGGAGCAAGATGAAGAGTGGCCTCCGAAGGGCACGTGGAGCGCTCCATCATAATGCCCATCGTTGGGTGGGGGATAAGAGCCTGGGGCTAAGGAGCTTTTTGAGCTTGGAATGTGTGGTACAATAGCTGTGCGCTAGGAATTTGGTTCTTGGTGTAGTTACAGCTTCTCGTCTTATTCAAGTTCACACGGTGATTCAGTTTGAAGCTGTCACCAAGTTGTCCAAGGTACAATGAGATTGAACCTAGCATTGAACTGGATTGCATGAGAATTGGAGGGATTTATCTTCTTAACCGTTTTTGTGCTAATAGCAATGATATTAAGATTAAACCTAGCATTAAATACTGCAATAGAAATGGAGGGAGTTATGTGCTGACCATTTTTGGGGCTAATCTCCATGATATTAATCACGATGACACACCTTAGTGCTATTTCTATGTTCTATTTCTTAAATATTATCAGCTTTTCTATTTTTAATGCAATAACTGCTATAATGAATATGTTCCATTTCTTTGGTATATGGTGATATATGATTATGATATCGCAAATCTTTTGATCTGAACAGTGGAAAATATTGTGATAGTTGAAAAAACTGTGTTACGACATTGTCCAAGGAACAATGAGATTTCCCAGGCAAGATTAAACCTAGCATTGCATCTGCTGAACCATTTTTTGTGCTAATAGCCATGATATTAATCGTGATAATGCATCTCTGTATCATTTCTATATTCTAATTAAATATGAATATCTTCATTTTAATACAATAACTACTATAATTACTTTGTTTCAGTTACTTTGTATGTTATATAACATTACGACACCTCTACTGTTATCATCTGGATTGTGGAAAACATTGTGATGCAGATTTCACCCACCTCTTTATTAATGGCCTTGACATATTTTCCATTTCAGATTAAATTTGCAAAAAACCCAAATGGATTACTGTTCCGTTACCTAGAGGCCTCACTGCGTCTTGTTGGTGTGGCATGGAACTCTACATCTGGACACACTTGGATCAGTATGGACGTCCCTGTCCCTATGCTGGTTTCCTGTACAGGAAAGAACAGGAAGTCAGTAGGCAGCTATTTCCATTGTGCCCAGACGAGTCCAGTGAGGTCACTGCTTCCGTTCAGGAGGCCGCTGCAGTGCTGCGCTACATCATAAGCTGCTTGTTCTCTTTGATGTCAAGCTATAATAGGATTGTATTTGGTGACGTGAAATGCAGATGATCGTTTTTGAAATTGAGTTTGGAAACGACAGCTGAGAGGCCACCACACATTAGCTAATTTGACAATGTTACGATTCCTGGCTTTTGCACTGAACTCGATGAGATGATGTATAGCAGGTTCGCTGTCACCCACATGTTCCAGGTGGTGGTGTTAGCTATCATTAAACCTGTGATCTCAGGAGCTCTGCATGGAGAAGACAGACTCCAGATCTTGGCCCAACATCATGTCTCTATCATGCTCAAACATGGACTGTGTTAGGCCAGCCTGCAGATTAGCTCTCAGTCCAAGAGATTATGTCTCTGGAAGACCAGTGAAGGCCATAAATAATGAGCTTGGTGCCCATGGCTGTGCTGACTTAGGGAGGGGTAGAGGGGGGCTGATTGTGTTACCATGCCGAGTCCCTCTGTATACTTAGCATGGAGCCCAACAGCAACCATATACACAAGTACACTACATGGTCAAAAGTATTGGGACACACCTGTTTTTCAGGCTTTGGGCTAGGCCACTTACTTCCGGTGAAGGACAGTCTTAATGCTTCAACAAACCAAGATGTATTGGACAACGCCACACTTCCAACTTTGTGGACACAGTTTGGGGAAGGACCTTTTCTATTCTAGCGTTACTGTGCCACAGTGCACAAAGCAAGGTCCGTGGTTGGATGTGGAAGAACTTGACTGGCCCGCACAGAGCCCTGAGCTCAACCCCATCCAACAACTTTGGGATGAACTGGTACAGAGATTGTGAGCCAAGCCTTCTCGTCCAACATCAGTGCCTGACCTCATAAATGCTCTACAGAATGAACGGGCACAAATTCCCACAAAAAATCTAAAATCTTGTGGAAAAACTTCCAAGAAGAATAGCAGCTGTTATAGCTGCAAAGGTGGACCAACTCCATGTTAAAGTCTAGGTATTGGAATGCAAATCATTGAAGTCCATTTTGGTGTAATGGTACTTTTGGCCACATAGTGCATATACTAATAAACATTTTTACCCATTTAGTATTTTTATAGGAAAATGTCAGAAACAATACAAGTATATCTGAGACTTACTTACAGCGTACTTACAACATATGGTTTGAAGCAAGTGTGCGATTTACACAGTGCTAGTCTCAGCCTTCTCTTCCCACAGAGAACCATCTGGTTTTATCAATCCAACAGTAAACACGCTTCAGTTAAATTAAGTTAAATGTTAGCAAGTCACTAGTAGGAATCAGTTCCTTGCATTACAGATCATGACTGCAAGCAAGTAAATGTGATATCCCACCTGAGGCCTTCATGAATTGAATCCAGGGAGGGAAAATTGCTGTTGAGCTGTGACCCGGAAGGAACCCAGTGTGGCGTATCTGGTTTAGACAATTGTTTGCCTGTTTATGGTCTGTGGTTGGTTGTTTTGCAAGGAAACCCACCAGACTCACCGACAATAGAAATTCAGTTTGCGAGACTAGCATGATGCTGACATACGGCTGGTATCTCGTGAAGTAAATTTGCAATATAACTCTAAAGTAAAACTAAAATAGCAAACAGACACCGAACGTGTTGGATGATCGATTGCAGTTAGGGAAATGTATCAATTTGATCCATCACAAACTGCCACACCCTGCTTTTATTGTTTCCACCTTTCTCTCTGTGTTCCGTTTTGTCATTTTCCTAATCGGCTAATGTGTGTGTGCGTGTGGATTTAGTTTGAGTTCATGTGAGCCCAGGCTGGGCTGCAGAATGTTCAGACATTCAGAATGTTTCTCCAGATCCTTTCTGCTTTCTGCATCACCAGAGAGGCTCCCCCGAAACTCAGGGAGGGAAGAGAAAGAGGGCAATGCGGACTGGTTAGGGATATGAAAACCCCTTTCTTTCTGCCTCCTTTACTGTGGCAAAGCACTAGTTTATAGACCAGATGTTTGAATATTTCCTCTATGATGTTTTTGATTTAATAAAACGGATCCTGTGCTTGTAGGAATGAGTCACTTCAGAAGCGGGGTCTGTCAGGGGACCCTCGGATATTTACAGTGACACAATTACTCAGCTACGTTTTAGGATAATTAGAGCATGGCGACATCAAGGATGAGGCGGGGAGGGGATACTGACCCCTGGACATGTTGTAATGGACAAATGAAGGATGAGAGAGAACAAAATAACAAACTTAGGCCTTTTACTCTTCCATTCCGCCCCACCCTACTGGCCAGCCCTGTCTGCTTTGATATTCGATACAACATGTCGTGCTCTTTTGGTCTGACCAAAAATACTATTGTGGCTAACAATGGACGCAATTTAGTGAGCTCAGTTAGTATGACGTCGTTCTCAAACAGCCAGCTAGCCCGGCTAGTTGTTGTTAGCATAACTTAGTGGCTGATTCTTTGAACGATTTGTTGGAAATTAGTCGATAAACCTAAACTGTTCAATTCAGCTACATTTTTATGATGAAACAACATGGGAAGAATGCTGTCCTTCAAAGATCTAGGGCTATGTTGCAAGAGAATTGAGCATGGTTAACATTTTCTAGCACTTGTTTTAGACTGCTGCAGACGTATCTGATCGTGCATGAATATGCATTGCTGGTATTGTCAGAGGAGTGTGTAGTGAGATGTCTGTGAGTGATTTGTCCATGTGGGCCCGCTGATGGTGTGTGAGCGCAGCTGCTCCTAAATGCATTAGCGCAAAGTGCCGCCGAGCCAGAAGGATCTCGCATGAAAAGCGCAGAAGGCATTTTAATCAAAGCAAGATGCCCCGCTAGGAGCTGGAAGGGGGCATAGCCCAGGCATGTGCGGGACCAGCGCCTGTCATGGGGCTGTGGTAGACTGCTGGATCGGCCAGGCCTGCAGAACCCGGTCTGTCAACAGCTCCAGATAGAACTGAAGCAGCCAGATGCAAAAAAAATCCCTTTCCAAATCCTCAGAGTTAATCATTTTATGTCTAGACTTCTCTCACATTCGCAGTAACTTTGGTCCACACTGGATTATTCATATTCATAACTGCCATGCATTGCCTCAGCAGTGATCTGAAGGTCTTAACCCTTAGACCTGAGAGTGTATTAGAAAAATCTGATTTCAACAAACAAAGACAGTCTAAAACCAGTGTTGCTCTGCCTTCGCTGCTCAGACGCTCTCCGGACCCCCTCCCTCTGCGTGTTTTCCCCACCCACTTGTGTGCAGAAACTATCCTGAAAGTTATTCTCAGTTGTCTGTTTGTGTCTAAGACCTAAAATAAAAGAAATTTGGACGTTTGTATTCCTTATGTTCATTTGCGTGTGACACCATTGATAAAATCCCTGAGGATTTTATGACACAGATCCGTTTCTTTGATAGTGACGTAACCTGAATTTTGGTGTAAGCCGAAACACTTACAGGTCGTAACACAGTTGTAAAATCATGAAAACATAACTAAGCCACAGAAAAAGGAAAAGGAAAACTCCTTCACTCATACGTCGCGTTACCGCGTGTTCAAGCTAGTTTGCCCATGCAGTCCGTGAGTATGTGGCTAACGGTGTGAGCTGAGTGTGAGTGGGAGTTTGAGTGAGCGTTTTAAACTCGAAACGTCGTATGTTGAGACCGTTGTAACTCGAGGAACCCCTGTAGTGGTTATTATTTTTTCCTTTTTTTTTAAATGACAATAATGTTGGTTCTACATGACATAGGAACACCAAAGCTCAGCATGACGTCTGACACCTTTAGCATCAACGCAAACCAGAAACGTACATATAAGGAGTTATTTGGTGGTGTGGTGACAATTTTTCATTTATTGTGCTTGCCGCTCGTATTCTAAGGGTTACATTTGAGATGAATTGAGGTGAATTCTATGGATGTAGAAAAATGCTGTGTAATACACTATATTGATTTGAAGGTTAGAATCACCTGCATTGATTTTGGACTGCATAGTCAATGAAATATCTTATAATATTCAGTCAGTTCAGTCAAGAGCCTCTCAAGTGGTGGCTTTTGAACTGCTGTGTTGGATGGGGGTGACGGAATTCGCGGGAGGGCCAAACCTTGAATTTCACTCCCACCATTGGTGGCTACCGTAATGTAACTTAACCATAACGACGAGGTGCCTGCTCATCACTTTGCCCAAAGAAGTAATGATGTCAACCTTAACTTGGAAATGCGTTTTTCTCAATTGTTCTCTATTGTTCAGATTTAATGAGCCGTGGCCAGTGTTGGATAACTGTCATTATACTTATGTAATGTTTTATGGTCTGTTTGATTACTTTTATGCTTTCAATCAGCCATGCTCAGGCTGCCAATCCATTCTCTGAAGTGATGGAAGAGTCTTGGAGGAGTGCTTTTTTCCTCTGATGAGCTTTATTCTGTTGTGAGATCTAAACACTTATCAAATACCTCATAGTCAGGATGTTACTGGTTAGAACTGGGATTTTTATTAGTCAGTATCAATAGTTGAATTTTGAATGTGTCACATTTTGCAAGTTCATTTTATTTGCTTTGCTTTATTTACAAATAAGCGTTTAATACTGAAGGCTCGCTGGGCCCAATCACTTTGGTATCACTGTTTTTTCTGGTGTTCATCATTTGAGTTGTAACTAGAGACCAGTGGTAAGTCCAAGACCAGAACTAGTCAAGACTGAGTCAAGACCGAGTCAAGACCAAGTCCAAGACTGTCTGGACTTTGGGGGTGGAGAGGATTTGGGTGTTCGTTTTGGTCCACCATTGCGGGTGCTTTTGTTTTGTCAGTTGTTTCTTTTTTCATTTGCTGTGTGAGCAAAGATTTTGGCCTGGTCAACTGCCATGGAGAAATGCTTCTCGTGGAAATATGTTTCTTTTTAAAGGTAGCTGCACTAGGATATTTGGTAAAGGGGCATTTGGGCAGGTGCCCTTATCCAGAGCGACTTACAATCATTAGTTGCAATCATTAGTTCCCCCTGGAGCGACCGAGGGTTAAGTGTCCTGCTAAAGGACGCCATGGTAGAAAGTGGGGGGAGTTTGAACTGGCAACTTTGTGGTCATCGGGTTCACAGGTAGGTGTTTTACCCACTAGGCTACTGCCACCCAACGGCCAATTTCTAGGATAAGTTTGCAAATACCAGCAAGGCAAACCAAGACAGGTTAAAGGCCACTGAATAAACGTCATGAGTTCAGACTACAGCTCTGGTTGAAACACCTTTAGGGTGTTTATTTATTTGTTTATTTGAACTCAAGCTTTGTCTTCTGTTGGATCAAGAATCAACAGCAATGAAGCATTCTGGCTATTCTGGCTATTTTAGCCTCATCCCTTAAAAGCTGCATAAACTGAGCAAAAGGAAGGCAAATGAATAATTGCACATATAATGTTTTTTTTTATTACAGTAAGCCATCAAAGTAATTTTAGACGGGTCTAATATGAGGTCAGAGATTTACACCTCTAGTCTTGACATGATGGACATACTGCTGGCCAGAATACAGCAGCGCTCTAGTACTTTGCCCTCTAACATTGAAATGTGACAAGTTGCCTGGGCCTCACAGCTAGATCGAGTTACCGTCTGCTGCCAGAGGTCAGAGCCCAAGTCGGTACGAGGGAGACAGGCGTTGTGACATCACATCCTGCTTCTTTTAACCGAAGGGAGGACAAGAAGTGCTCATAAAAGAGTTCAAATATCAGCGCAGAGTAAACGTGATTGATTAGACCAGCAGAACAGCGTAACTAAGAATGAGCGATGCCGGCAGTTCGTCTCTCAGTGGGTGGCGCGATGATTCCTGATTTTAGAGGTTGAAAACGTGGCTCTATGTGGTTCTATGGCTACTAATAGAAATCTGAACAATACTGTGATAGATTAAGGTTCCTAAAGAGTTCCTGGCTTGTGTGTACAGTTTGAGAAGCTCACACTCGTACATCTTTAAAGAACCAGGAACTGAAAAGTTTTTGAAATCTATTACTGATTCTATGCTATTGCATCAAATGATCCTTTTTGAGACCTATTTTCAAGGGCATGAAAGCAGTTTTTGAGCCCGAGTGCAGTCCAGAGCACTGGTCCCTATTCCTCCTGGAAACAGTGGTCCTCAACTGAGTTCCAAACTTAACATTCATTCACAGGATCATACCCTATGGAACAACTATAGCTGAAAACTCAAGAAGAAGTAAGATTTAGGCACATTTTCTTCAAATACAGGGTAAAGGATAACACATACAGCATATGCAAGTCTGACTTCGCCTTCCACCAGCTTTGCTTCTGTTTTGACAACTTATCAGTAAATAGTCCTTCAGAATATTGCAAAACATTTTTAACTTCATGAATAATTTCTTAAAATGATTCCATTTTTCCATAACATTGAAATAATTGCAAGATGTTAATTATTATTCTATATGTATTCCATGTTGTTTGATAAAAAAAAACATTTTTTGTCACATCTCTTCACCTTAAAAGGCCACTTGTTGATCAGTTAATCGATTATTTGTCAGTTAAGTCACATCTATAATCCATAATAAAATATGAAACCTGCAGTAGAAGTCCTTCGCCCAAACGAACACAGATTCGGTCCTGAGTGCGGCCTCCAAGTGTGAACGTCTGTGTGAAATGAAGCAATTCGAGAGAGATTGTGTATGTGCGCACATTTATGTGCTTGACCTCCGGTTCACCTGAACTCCGGGCCTTCAGGAGTCTACTGAAAACACGAAAACTCACCCGCGCTCCAAACATCTCATTTGCATCCTTCAAAGGGGAGGAGATTTTCTGCTCCGATTGCGGTCAAGAGTCCAGGCTGAAGATAAGAACCAATCTGCGCCTTGCGTATTTCAGAGCAATTATCCCTGGAACTCTGCTGAGATGAAACAGCTCTTCTGTCGTCAAATTTACTGCAAGTTTTCTCTCGGTGGGATTATTTTCAGGGACATTGGCTGAAGTGTCCTTCAGCCTGCTTTGGGATGTGAGTCTGGTCCAGAATTCCATTATTTGCTTGTTTTATGAATCGGAGAAGGCTCGGTGATAGCCGGCTTTATCAGTGTGTTTGCTGGAGGAGTGCTGAACCTGAGTGTTCACAGGAGCCCCATATGAAATAGGTTAAATGGCAAACTGGCATTCCGTGCATTCCCTTCTGTCATTTGAAGGAGTCATCAGTAAGACCTCTCATCCATTGCTTATCTCCGTATCAGGGTTCTTCATTGCGTTTGGACGGGTCTCTGTGATGTTGATCTATTTATATATGCCCATTGCCTGCCAAAAGGACATCTGAAAAAAAAGGTTTTTCTATTGGTTTCCAGTAACCAGTGCATGTGAAATATACAGCCCTGGAAAAAAAAATAAGAGACTACGCCAAAAATTCTCAGGTTGTATCTTTTATAGGTGCAAGTATTGAACTGAACTGCTTTGCCTTAGTTTTTTTTATAACTGCTGACAATATTTCTCCTAATTTCCAAAAACATATTGTTCCTTAAAGCATCATTTTATAGGAAATCATCAAAATAAGAGAAATTATGCAGTGTTTACAGAACTTGAATAAATCAAAGAAAACAAATCTCTTGTTCACTCTTAAACAAAATGGCAATAATTTGTTATGAAAACGTGTAGGAATTTACACTGGCATGGAATGGCTGTTCAAGTTCAAGTTCAAGTTTATTTGTGTCCAGCTAATTACTGATTTGATTAAAAATGACTTTCTCCAAAATCTTGCTTATAAAGGGAAGATTTGAAATGGGTCTATAACTGTTAAGAATAGAACCGTCTAAATTACGCTTCTTCAGGAGACCCCTCCTTAATAACTGCGGTTTTCAACAATGCTGGAAAAATGCCTGAGTTCAGAGATCTGTTCACAAAGTGCAACAGGTCCTGCGCTAAGCTACTAAAAACACTTTTTAAAAAGCTTGTGGTTAGGTTGTCATACTCACAGAGATGCATAAACTGCAGCAGTCTCTTATTTTTTTTCCGGAGGTATATATATATATATATATATATATATATATATACTGTCGTTTTGCCGTATGTAAAATCTGGAGCTTTGGAACAGTTCTGTCCGTGAATGTCTGTGTGCCGAGTATCTGACATGGAGCCTATGTGTCCCCAACCACTTCATGTGGAATGTAGTACTTGTGGCTTCTTGAAATTAATACACAAACGAAACCAAGTTATTGCTGCCACTGTTTTTTTTTTTTTTCAGTGAGCTCTAGACTGGACAGTCAAGTGGTGCTTTTTAAATGTGGTGTGTCATTGCTCATTTAATCACAGGTTGGTAACAGTGCATTTAGAGCCATTAGCAGTGATTAGAGTAAATGCACTCTAACTGGCACTTGTCAAGCTTAAAGATACATAGTTGATCTTCAGGCACCATAACACTGTAATTACTCTGAAAATGACTTGTTTTTCATTCTTAGAACCCACTTGTTTTGACCTCAAGGGATATGCGGGATTGCTTATTAGTTAAGATGACAGCGGGCTACTTCACAAAACCGTAATCCTATAACGCCCTACAATCCCCCTCACTCGACTGGAGTGGGGAGGCCCCAACCCATAAGCCAAATAAAAAGAACAAAAAAAAATAATCTCTTTTGGTTTTGTGAAGCTGAAAATGTCTGCTCTTAAGATCAGCCCCTTCTCTTTTTCCAGTTTGCCCAATTGCTGAATTTCTGATATACAGAAAAATGAACACAATGTCATTTCAGCACTTAAAGGGACAATGAAGAGGCGAAGGATCATTTTGTATTTTTTCTGAGCTTTTAATTAACTTTCATTTGAGTCGAATGCACTGTGAGCATTTTGAGGCTTTTAAATTACACTATTCACTCTCTAACCTGGAGGTCCTCGGTTTGTTTCCAAATTTTCTAATCATTGGAAAGTGGATTCCTCCCCTGTAGTCCATGCAGTACATATTAAAAAAACAGATCTTCAAAAACTATTTGGAATTCATCATGGTTGTGATGTCATAACCATGGCCTTAATTACGTTAGTTGTGATCTTGCAACGAGGACAGTGACAACCACAAGCCCATAAAAAACAAAAGATAAAACAATACAAGGCCTTGCGAAGGCAGAGCTCAAAGTAGGGACCACACAGGGAAAATCCATTCTATGCTGTAAAAATAACTGATTGTTAAAAAGAACATGTTCAGAGAACCTTTAGTGGCAGGTACACCCTTGGTTTACGGCCAAAATTTTAACAAGATGGCTCCAGATATGTATTATTGTTACTAGATCTGTCACGCGGCAATATTTAGATACTTTCATCCATTTAACCTGCCGCAGTTTAGCTCATTAATTCACGGTGAGGTGAGAAGAGGTGTTGGAACTGCAGATGTTTTCTAGGCAGGGTGAAAAGTGAAAGTGAACCGTTTATCACATGAGAACACACCACACCGTGTGAAATTTGTCCTCAGCATTTAACCCTTTCACCCGAGTGAAGCAGTGGGCAGCCGATGGTGGCGCAGTATGTGGGGACAGTATCTTGCTCAGGGTACCTCAGTGGTGCCGCTGGCCGTCCTTGGATTAGAACCCACAACCTTCCGATTACAGGGGCAAGTCCCTAAACATTAGGCCACTAACTGCCCCATTGCAGGAACGTAATTCCCACATCTGGAGTATTCACCCTGGGTGAACCACGTTCTTGATCATGTGTCTCCTTGGGGGCAAACCACATGATGTCTGGGCCAGTTATCAAGCTGCAAACTCATTTTTGGCCTCAGCGACAAAACTGCTAGCTCAGTGACAATGCGTGCATGTACAGCTCCGGAAAAAACAATAAGAGAGCACTGCAATTTATTTTTAAATCAGCATCTCTATGAGTATGACAACCATTCCATGCCAGTGTCTGTTAATTTCCTACACAAGCACCTCATTCTACTTTATGAGGTACTGATGAGTGATCACCTGAATCAAATCTTATTTAATGAGGAAAAGTATAAAAAAAACACTGCTGTAATCGACACTCTCCTCTCGCAATGAGACCAGTTGGATGGTGAAACACTACTAGGAGTTCATCAAAGGTAATTATTGCCAAAGATATTATTTAGAAATTAGGAGAAATGTTGTCAGCAGTTCTTAAAAAGGAGGGCAAAGCTGTTCAGTTCAATACTTGTACCAATAAAAGATAAAACCAGAGAAACAACATTTTTGTAGTGGTCTCTTATTTTTTTCCAGAGCTGAACAGTGATGTGTGATTTTCTGTGTTGAGATCCTGAAAGTCATGTAGTACCCCTTTATTTAAGGATTATTTAAGTATTATTTCAAGTATTTTAGTGTTATTTAAAGGGTCAGCCAAACAGAAGAGCAGCTATTTACACACACTGGCCTAACCAGGGCCTGGGCATGTGAAACTGAATTTACATAAAACCTCAAAAATGTTGTATGTGGATTTCTGGGAAAAATGACAAGAAAAATATAGACGTGAGGCCTTCAACAGAATCTGTACTGTTGGTTGTCTGTTTCAGTTTGAGTGGAGGGATGTAGAGCAGGTGAACTACGCCAGAATGAGATCACAGACGGCATTTTACATGAGATACATCGAGCCAGGAATGTAAAGCTCCGTCTCAGCCTGACAGATTAAGTGTTCCGCTACGGAAAGGCAGCTTATCAGTCAGCATAGAGGTTTATGCTTTGAAAGACTTAAGGGTCTTTCATGGATGATGAGAAATTTATAGGGAAAATGTTTCCTTTCTGCTCCTTTCTATGGACATGGATTTCGTGGTAAAGGGTTAATGTGCAGTTCTGCACGGGTTTGTGTCTGAATTCTTCATCGTACCTGTCTGGAATACCAATTTACAGCCCATAATACACGGCAGAAAAGCTGTCCAGCGTTGAAAGGAAGGCAAAAGACAAGGCTTTAATGGGAAGTACTTAGACAAACTGGACTGGAATAGGTTTTTTCTTACCAAGATTGGTCTGTCAGAGGCCACATATGGAGTCCAGTCATGAGGTTATGAAGCTTTGCAAAAATCTTGTTTGATCCACAGAACAATTTCTTACTCACTGCTTATTTTTTGCAATCCACTCTATCAGATAGGGGTATCACAATTACTCAATAAAAATGAATGAACCAATTGATTAATTTAAATGTACACCACAAGGGGAAGCTATTAGACTTAAGGTAAGATTAGATGACCGCTTATTAGTCCCACGGGACGAAATTTTTCAAAAAATGTTTGATCCCAGTGTGACTTGAACACATAACCTTCTGATCTGGAGTCCGATGTGCTACCATTGTGTCACGAGGTCTATGTTAAAATTTCACCCAAATTTAGTCTAGCTAGAACTCTACTAACTACATGATACCACCAACACTGGGAGGGTGGAAGTTAGCACATGCTTCCTCATGGGAAGCAACATGACATTTTTTTAAAACTATCAGCAACACAACATCACTGGACAGCTCAACACGCTTGGAGGAGAACACTAATCATCAATTCTGTTACGTCAGCCTTATATCAGGGTTGGGAATGAGGGATCCTATCTACACAGAGAGAGCGGGGTCATCTGTGCTCTTTTGGACTCGATCTCTTGATGATATGGCTCAGTCAGTTTTGCCACTTGGGAGCCCCAGAACTCCAGAATTTCATGATGCAATGCATGTATGTTTAATGTCTTGCATGCATATGAAGTAAAAGGTTTTGTTTAACAAGGTTTAGCCTGAACAGCCGTGTTTTTTGAAGCCATACTAAACCGAACGACATTGCAAACTATAGGACGTTTACATTACATAACTTACAATATTCAAATAGGCAGTAAATTGGATGTAAATGCAATTTATTACATGGCTTCAGTACTTAGGCATTATAATATTTTAAAATAATATCTGTTTAGATGAGCAGTGAGTGTTTTTTCCATGTTAATATTACTAAATAAACTAAATAAAACTAAAAATAAGAAATACAAATAACAATATAGAGCAAATAGGGACTTTATGTTCAGTATATCAGTGTCTTCCTTGTGGAAGACCAATTTTACTTGTAGTTCCCATCAGAAACCTGGTTTGACTGAATCAGTTCTTCATTTAATTAAATCAGGAGCTGCTGATGAACAACGTCTGGAGGAACTGAGGAGGAATCTGGAACCCAATCTGTGTTCCCCTCACTAGCTCACAAAATATAACCAATACAAACAAAACAAATCTTTATACTTTTTACTGCTTTCTTGTTTGCTTGCATTTATTCGAATGTTAACTTTGCTAGTAGAAAGACACAGCACCCCATGCTGAGAAAACATGTAATGCATGTAATTTATCAGTTCCCTTTAGATACTTGTGTAATGTAAATCAAATGTAGAGCAAAACAGTAATAATTCCGGACTACTAAGGCTTGACACATTACTTAATTAATTACCCCATTACTAATGTTGCTCTTACTTTAAAGAGGCTTAAAGAGCATTAGAAGAGGCTCTTGATCATGACGTTTGTGTTTGGACCTGTTATCTGTGGGTTCTCAGTGGAATACCGGGATAACAGGGGCGGAGCTCCGTGTGTTTGGGGGTCATTAGATGGGGGACCAACAGAAGCCCTCATGGAGGTTTTTACAAATGGGCCTCTGATTAAGACTGAAAGGGGATTAGCAAATTCTTAATCCCTCTCCTCTTTCTGCTGCTTAGAGGCCTGGCACACTCACTCTACAGCGTCTGCTCCACAGAGGTGATCTAAGCTGGACAAATCCTGACGTGTGCCCTGTCCTGCTAGATTCTCGTACCATTGTCCGGGACCCTGACTCTTCTATAGTCGATCTGCTACACTGTCATCCGAACAAAACAGGTGTTTTGACCTCACAATACACAAATGTGCCTTTATTACACAGCACTGGAATAAAAATACATTTACCAAAAAACATTTTTAAAAAAGTACACCAACATTTCCAATACTTGAAAATAGCTCAGAATTTTTCTTTTGGCTTAAAAAGTGTAGTAAAAAAGCATATTAAACAGTACTTTTTAAAGCAATAAGCAGAGAAAGGCCTTGTCTTACAGTGATCTTCTCAGTGGTAAGGGTATAGAAGAGGAGGCAGCATAAAATAAAATACACACAAATCCATTGTCACGAAAAAGCCATGGGCTGCTATAGGAGGACACGGTACAATGAAGTAATTTCACAATACACAAAAGTTGTGGAATACAGGTCATAAAAAAACAACACATCAAGCTTTTTAATATTTGAAAATAGCTTGAGAATTTTAATGTTGTCTTAAAAAGTGTAATGAATATTAATTATTAAAGTAATAACCAGCGAGAGGCTGTGCACACAGTGATCTTATCAGTGATATGGGTGTAAAAGAGGAGGCAACTTAAAATATGAACTACACACAGATTTTTACAAATCAACCATGGGCTTCTAAAGCAGGAAACTGTATAATTAAGTCATTTCTTGAACTTTTAAAATATAATGATCAAAGTGTGGCATTTTTTAATGCACAAACCTTTGCTTTAGAAGTGGTGTTTGCTCACCAAATTACTACCAGACTTAATTAGCTAATATGGGATTTCCAGCTCATATAACCACCAAGCTGATGTTGTTGTACATCCGTTTTCCTACACTGGGGCTAAACCTTGAATGGTGCCTTATACTGGTATTGGCTCCTGCAATCAAATAGGCTAACAGGAAGCCTTTTGGTGCTCAGAACAGCCCTTTTCTAGTTAAGAAAATAGGTTGTCAGCCCATCAGTTCAAAACTGGTTTCCTGGATCAGCTCACCCTGTGGACCATTAAAGCAGCATGAAAGTTAAAGACTGCTCCATTCACAGCACAGTGGTTATTAGTGAGCATTAATACAGAATTCAGCTGGCTCAGATAGCTCAAATAACAAATTCTTCCTCATATTTCTTCCTTGGGAAATATGAACTAAACTGTCCTGAGTTTCCTGTACATCAGGGGTTCTCAAATTTTATATTCAAAGTGTCCAAATCTAATTTCTAGATAAGGTCAGAGGTCTGGGATAACGAAATCCCTTTTATTAAATTTGCTTACAACATACAACCAAAAGAAATGCCGCTGTTTGCCTGTAATCGTTTGCTTGTGAACCTAATCCACTTTCACTTTTGACAGTAAAGTGTAATATGCACTGTAGTTTTATGAAATGATTTAACAATAACCGGGATTAACTTAATTACTTTTGCAGGGCTGCCAACTTTTCCAAAAAGTTGCATGAATACCAACATCGGCACCTTTTGTCCAGTAGCTTATTCATATTTTGGTACTGACCAGTCAGGAACTGGAACCAATTAAGCACTGGTTCTACATACCATTCGTACTCCCTAATGTTTTGCTGTCACCATGGCTTTGACAGTTTACACTCTGCTTCCCAAGACCATCCTTTTTATTTAATGACTTGTTTTTAACTTTTTTTTGATTGTTTCCAAGATGCTAGGTTGCTAAAATGCAACTCTCCTGGGGTCCGGCCTCAGAGTAATTGTGCTCTGGGAGTTTCTTTAGAAGTTGCTCGTGCTTGGAGAAAGGCTAGCGTGTGAGAGTTGAAGGCCTGAAGCCAGCCAGCACGGCCACTTCCCTCTCTCCATCTCCAGTGGTGACATTAAAAAGCATAATTGGCCTAAGCTTCCCCTGCCAGCTTCCACTGGGCCTGCACAGCATGAGGCCGTCCCACACGCTGGCTAGGCTACACACCTCGGCCGGCACCAGGGCAACTTCAGCTGCGCACTCAAAACTATATGTTTGACTCTATCAGTTCGTGTCTGGGCCAGATTTCTTAGGCCTTGTGGTTTTGGCCATCATTTCGTCTGTGCCACTTTCGCATGCACTAAACTTATATACTTGTTTTTAGCATTCTCCTCTTCTTCTTCTTCTTCTCGAATGCAGGGACGTTTTCTCCAAACATATGTTTCCTAAGCCAGTTGGCAACCTTTTATCTTACACAGATTTACCTGCAGACTGCAGTGATGGTGTCAAGCTGTCAAAGCACTTGATTGAACAAGATAAAGTAATAAAATTAGGTATATTTGGATTAGGGGTGTGTTGATCCAGTACTTGATGTCGGTATTGGTCTGATACCTGCCAGGACCACTGTCTGGATATTAGAAAAAGATCACGTAAACGCTTAACTACACATTGAGCAACATTCCAGTAAGGGAGACACACAGATAAGGACACGTGTAACACAGATGAGCAGCAGAGTTGTGTCCCAAATGACTCCCTGCTGTCTACATAGTGCACTTAAAGTACACCCTCCTGCACTCAAACAGTGTATAAAATGTCTAACCACGGGTGACTATGCAGGACCCCACAAAAGACACACTTTGCACTGTATAGGTGTAGAAACTGGAATTTTATTACTTACATAGCGCCCCCTAGAGGAATTGGTGAGCCATTTTGGATTCAAAGTCCATCCAGATGAATGAATTATTAATTATTAACAGTTTAGCTATTTAAGAGTGCGGAAAAAGATGGTATCGGTATCAGCAGAGATTGTGATATCAGCATCGGACATGAAAAGTATGGCAAAAGTATGGTAAACTGAATACCAGTTCAGTATCATTCTAGGCTGTATTTTGGCCGAGCTGACATGCACTGGGAGCAACAGGTTAAAACAGGTTAAATCACTTCCAGTGAAAAACAACGTTTGAGGATCATGAAGTGTGTTAAAATGTGCAGATGGTGATACTGTATGAATATGAGAACATTCTAGTTCTGATAAACTTTAGCCCCCCCTATGGTTCCTTATGATAAATTGGTCAGTTCTGGTTCTGATAAAGACCATCTGATTCTCTGTGAGTGCTGTACCACTTTGCATGTAGTCTACTGTTGCCATAGCAAATTGTATGGTGAAAGAATTCTTTTTTGCTTGTATTATTTAGTTTAGTTTAATAAAATTTATCACTGAACATCAGTGTATGGCATCACTTTGCATTTTGTTACTTTTTCAAAAGCCACTCAAGGTCATGCGTTTGACTTGTATAACCATAATTAACGACTTTTATTGCATGTTGTCTTACCTAACAGCACCCTTTACCTGTGGTAAAACGCACAGCCTCTCATGGCTTACTGCTTTATTAAAAGTCTCCCAGGGCTGAACTTGTTTTGGATGGCTGCTGGTTTTATAGTGGTGTGGTTTCCATATGGAGACACTTGGTGGCTGTGAACTGGAAAGCCAGTCACCACAATGCCAGTAAGCTGCCACATGATGGGGAAAATACTGCTCATCTATGGAGGCACATGGGGAGAAACATAACTTCCTCTCTAAATCGTACTGCTTCCCACTTTTATTATTGGGAATTGTTGGGGACAAAAGCCATCTGCCGGGGAGAACAGTGCTATGAGGATGATGGGGCTGTGTCATTGGGAGGGACAGCCTCGCTGTTCGTGATCCGCAGTAAATGGATTACATACAGTGTAAGCATCAGAGGTTATTTACTTAAAGCTCCTTTAAAGTCTGAACCTGACAACCCCTTTCCCTGGAGCCACACTGTCCAGAAAGCATCTCTTACTTAATGGAGCGTTGTATCATTGTACAAGTGTCCATTTCACACATGCTGGATCATACTTTACATAATCTATTATTAAATGGTTTGTAGGCATCCTCTCATCTAAAGGTTCTTCTGAAATCAATGGTAATATGTGAAGTTTGCCCTCTTTTTCTGAAGTATCTGCCTCTGCTTGTCTGAGAAGGCGATATACAAGATGCTGGAATATTGCTGCGAGGATTTGATTGCACTCAGGAATGAAAGCATTAGTGAGGTTGGGTACTGATGCTGCGTGTTCTGGATCTTCCAACTCATTCCAAAGGTGTTAGAATTCCATCACTCCAGAGAAGTCTACATAGATTAGCCCTGAAGGGGGGCTTTGTACCCCCTTAGTTGACCAGTGGCCTTTGCTATAGTGGCCTTAAGCTCTTGTTCTGCTTCCCCAGAATATTTCAGGAGAGATTCAAGTGATGTGAATCTCCAAAGTGCCCAATTAAATTGGCACAGATGTAAAAGCTGTATATGAATAGCTGAATTCATTAATTAGAAGTGGGGTTAATTTAGTTCTAGTAATAATTTTTATATACTAGCTTTATATATATGTATACACACACACACACACACACACACACACACACACACACACTCATATATATGTATATATATTCAATAGTCAAGATTTTTCAAGATTCAAGAGAGTTTTATCACCAGCCCAGCCACATGCACAAGTACACAGAGGATTGAAATAGCGTTTTCTAAAGCAAAATACACTCAACAGTAAACAAGTCACAGCTAGACGAAGTGCAAAATAGAAACAAGACGAGACAAAAACTGCTTATAGTACAGCATCAAAAGTACGAATCAAGCAGGTAGTACAAATAAGAATGTATTAGAAATAGAGCAGTATTTAGCAGCAAAATATGTAAAGCGAGGAATAGTAGGCAGTTTTTAAAGAGCGTCAGTGCAGTGAATTGAGGTGAGCCAAATATGTATACACACATGCGCACACACACACACACACACACACACACACACACTATATATATATATATATATATATATATATATATATGTATACACACACTTGTGC
>JBBPCX010000040.1:28172377-28188987 GCA_037974365.1 Hydrocynus forskahlii | reverse complement strand
GTTCAATAATAAGATTATTCCTCAAAAATACAACTTGCCTAATAATTCTGCACTCCCTGTATATATATATATATATACATACATATATGTATATGTATATATATATGTGTGTGTGTGTGTGTGTAACTTTTTTTTTACTCTATACTGTAATAGTGTCAGTGGTATTACTGCTTGGATGGCGAATCAGACCTTTTTTCCATGTGCGGGACAAGGTTCAATGGCTCTATCCATATGTGTATGTGCAAGTTAAAAATATAGCGCTACAATATTTATTAAGAGACTAGCACGCTTGCTTAGTCTGTTTGGCTTTACTAGGCCCGCAGTGTTGGTGGAGGGAAGATGAGGTGACTTGAGGCCTGGGTGTATGAATCCTGACAGGGGGGTTCTGTGCGGACCAAACAGGTCCTCCAAAGCTTAGGAAACACAGACTGTTTCCAGAGACCCTAACCATACTGTTGTTTCCCTCCTCCATGAACTGAAAACTGGTTTTGTAACATTATCCAAAAAGCGGAGAACATCTGCTGAAGCCCCTTCCAGCAGAGGACACGAGTGTATTCTACCCAGGAATTCCTTCATAGATCTTTAGCATGACATCACTGCATTTCTGCCCAGAGCTGTGACTGGCTTGGTTCAATAGTCTGCATCCAGGTTGATGACTGTGAAGTGGATCAGCTGTCCCATTTCCCCAGAGACTGCTCATTTTCCTTCCCTTTGATTCCTCAACGATCTCCCAAGGTCGGAGAGGAGCAGTAGGAAGGGAGGGGAAGGACAGGAGCAGTAGCATCTGTCTTTATAGATTAGTGTTGGTAAATATGGCTTCCTCAGCTGTACTGGCCACATTTCTGTTTTCTTAGCCGCTAGTGCCTGACAAGGGCCAGCATGTAGCAGGTGACGACGGATAATAGATTTACTGAGGAAATTACTTAAGAACAAAAGAGCCAAGATTGGCTTACATTGTTTCAACAGCTTGCCTGTTTTAAGCAATGAGGTTCAGAGAGTCTTTCCACATTTTCTCTCTCATTCTCTGAAGGAATAGCTTGTTTCACTACGAAACACAATGTACTTAAATTGTGCTGAACCCTGCCGTAATTTACCCCTGAAAATACACCAAACCCCTTAATTTGAATTAAGTGGTCAATTAATTTGAAAACCCATCCCTTAATTTGACCTTAAAAGTGGATTTGGCATGAGTATGAAACCCCTTAATCTTAAATTTAAGGCATTATTCAGGAGGTTCTATTATTTAAGGGGTACATTTTAAAAATTAAGGAGTAAAGTTTTACCCCTTAATCAGCCTTAATCTGTGCACTTTTCCCTTAATTTTCCCTAATTTCCTGGAAAATAAGGTCAAAATTAAGGTAATTTTAAGGGGTAACATTAAGGGGTTTGGTTTTGTGGTGTTTAGTGCCTGATGTTTTTCTTTAGTTTTATGTAGGCTAATGTAGCAAACTACTGAATCAATTAACATTGTACAGCCTACAGGATGTAAATCAACACAAACTTGCCTTAAATTGTGTTGAGTCCAAGACAAGACCAAGTCAAGGACTAGTCGAGACCAAAGAGGTTTGAATCCAAGTCAAGACTGAGTCCAAACGAGAGACAAAGTTAAGACGGAGAAAGAAAAAAGGAATCAAGACTTACTGATCTGTTTATAATGTGTGTTTGGCGCAAAGAAAAGTGTGTCTTATTGTGAGATGATTTTTTTCTCTATTCTTACTTGTAATCAAAAAGCAAGAGCAGTGAAACCTCATTGCAGGATCACATTAGGACGTATTATTTGCCTTAAGTAGAGCCATTTCTCTTAATTCACTTGGCTTGAGAACATTGTACCCCTGGCCAAAATGAAAAGGTGGGTGCTGTTGTTTTGTCGATTGCTTTTTTTTTTGCTATGAAAGGAAAGATTTTGGCATGGTTGATCACCAAAGAGAGCAAAGAAATGTTACTAACAAAAACACTGTTGACTAGAACATTTGATGCAACCAATGTCCAAGATCGAGTCCAAATACCAACAAGTCTGAGACTGCAGAAAACAGACTAAATGACGAGACTGGACTTGAGTACTACAGCCCTGTTGAGTTGTCAAGCAACCTCAGATGGACTTGCTTGTAAAAAGTTTTAGCACTGCTGGACACAGTGTCAATAAAAGTACAAGGTTCAGGATTCATGATGGCCATGATTGCATTTTTAAGCACTGGCAGCACCAGAATGGCCTCTGTGGTAACTGCCACTGTTGTTAAGTTTTAGCATACATTTTTACACACACCAGTATGTTACACAGTATTAGAAGCAACAAACGGATTGAAGTCCATTTGAGGTTACTTTGCACAGTTTCAGGAATGCCATTTTCATGCTAATGCTGATTTGGAACAAATTCCATCGCTCCATTAGCCTTAAAGCACCAGTGCAGTAAAGGAGCAAACTTTAGACCCAGAACTACAACTATAATTCAGGGGAAAACTGGTAAATTGGATTTCCTGAAACTTCCTGAAACTTTTTTGAAACTTTTCCTCTGTGCTTTCCTCCTTTGCTATATTTGTCACTCTCTTTGGTTTTGGCCTCATTTTCTGTCTCTCCTCAGACTCTGACGTGAGCATGCGGACTCTGAGCACGCCCAGTCCGGCTCTCATCCTTCCTCGCTCCTCGCCTGCTGTCTTCAATGGCTCCTCCACTTCCTCTTCCTCCTTCACCGCGGAGACGGTCGCCATGGTGCATTCGCCACCCCCCGCCGGCCTCACACACCCTCAGCGGTGCCCGCGGCAGCCCCGGGACCAGCAGGGGGCACTCATTGACATTCTGCCGGACCACGCCTTCCTGCAGATCTTCGGCCACCTGCCGACCAATCAGCTGTGCCGCTGTGCACGTGTGTGCCGCCGCTGGTACAACCTGGCGTGGGACCCGCGGCTGTGGCGGACCGTGCGGCTGACGGGCGACGTGCTGCACGTGGACCGGGCCCTGCGGGTGCTCACGCGCCGCCTGTGCCAGGACACGCCCAACGTCTGCCTCACCCTGGAGACGGTGGTGGTCAGCGGCTGCCGCAGACTGACCGACCGCGGACTCTACACGGTGGCACAGTGCTGCCCTGAGCTCCGGCGCCTGGAGATGGCCGGCTGCTACAACGTGTCCAACGAGGCTGTGTTCGAGGTGGTCTCACGATGCCCTAACCTGGAGCACCTGGACATCTCAGGTATTGTGTGTGTGTCCATGTACAGCTCCAGAAAAAAAGAAGAGACCACTGCAAAAATGTTCCGTTTCTCAGGTTTCATCTTTTGTAGGTGCAGTTAATGAACTGAAGAGCTTTGCTTTTGTTTTTAAGAACCGCTGACAATATTTCTCCAAATTTCCAAATAAAAACATTGTTCTTTAAAGCATCATTTTAAAGAAAATGACAAAACATCAAAATAAGAGAAATGATGCAGTGTTTACAGAACTTGAATAATGCAAAGAAAACAAATCTCTCGTTCACTTTTAAACAAAATGGCAATAATTACCTTTGATGAACTTCTGGTAGTGTTTTACCGTCCAGCTGGTCTCACTGCGAGAGGAGAGTGTCGATTACAGCAGTGTTTTGTACTTTTCCTCATTAAATAAGAGGTGATTCAGGTGATCACTAATCAGAACCTCATACAGCAGAATGAAGTGCTTGTGTAAGAATTTAACAGACACTGGCATGGAATGGTTGTCATACTCATATAGATGCCGATTTAAAAATAAATTGCAGTGATCTTTTATTTTTTTTCCAGAGCTGTGTATCAGGTATTGTATATAGGCCATATATTGCAGAGAGGGAAGAAAATAATTTCTAAGAGAAGGAAGAAAACTCATTTCGGTGAGTTCCAGAGAGTTATTACTGTCAAAATGTTAACCCATTAAACTATTTCAATATGAATACATTGTGTTCTGAATTACATAATAATGTATTTACATTAAAATTCTGGGAACATCTGGAATATCCTTCTCTGAAAATTAAAGCCAGACCTGGGGTCGAACACATAGGGCTGGATAGCGCCTCTGTCTTCTGCCATTTTCATGTGTGGTAAACACACAGTGTTAGCATAGGATGGGTGGGGAATGGCCAGCAACAGCTTATTTGTATAAAAGTGACAGAGCCCTTAAATGGCTCATTTTGAAAGGGACTGAAACTGTCAAGAATAGAACTGGTGAGATCTTTTTATGTGAGAGAGATTTTGTGTAAAGAACATGTTTTGTTTGGCCCATAGACCTATTATAGCTTGTTTAAAAAGAGGTATAATATGTCCCCTTTAATACATGTTCAGGATAGGCTAAAGACATGTATGGTCAAACAATGAGAAGATTAGTAATATTATTCATTTTCTCACTGTTTGGCTGTGCATGTTTAACATATTCTGAGAGTGTACATTTAACCCATAGTGCATTTAAGGCTATGGTCAATTATGGTATACATTCACATGCATAATTAAATATTAATTACATGGTTATTTACATAATGTATCACATTTACATTCTGCATTGATTAGTTTGAGTTTCTGCTCCGAAAAGTTTATTATTATTCATTCTTACTATGATTATATGTTACATAATGCCTTGGTGATTCCCCGTAGTAACATCACCTGAGGGTTAAACTGCTGCGTTATCCTCCCCTGATAGCAGCTGCACTGACACTTAAGTGCTATTTAGGTGTGTTTGTGCTATATAGGGAGGTGGGGTAATTTTCAAAGTGGATTCCCATAATCAATAACACATCTTGGTATCAATGACAGAGATGGAAGAGACCACACATGCAAGTACTTCTGAGTCTTTGACGTTTCACAAATTCTTGCTTTGTAGTCCTTCGCTGGTTCACAGGCAGCGTAATGCACCCAGAAGAAAACACATCTGAAATCAAGGCCACAGCACATCATATCCCAAACACGACCCAGCCCAAAACACTGCCTTCAGACGCAACTTGCATTAAACATCGCCTAGCCCAATTTCAGCTGAACCCAAAAACAGCCTGAGGAAATGTACCGCCTAACCCAAACGCTACTCAGCTTATAAACAGCTAAGATTAAAGGAATAGAGAAATAGTTTGAGATGTGGTCTGAGACTAGTGTGCAAACAGTGCTAATTGGCGAGGTATAGGCTCATGCGATTTTAGCGCCGTAGCTCAAGAGCAATACGAAAAAAGCAAACTTCGGAAACTTCGGTCTTGGCTGATCGGCTGCTTTCGGGGTTGAGAGGAAAACTGCACATTTTCTCATTTTTTCAACAAACTCTTCTTTTCAGCGTGGCCTAGCCCCAAACACAGCCCTGGCCCGTACGGACCGCTGCGGCTGTTTGTCCTCCACTTCGCTGCTCATCACAGCAGACAGCTGCGGGGCTCTTTTTTTTCCCAGATTATTCCGAAATGTCCACGACTTCCTCTTGGAGCTGGGAAATGTATTAATAGCTCTGGCTTTCTGTCCAAGCGCTCTGCTCTCCAAGAGGAAAATAATCCCATGCAGGACCAGGACCTCTGACTTCAAGGTGCTTTGGGAAAGTCTGCTCCGCTCATTAAGGGAATGACTGATAAAGGCATTGGCTGATTTGCCAGGCTCCCCATGGATGATCTCGCTGTAAAGAACAAATTCAAAGCAGGTTATTCAGTTGTTTTATTGGAGACGTGTCTGGAATGCGTGTTTCCCGAACGACGCGGAAATGCTGTCAGATTTATCTCTTCTGATTTATCGTTGTTCGTCGTCACGCCATGGTTTGTATAAACTGCCGAGCCCGAGCCAACGCACAGACCCCCCACCCCCCCGCCCCCCACCCCCCAAGCCATCCATCTTTCTTTTCCAGTGTCGAAAACAATATCCGAACCCCCGATGGACACTATAGACGGAACAATACGGAATGCCTGGCAAGTGAGAAATCCTGAAAATCCTCCTCCTTCTCCACCAAGCCCTTTCCTGGTGTTTTATTTCGGACTTCCTGTACTACTTCCTGCTGGAGTCTGCTGGTGGAGTCTCCTCCACTTGATGCTCCTCCAGAGGATAATCATGCAGGGTGGCTCCCTCTGCTGGCAGATGCTGCGGCACATTCTCAGTGTGGAGAGGATCCCCCACCCCCCTACCCCATAACTCCTTTCAGATGTCTCTCCAAGCCTCAAGTTCCCGTTCCCTTCACCTCTTTTGTTCAAGAGGAGGTTTGAACAGTGTGTTAACTCTCAGTGGAGCAAGTTCCTTGGTTTAAGTTATTAGATTCAAGGTTACTTTATTGTCATCAGCAGCTGTGAACACGTACATGGTGTGATGAGACATTTCTCCATGGGCCACAGTACAGCAGAGCAAAATTTAACAAGTGCAAGTTAAGACAGAGACAATACAAACAATACAATAAATAGTCATCACAACAATGTAACAGTAATATAATATTAACAGTATAGTGTGAATGGGATGTAACCTTCCCGAGTGATTAGAGTTGCACCATAAATGTGATTATTGCACAGGAGGCAGTTAGCAGCACTGAACAAAGTGCAAGGGATGACAAACAATACAATAAATAGACAATATTGCGGTGTCACAGTTGTGTGAATGGAATGTAAATCTGAAACAGTACAGTAAGTAGACAATACAGTAAACAGTAAAGGGGAAAGGGATGTAAACCTTTCAGAATTAGTAATAATATTGCATCATATGTATGTTAAATGGATAAATTAGACCGAAATACTAGATGTTGTGGAAGCGTTCGGAATAATCTTCCCTGAAAATGAAAAGGCAAAATCTGATGGCTCTATCTCAAGTGTAAAGCATTTGAGAGTTACTATTAATCCTTAGAACTCGGTGGATCTGATTTCAACAAATAAAAACGATGTAAAACAGTCAAAACCGGTGTTTGCTCTCCTACACACTTGTTCTCCCGGGTTCACAGATCTTGTGTTTTTTCAGTTTGCTTCAAAGACCTAAAATAAAAGAAATTTGTTCTTTTTTGTTCTTTATGGGCATTGTGGCATTGGGTTATTGTCATCCAAACAAAGCTCAGCCTGACATCTGACGCCTGGAGCATCAACACAAACCAGGAACACTTCAATATAAGTAGTTGTTTGGCCGCATGACAATGATTTACCATTTGGTGCGCTGCCAGCATGTACCACTTATGTTCTAAGCATGGGCGTCGTCGCCATTCAATCAGATTGAATCCCCCTCACATTTCATAATTATTCGTTTAAACACCCCCCCCCCACACACACACACACACACACACGCACCTTTAACATAAATAATTCGTTCACCCAGCGCTGTTGAATCTTGAATCTTTCGTGAAAGAATCCACTCCACGTAATTGATAGAAGAATACACACACCACTGGAAATCCGAGCAGCCTGTCTGTGCACTGACGATTCACTTCACTTGCGTGCGGTGAGTTGGAGGCAAACCCGAGCGGATTTCCAGTGTTGTGTGTGTTCTTCTATCGATTAAGTGGAGTGGATTCTTCCGCGAAAGATTCAAGATTCAAGATTCAACAGCGGTTTCCAAACACCCCCACCCTCTAAAAGGACGAGACTTTGCATGCACGCAGCAACCCCGCCCCCACGGAAACCCCACCCCACGCCCTAACCCCGCCCCCACGCAAACTCCGCCCCCACGTGTAGACCGATGCGTCCCCCTCACATTAAAAATGCTTCTGACGCCCCTGGTTCTAAGGGTTAAAAAAACAACACTTACTGCCCAGCTAAACAATTTTCAGTGTGAAAGATGTATGACTTAATTTTTAAAAAATTATTTTCTTCATTTGCAGGATGTTCTAAGGTGACCTGCATCAGTCTGACCCGGGAGGCGTCCATCAAACTGTCTCCTCTGCACGGTCAGCAGATCTCCATCCGTTACCTGGACATGACTGACTGCTTCGCCCTGGAGGACGAGGGCCTGCACACCATCGCGGCTCACTGCACGCAGCTCACGCACCTTTACCTGCGGCGCTGCGTGCGCCTGTCCGACGAGGGCCTCCGCTTCCTCGTCATCTACTGCCCGTCCATCCGGGAGCTCAGTGTCAGCGACTGCCGCTTCATTAGCGACTTCGGCTTGCGCGAGATCGCCAAGCTCGAGGGCCACCTGCGCTACCTCAGCATAGCGCACTGCGGGCGCATCACGGACGTGGGTGTGCGCTATATCGCTAAGTACTGCGTGCGGCTACGCTACCTGAACGCACGAGGCTGCGAAGGACTCACGGACCATGGCATCGAGCACCTGGCCAAGAGCTGCCCCAAGCTGAAGTCGCTGGATATTGGCAAGTGCCCGCTGGTGTCGGACGCCGGCCTGGAGCTGCTAGCACTGAACTGCTTCAACCTGAAGAGACTCAGCGTGAAGGCGTGCGAGAGCATCACGGGCCGCGGCCTCCAGGTGGTGGCGGCCAACTGCTTCGACCTCCAGCTGCTCAACGTGCAGGACTGCGACGTGCCACTGGAGGCGCTGCGCTTCGTCAAGCGCCACTGCAAGCGCTGCATCATCGAGCACACCAACCCGGCCTTCTTCTGAAAGCTGGCGAGAAAAGACCCTGCCTGAATTGCTGTCTGAGCTGGAATACTTTCGCTCAAAAATGCTCGTTTTGCTGGGATGAATGAAAGCTAATGGGGATTAGCATAATCTCATTTGCACAGTGCTAACCGGCCCTGCTTCCATTCGTTGTTAGCAGTGCGAGCACTTTGGGGTGAAGTATTCCAGGAAAATGTCAAGGCAATCTTTGTGGGAGTCTCGTGACAATGTTTTTAAAAAAGCAGCACACTGAATGTGATGATACACTGCAAAGGCAAGAGACAAACGTTACTCAGATCTTCGGTCTGGTCTTCATTTTAAGGATCATTCTCACGGAGCAATGTGTTTTTTGGGAAGAAGCAGAAATATGTTTTCAGAAATAATGAAACTCAAATATGAAGGATTTGTCTTTGTTCGTGTCAGGCGACTGAATTCTTTTCTTAGATTCACTTACCAAGATCAACTTCATTCTATGAAATGTTTAAGCAGTTTCCTCCGGGATCAATAAAGTTTTCCGATTCTGATTCTGATGAATAGAGCCAGGCCTTGAACTGTCATTTAAAGGGGAACTCTAAATTCTAAATTTCTGCATAATTAAATCACAGTGTTGAGAAGAAAGTCATTAAAAGTTGTTTGATGTGAAACTGGAGAGAACAGATCTCTTTACAGTGTTTGTGAATGGAGCCAGGGGTCACAAGGCCTAGAACACAAATACAGACACTATCCAAAACCACCAGTGACTAGTTTTTATGTCTAGAGATGTTTTTTTTGTAAGGCCCTTTCTTGGCCCAGAATGTTTTTTTAAAAAAAAATGCATTTTAGACCAAACTCTTATTCCTGTAACCACTGTTTTCCAGTTTTTGTAATTTCATATCAAACTGCTCTCAATGACTTTTTCATATTTGAGCCATTTAATTAAGCAGATTTAAAATAACAATACTGAAATTCTCTTTTACATTGATTGGTTGAATCATATTTTTTAAAAAAAGGACTTCTTTTCTTTTGTTTACTCTATATTTATATATGCTTTGTCTGTATTTTCCCATACCTTCCCCTTCCACTTGTCTGAGTATATCGCAGGTAACGTGTACAGCCATGTATATTTTATTCTGAAAGGGATTTTAAGGAGCGAGCGATCAGCGGTTCAGAGCAGTTGTCACTTTCGGACACAGAAAAAAACCAATGAAGTTCAGTCTAAAAACGTCCGCAGTGGATTTGACGTGTTGTACAGTATGTAACCTTATCCAAGCTCCATGACCACAGTAGCCTACAGTTTGACAGAATGTTTACATGTGATTTTGTGATTTTACCGGGATGAATGTTAGCTGTCTGCTTCATTTTTTAAAGATGCATTAAGTAGGTTTTCCTTTAAGACATCAACTTTTTTTTTTTAACAGAAGATATTACTTAATAAGGTAACAAAGCAACTCATGAATCAGTGCCATTTCTTTGCCATGAAAATGACCTTAATGATGGTCATTTTTTCAGGTGTCTGAAAGAGGGAACATTTTGGTGAAATAAAGAGGTCAAAGCCATATTACAAAGGGAGCATTTTGTGTCTTGACTCTTATTTAGGACTATCATGTTTTTGGCATTTACATTTCATTTCATTTTATTCTTTCTTTATGTCTTGCAGGCAACAACATTTTGTGAAGTAAATAGATTTAGCGGACGGTGATTTAAGTTCAGCTTTACAGGTTTAAGTAACAGATGTGGACTACTTGAGCACTGATGTAGGTCGCTCTGGATAAGAGCGTCAGCTAAATGCCGTAAATGTGTAAATGATTTTGCCACTTAAGATTTTTTTTAGCATTGCTATGGTGTTGCTAGATGGTTGGTATAGCGTTGTAGACAGTTGTTTGTTTTTGCTTGAGAATGGCTAGGTAGTTGCTATGGTACACTATATGTCCAATAGTTTGTGGTCACCTGCTCATTCGCTGTTTCTTCTGAAATGAAAGGTATTAATAGGGAGTTTGACCCCCTATTTGTCTCTGCTGTTCTGGGAAGGCTTTAGACATGATGTTGGAAAACGTCTGTGAGGATTTGATGGCATCAGAGACACTAGTGAGGTCAAGCAATGATGCTGGATAACTGGTTCTGGATTGCAAACATCCCAAGCTCTTGGCACTGGATGCAACTCTATGAACTCCAGGGAACACAGTTCCACTCTCAGTGCTTTATACCCCTGTGGCCAACTTTAGTAGTGGACATGGCACGTTTAGGCTCATTCTCCCCTGTAATACATTCTTTTCTATGTAAATCATACAAACTGTGTGTTTTATGTTTTTGTGTGCATGTACACTACCAGTCAAAAGTTTGGACACACCTTCTCATTCAGTGTTTATTATTGGAAACAAAGTGATGAAGGAACACATGGAATTATGCAGCAAACAAAAAAAGAGTTTAAAAAAACAGAATGTTTTGTAATAAGGAAATGATGGACTGTTGTTTTTTTTTTGTTTTTTTACTTAGTTAAGTGGTTCTTGCCATAATGTGGAGTAGAACCGTAGTGGAATAGGATCACTAACTGTGTACCAACCCGACCATCACAACTGATGATCCCAAACACATTAAGAAGCTAAGAAATTCCACTAATGAACTCTTGAAGAACAGCTGTTAATTAAACACCATTCCAGGTCGATTCCTCATGAATCTGACTGAAAAAATGACAAGAGTCTGCAAAGCTGTCATCAGAGCAATAGGTGATGTTTTCAATATTATTCTACAAAGTAGCCAATAATAAAAACTAAAGAATTCATTGAATGAGAAGGTGTGTCCAAACATTTGAGTGTATGTGTGTGTGTTTGTTTGTCTGTGTGTCTGTGTGCATGTAAATGAACTGATCTGAAGACGTGGTTGCTTTAATGTATCAGGTGGTTGCTAAGGTGGGGCTAACCAGTTGCAATAGTAGTCCAGTGTTTGCTGTGTGGTTGCTGTGGTTTTGGAGACGGTTGCTAATGTCTTCTATGATGGTTGCTATGGCATGTCCTGTATTTACTCGTGGTTGCTGTGGCGCTCCAGATGGCTACCAGGTTACTGTTAGGTGGTTGGTAAGGTATTCCAGGTAGTTACTCTGGTATCTCTCATAGGGGATTCCTAGGTGGTTGCTAGGGTATGGCTAATGTGCTTTCACCATGGCTTGAACAGCCTTTTTGACCATTTGCTATTCATTCCTATGGAAACAAATATGACTTCAAAAGGTACATAAAAATAGTCTGGTCAAAAAGCATTCAAACATGGCACTTATAAGAAGAACGAACATTCAGAACTACGGGTTTAGTATTGCTCAGAAAACTAAGAAAAATAACAAGAGAAAATAAGAAGAAGAATATTGGATTGTATAACAGTATTAAAAAGACAAGACCACCATTGGGTTTGGACTAATTTAAGGTGTTGTTTCACAGAGTTTATGTGGTCCGAAACAACTCTAGCGCTGCACAGTTAATAACTAGGTAGGTACTACTTTTTTATGTTCTTATTTAATGAAAGTTAAAGTAATTGCATCTAATCAGCACTGATGAAGCTGAAAGCTTTCTTTGTTTAATTCATTTGATGTGGCCTGGCAGGAACTTCCTCTCACTGGTCCCCAGCTTTATTGAAGGTACTGCAAATCCCTAATGACCGGTCCGCCCGCACACTGGGCAGATTAGACTTGATCCCTGACCCATCATGCAAGTGAGGAACATTCCTCACACACACTGAAAGTCCGTAAATGCTACCTGCAGTGCGCAGCAAAGACTTTTACTGAAACATATTTCAGAGCAATCGGTAAGCTGGTAACCCCTGCTATTATTGTGGTAGTATTAGTAACAACCAGTTATATTTACATAGGAATATGGAATACATGAAGCCAGTATGGTATGCCTCCCTGTGTTGGACTAACACATAAAGAAGAAAAAAAAATGCGAGGCTGTGCCTCGCACCTATTGGAACCAGGATAGGCTCCAGGTGCCTTAGTAAGGATTAAGCGGTTACACATATATATATATATATATATATATATATATATATATACACACACACATTTATAGATATATATATATATATGTATATATATATATATATATAGCAGTACTGTGCAAAAGCCACCCCTCGTTTCTTCATATTTTGCTTCCAAAGATCCAGACTTTCTTGTATTTTTAATGTATTCTAGAGAAACAGTTCTCCATGCTTCCTGAAAGACTTTCAAAGACTCTAATTTTCAGTCCAGTCCCTGAAACTGACCTGTTTCAGAGGAATTGTTTTTTTTTTCCTAAGCCACACACATATGTATCATTCAAGCATAATAAAGCACATCTAACTGATGTCCTAAACCAGTAAAGAAACAGATGATCCGGTGATGCAGATGATTCCAGATGATCAGGCGTTGATCTTTATACTGGTGGTTCTGGATGCTGAGTGCTTTGAACTCCTTAATCTAGGCACCTTGTATATTTAGGCACTTTGCAGCCTGTCGCAGTTAAACATTTGCTCCCATTTCAACAATTTAATCTACTCAATATGCCAAGGATAAGCGTTTGATGGGCATAAAATAGCATTTTTGCACAGACATGGTGATTCAAAGCAAAATATAAAGGAATAAGGGTGGCTCAAGACTTTTACACAGTTATATATGCACACACACAAATATCTGGGGCCATTTAGGAATTCGTTTGACCATAATATCTACTGCCTTTCACTTTCTCACACTGTATGAACAGTCTATTAATCTACACTGTATGGACAAAAGTATTGGGATGCCTGACCATTACACCAACAGGGACTTTAATGACATAGGCTTTAATATGGAGTTGGTCCTCCCTTTGCAGCTATAACAGCTTCTCCTCTTCTTGGAAGGCTTTCCACAGGATTTTGGAGTTTCTGTGGGGAATTTGTGTCCATTCATTCTGTAGAGCATTTATGAGGCCAGACACTGATGTCGGGTGAGAAGCCTTGGCTCGCGATCTCCATTCCAGTTCATCCTAAAGGTGTTGTATGAGGTTGAGGTCAGGGCTCTGTGTGGGCCAGTCAAGTTCTTCCATCCAACCATGTCTTTACGGACCTTGCTTTGTGCACTGGCGGCACAATCATGCTGGAATAGAAAAGGTTCTTCCCCAAACTGTATTCTTAGGTTGAAAGCATGGCATTGTTCAAAAAAAAGGTGTGTCCCAATACTTTTGTCCATCTATTGAGATGGGAATGAGAAGGTGTGTCAGGAGAGAATCAGTTACTTACTGTGTCCACTAGGCTGTGCTAGCTGTGTCTTCTTCTGACACTCCGTAGAAGCAGAGAAGGATTCTGGCTCTCTCTTCATGGCGCAGCTCACCCAGTCAGTCACTTTTATGTTTTTAATCTTTATTCTTCACGTTAGAACCTGTTACAGTTACGTAATGATATATGCTGTGTTTCCTCTCTGGTTTTTTTTTAAAAACGCTGCCTTAATCTAATGTCTCGTACACTGGGGGTTTGAAGTCTTAGTTACACAGGAAGGGCAGTGTTGTCTGATGCGTATGCCATACGGTTTGGTATGACTGTGCATATTGGTTGGGGAGCATTCCCATCCAAACAGTTGAAAATTAGCAACTCAAACCTGTACTGAAGTAAAAGCAAACTATTTCAAAATGTCGAATTACTTTCAAAATTTCAGACACCCTTGTAGTCAATGAATTAATTGCTAAAACTCCAGTGTGAAGTGTACTTATCAGTAAAACAGTCCATTGGCTAGAACAACAGAACAGGATGGAATTAAACGACGTTTTTCAGCTTGTTTTTTAATTTCTGCCAAATTAAGTTAAAATGTGCACAAAGTCGGAGCAATTTAAAGCGAAATGATATGTTCTGTAGAGTCTTAGCAGACCGAGAGTGTCAGAACAGTGGCAATGAATGGAACTAGAGGTGTGCACACTGTGTGGACAAAAGTATTGGGACAAACCTGTTTTTCAGGGTTTGGGGTTGACCCCTTAATGCATCAGCATACCAAGACATTTTGGACAGCGGCAATCTTTCCAACTTTGTGGACACGTTTTGGTTAAGAACCTTGTCTATTCCAGCATAACTGTGCCACAGTGCATAAAGCAAGGTTCATAAAGACATGGTTGGATGAGTTCGATGAGGAAGAAATTAACTGGCCCGCACAGAGGGCCTAATATCAACCCCATCCAACACTTTCGGGATGCACTGGAACGGAGATCGCGAGCCATACTGAAGTCAATGTATTTGAACGCAACTTCATGAAAGTCCCTGTTGGTGGATTAATCAGGCGTCCCGATACTTTTGTCCATATAGAGTATATCTAAGAACCTCCTCAGAAGAAGTCATTGCATTGAAATGTTTAGGAATACATTGCCTTATGTCTGAAACACTGTTTATTGTAGTTTTGAAACATGAATTTGGCTTAAAGCACATTTGTAAAATAGTGGCTGAGAGGTGCACGAAGGGCGTTGTGATCCAAAATGTAGTATTATTCAGATTTTCTGCATTATAAAATCTTAATTACATTGAAAAAAATCAGAAGACATGTACAGGTTCACTGGTGGGTCATCACAACCACTGGTTCCATTCAAAATCTCTGTGAAAACATCAGTCAGTGAGATTCTTTACAATAAACACGTACACTTTATTTACACCCTGATATGTAATTATGCTGAAATTTGGAAAAGTGGTTGAAATTCCCATTTAAAATGTGAAAAAATTAAAGTATTTAAGATGAAACAGGAAAAACTACAGGTCAGACATTTGAGCCCACCCTTGGATTAAAAAAAAACACAAAAAAACAAATGATACACTGCTTTTTCAAAACCTGTAGTAACACATTATTTAGCCAAAAAGGCTTAAACTTGGCTTTGAAGAGGCATATCAGGTCTTTCTTTAGTGCACTGACACTCTTTTTTATGTTGAATCAAGAAAAAAGAAAAGTATCACTCATCACGCAGTTCCTTCTGGTTTACATATAATTGGACAAAATTCCATTCAGCATGATAATGATCCCAAGCATTCTTCAAAATTGTGTTAAAATTATATCCAGCAAAAAGAATGATATCTTGGCCTCCCCATTCTCCAGATTTTCTCCCACTAGACTGGCATTCGAGAAGTTTGAAATGAATGTCCAGCAAAGGAGACAGAACTGTTTCCAGGCTTGAAAAGGTGCTGGGAGGGTTTGGACACAAGTTCTTTCCAAAAATTCCTGGAAAGGATGCCACGAATGTGATAAGCACAAGGGGGCGGTTATTTTGATAAAACATCAACATAAGCTTTCGCATTCATTAAAACCAGTTACATTTGTTTTCTTGTAATAAAATTTTGAAAGAGCAGCACATCTTTTTTTTGAGTGGGCCCAAACTTCTGGCCTGGAGTGTGTAATCTTAAAAACAAAACCTAAATTATACTGAATTACATGCAACTGGCAGAGTCGTATGGGATAAAACAGCCGCAGACTTTAAATCCAACTTATTTGATCTGGTTTGTGTCTTCAGTTTGACTCAGGTTACATGACTGCTGCCAGCAGCATCTGAGAGAGAGCAGAGAGGGTTTAATGTAATGAACTGGACAGATTTCTTCAAACTTTAGCGTTTGCTCTAAGTGTCCTGAACTCCAAAGGCTTGTAAATGGAGCGTGGAGGCCAGCAGTGTGTGGCTGACTGACTTAAGCCCATTAGAGACAGAGAGAGAGGGAGTGAGTAAGTAAGTGCAGAGGGAGTGACACATGGTAAAATATTTTCACTTTATAAGGATATTTCCTTGTAGTTTTGAATGTTGCCAGAGTGAGGTTAGAGGAGTTGTCCTGGATTTTGTTTTGGAATCCTAATTCTAACGAATATGTCTTTTTCCAGGTTTTTAAAAAGGAAGCTGTTTTGAGGAAAGATGTCTGATCTTTGGCAGGAAGCCATGGACCACGCTGTGGCCATGGCCAAGAAGGCAGGAGAGGTATGTTTTGTGTGTGTGTGTGTATATATATATATATATATATATATATATATATATCGGTATCGGGTCCGATATAGCCGTAAATCCGATATCGGATATCGGTCGGACAGCCCCGGTCTCTATATTCCAGTTCGCAGTTTGCGCTGGACCTTAAACTCGACGCAGTAATACGAGATGCGTCACCGCCCCCAAACCATGAACCTGCGGCAACTTCAATCTGAGCGAGCCTTGTTTTGAACAA
>JBBPCX010000040.1:28156273-28169320 GCA_037974365.1 Hydrocynus forskahlii | reverse complement strand
TAAAACCTTCACTCACCAAGATTAGGCTACATGTCTTTGTGGAGGAAAATTATTGAATCCACTGTAGATGGCTTCAGTGCGGTCCGGCACTCACTGATGGTGCATCCAGCCCTGAACACCTTTTCACTGCTGCTGCTGGTGGTCGTGATGCAACCAAAAGTAATCGCCGGAGTCTAACCTCTGTTTCACCTCCGTTTCACCTCCTCAACATCCATTTTCGCATCTTTCTCGCATCTTTTCTCGCGCCAAATGCATCACCTGACCGCTCATTTATCGCGCAAGCCCGAGCCCGTGTAAAGTGATAGAAATTTAGCTCGAACCCGACCGAACACGTCGGGTCCCAATGGGTCCCGTCGGGTTCGGGCAAAGATCTTCAGCTGTAACTGAAGTCCCTGTGTAATGGTGTAATGGTCAGGTGTCCCAATAATTATGTCCATATAGTGTAGCAGGTAACTTTTATAATTATTCTGTTATTTCATTTGAACCCTAATCTTTTTTTTTTTTTTATCTTTCCTCTGGAAAGCCCTTTTGTAATTAAGATGAAACTTAACAGTACTGACCAAATAACTTTAGTATTATCGGGTATTAAAAAAGTACCATCAATATTTAAAGAACAATCTTGGCATAGATAATAGGCATCCTTCTTCCAGATTCAGGGCAGATGATTGGCAGTCTAAATTGCATTCTGTAAAAAGCAAGCACTTCTGAATTAGTCTGTATTACATTTCAGGTTTATGTGTGGATTACCCACATTCAATAATTAGAGGGGCTTTGAAAGAAGTACAGTTCAGGAATTGGTGAAATGAAGGTATCAGTATTGATAACGAAAAAATAACACCAGCCTTAATGCTACATAAAGATTATTGTACCGTCATTTAAAGTAGGGATGTCGCTGATGTCCAAATTTTTTATTTATGGTTTGCATGCAGTTTGAATGGTGCTAATTGGCAGGGCATAAACTTCCATTACTTGTTGGATATATTAGCCTTGTAGTGTGAAGCTAAAGCACCATCATGATGGACACTGTCATGTCTTGGCTGATCGACTTCTAGGGCATGTGACTTTTTTTGTAGCTGAACTTTCATGTAAGAAGAGACTGTCACACCAGTGTCCCTCCAGAACTCCATTGTGAACTCTTTGCAGGTGGCCCAATGGACCTGATGTCTAGAAGAATCATTGCAGCGAATAACAAGACGATCGCAGAAAGAATCGTCAAAGAGATCGAGGCATATCCAGCCGTCAGGGATGACGCTCCTCTAGAAACCAAACAATGAATACCAGGTTTAACTATCAGATTTTGATCATTTTTTTGCTGCACTGTGATTTCTGTGATGCTGTCTTCAGGTATTTTATACACAATTATGGTGGTATCTTCTGTTTTGGTATTTACAAGTCAAAAAGGCATTTCTGAAAGACATTTTACTGTATGTCAATCATTGTATGGTATTTTATTTGTGGTCTCCAACTTTTTGTTTGTGGTGATTTTAGCAGAAGTTTGGAAATTCAAATGGGCACACGGTAGAAAAATAAACCTTTTATTTTCACAGTTATTCAGATAGTTAAAGATAAAATATTAATAGTGTTGTTTACATTTCTTCACTGTGGCACACATCTTTTTTTTTTGTTTAAACACCACGTTCACAATCCAAACTGTGTATCCCTGTGTTCATTAAACTGCATTCATGCACATGAGTTAATAATGTACCAAATGTATTAAAACAACTATTCTGTAAAACGATGGACCATGTAAAAATCTTTGAGTACAAAATATCTGCAGAGCTGGAGTCACACTCGGAACGAATGAGTTATTCTAACATGGTGAGTGCATTACTGTGGTTTAGAAGTGCTAAAGCGGAGTCAGTGCACCTCCATGAATGAATACAGCATGATTCAGATCACTGAAAGCTAAAATTGCTGCACGTTGTCCCTATTAAACCACTCAAACCATTAAAATGGTAGAGGGACAGAGAGAACACAACTTTAGGTCGGGTATTATTAGGACAGTGAAAAGTTGGGTTGGTTGGAAATTCAGACTCTTTTAATTCTAAAAGGAAAACATGCAGAACGTCAGCTTTCATATGAGGGCGTGTCTGTCAGTTTTGGGTGAACTGTGTAGAAATGGGTTCTTTTTCATCCCATTTTAGTAGATCAGAAGTAAGTGGACTGTTGGCTGCTTGGTTATTTGTTGTTCACCTATGAGCTGAGACAATTATTTGCATCCAGACTCTCAGCATGAGGACCAAACGAGTGACAGTGTCAATAAAGCAGGTCCTTCTGACGCTGTAATTTAGAATAAATGAATTCTGATGTGAACAGAGACATCGTATCTGCTCAGATCTCAACAAATTTCTCCAAACACACTGGACCCCACTTTACTGTAGACAAAATATATCTAAAACAATATGAAAACTACAGGGTCAGGACAGCCTCATCAAGCATGACCTTAGGCAGTTAGTTATCATTAAGGATGAGCTACCAAATTCTACATCTGATGATTTAATAATCACATTTACAAAATGGTCATGTTTGCATACATGATATATAATCTAGCAAAGTACTGCAAAATAGAGCATTAGGGTCTTAGCTGAGTGTCTGTTTAACAGTAGGTGGAAGAGAAACATGATATAAATGACATGAATGAATGATACGACTTGGTAAAAGACCTAACAAAGTAAAACAAGTTCAGGTTGACTTTAACTTGTCATTACTTTTGTCTCTATAAAAATCATACAGTTCCAATGTTTAAGATAAGATAAACCTTTATTAGTTCCACAAGTGGGAAATTTGCTTTGTCACAGCAGAAAGTTAATAGAGACAAATACCCTCAAACTATGCTGACATTCTGCACCTCATTTCATTTTAAATACTATGTGCTGGGGTGTAATGGCAAAAGGACCAAATTTTGTCACTGTACTAATAGTTCCAGACTGCACTGTGCATAACGTGGGTAAGGAGTGATGTCCAACAGCTGCGTTGGGTGTTACTCTTCAGCTGCAACAAAATCTCAGACGTATGCTGACCTTTTGAGAACGGATCTGGTCAACACTGGCCAAGTGTAGTGTGTATCTGGGGCGTGATGGAGACTCAATCGTTGAGCAGTAGCAGCAGCTGAGAGTCTTCGGATACGGCTCTGCTTGGGTTTAGCACAGAGTACCACGGAGCGCCGGCAGCCGGTGGGGAAGAAGGAGAGGGGGACGGGGTGGGAGGAGCTGCAGACTTCAGTCCTGGAGCAGCAGCACGAATCAAACCAACCCTCTCCATCAGGATCTGAAGAGAAAACACTTATGTTAAATTATACAAAACAAGGGGGGCTGAAACTGCAATACGTTTTCAAGTCTGGCCTCAAATACAGCCATGGAAAAAAAATAAGAGACCACTTGTCCCTTTTTTTCTGTTCACTCTTTGTACAATCTGCAGCAGCGTGTGTGTGTAAAATGCACAGGTCACAATTCCTTTCTGAACTATTGCAGTGTGTGTGTGTGTAAAAAATAAGAAACGCCTCCATTTGTGTTGTAAGTGCAGTTTGTTTAGCAGCTTTTCTATGTGCTGTATTCCAGCAGCTTCACTCCTGATTCAGTTTCTGATGGGATGAAACTGTCACACATGCACACACTCTGCTCTTAACTGTTTTACTTGTTGCTATTATAAAATAATGTGAGTGTTGTGTAGTTTAACATTTCCAAGGCTTAATTAATCATTTTTATGTATTATTTTAAAATTTTGAATCAAGTGTGGTCAATATTGTAAAACAATAGTGACATGCACATTTTACAGACACATTCCCACAAATTACAAAAGCAATAACCAGGAAAAAAAATGTCTCATTTTTTGCATGGCTGTATATGCATATAATGAGTGAGATGACACTTAAATGACTCAGAAAGCTGTACAGTATAGTAAATAAAGCTCTCTCTAGAAACCCTGAAATCTTTTGACAGATAACTTGACAAAATGACTCTAAATAGATCATGATGTCTTGTTCCCAAAAAGCTTTTTATTGAATACATTATCAAAATGTCCTAGTTATTAAGTTTATGGCATTATATGATACAACAGCAATTATTAAAAACATTTGAGCAGAAGTGTATTAGACTATATTATATGACTCATTCAGCTGTGCTAGTTCGATCAGCTGGTGGTATTCTTCAGATATTAAGCCCTTTATATTTCTCTAATGAATATTCATTAACATCTGATTTGCAAGTGTGGCTAGTTAAGCTGTGGAAGTGGAAAATCGATGGATTCAAAATGTGAAAGCTTCTTGTAGGCTGAGAGAGTGCATGCCTGTCTGACCTGTCGGATGCGCTCAGTGTGGAGCCTGTCTGATTCAAGAGGCTTTTTCTCCGGGATGGGAACCCGCCACCGGTCCATTTCTGCCCGCAGTTCTGGCTCATCAAACAGCACAACAGGGTCCAGTCCATTCTGGTTAATCAGCTCCACCAGACACTCCTTGTAATGCAAGCTTTAGAAAACAACCATAGAAGCAAAGGCCAGATTATTCATGGTGTATCGTGGGAGTTTCCAGCTGCAGTCCTGGATCATCGCACTGTGTGCAGTTTAGTGCTCACCTTGTGTTAACACATACTTCACCTCAGTGGTGAAGTCTGAGGTCTTAAAGCAAAATCTACTGTACATGGGAACCTCGAGTCCCGACACAGATCCGTTCCTTCGACAGTGATGTAACCTGAATTTTCGTGCAAGTTAAAACACAAACTAGCCTAAGTCACTTACCGATCCTAACACAGATGTAAAATCATAATCTAGAACATAAAAACACAACTAAGCCACAGAAAAAGGAAAAGGACATAAATATACTGTACTGTTTCACTGTACTGTAGTAACAGAAAAAATGAGTGTAAAAACACTTGCGCTTTGAACAGTCCAAAATGGCGCGGCCAGCTCCCTTCCTGCATATTCTTCCACCGCTCGCAACCAAACTAGTTATGGGAGTAAGCGTGTAAACTCGAAACGTCATATGTCGAGGCTGTCGGAACCCGAGGACCCCCTGTATACGTCATCTTATGGCAGGATCTCATTAATGGCTGACAGAATATTTTAAAAAGTGGTCATTTCTGACCCTCATTTGTCATTATAAACGGTTCTGAAATATCTAATAATTCTTTAAAGGTCGATTTCTGCCAAATGCAGTTATCCTCTGACATAATACTTAGATTTATGTTGCAAAAAGTGCCCAGGCCATGCAAGGTATAGACCTCAAATTGTTTAATGCTATTGCTTTTTTTAAAGACATTATAGGATAAATATTTTGTATTATTAACAGTAAATATGTTAATAATACATATTATAATAGTGATCTGTTAATAATAAAATATTTTATTATTAACAGATCACTATTATTCACATCCTGTAGATACTTTTTAACTTCTTCCCAATAATGTCTAAATAGTTGCTGAGATTTTGGTGCACATGCATTATTGTAAATATATAAATAAATAAATAAAGGATATTAACATAAAAGCATCAGAAAGAAAATCAGGAAGCTGTGAGTCCATCACTGGTGCAGAGAGTGAAGGTGTGACATACGTGCAGTAGCCGTTGAATTCTGGCAAAGCCAGACGACCACAGGGTTCTTCTCTCATTCCTGCCTCTTTGTGCTCCAACACACCACACAGACCTACAAAAGACACAGTCAATGTTCACACATATGTTCACAAATCCAAACACCCTGAGGGACATGTCGCAATGCAACATTTAAAAGGCTGGACTGCACTTTCCAACTGAGTATTTATTGAACTCAAAAAAAAAAAAAGCACAGACATGTTTCGGCTCAGAGCCTTCCTTAGTGTGTTGATAATGTTATGGCCACCAACCCTCTGAACAGTCCTTTGACTTATATGAGTCCATCCACTTGTGAGTTCCTTAAAACAAGGCATACAACCAACAAGACCAATCATCGACAATGTATAACATGAATAAAGACAATGAATGATGCATGCTGAGGTAGACCATGTGTCAAAAAAATAAGTGCATCCATCTATGCATCTATTAACTGTTTATCCTTAACCATTGTTGTGAGGGGTCCTAGCTGTCATAGGGCGAAAGGCAGAGAAACTCCCTGGACAGGTCTCCAGTCCTTCACAGGGCAGACACACAGACATTCATGCACTCACTGACATCTAGAGGCAGTTTAGCATCTCCAATTTGCATGTTTTTGGATAGAGGGAGGGACCAGCAGAAACTCTGGGGAAAACATGCAAACCCCATACAGAAAAGACCCTCAGCCTCCCTCGCTAGGAATCAAACTCAGGTCCTGGGTGTGGGGTTATTACACCATTATCAATTATAATTTTTGTTTTTATATAACAGATCTGTTCCTACACAGGGCCAGCAGAGTGTACACAATGTATACAAAACAAAAATGACAAAAATGTATATAGTCAAAAATGAGTCTCATATTTTTTCTAGGGTGTTCTTATAGTGCTTCATCCACAAATCTAAATCTATCCAAATCACAAATCTATCACTAAAAATATTTTTGCTAGGTTAACCCTTAGAAGTCTAGATTTTTCACTGTAATTGCATAATAATTAATGCAATTAATGTGTTGAAAGGTTTGAATCTGCACTCCTGACGTTTTTCTGTTTCAAAAATGACAAATACAGTTATTTGCAAAAGTTTTGGCACCACTAGTCAAAGTGCATGTTGCGTAAGAAGGTAGTTTTAACCACAATAAGGTAATCAACTGTCATCTCATTACAAATGGCATTCCAAGAGGCATTTTGGAATAAAATACTGAATAAAAATAAAAGAAATACCTCTTTGACCCCTGGATCCTTCCTTCTGTCTGAACATGATTGGGTGCACAACTCTATAGTGCTGGAAAACAAGAAGAGGTCATTAAGCCACTGAAACAGACAGAGTGATGTCATTAACAGACAGGCTTAAAGGAAGAACCCACCTGGAGCAGACTGCGCAGTCTGGGCACCGTCCAGTCTCTGAGGTGGTACAGGCAGTCCCGAGGGTGGTGGGCGTGTAACCCCTTACTGCCACATTCAGCTGAGAAATCACATACCTGTACAGACAGCACAGATAAAGTTACATTCCTTACAATTCATGGACATACACACCTTAAAGCATGTGATTCAGTGACTACATAAAAAAAATAATTATAACATTATTATCACATTAAGGAACATCATTGCATTATTTGCATTATTATTAAGTCACAGCGGCAAAGAATGTTCTGGATGTTCTAGCTGTTGGTGACAAAAATAGAGAAATGGAGAGAGTGAAAGACTGACCGAGCCGTGTCTGAATGGACGACTGCAGCCTCCACAAAACTCATGCTGGCACTGGGTGCATTTAAAATGTAAACAACCGCCTTTAGAAAGAAGGAACCGGAACTTGCATTTTGGACAATCTGCGAAAAAAACAATACAATATTTTTTTACACTCAGAACGTCAGTGTTAAACCATTACAAAAGAAAATACTACAAGAACAAAAGGATGATCTGTGTAAATTAGGCATGGGCGAAATGGCAAATATCAGGATACAGGGGGTCCTCGGGTTACCACAGTCTTATCACACAATGTTTCGAGTTTACAAGGCTCACTCCCATAAAAACTTTCAAAAATTGAGACGTGAGTGCTTCGGCGTATGCCGTTAGCATTGTACTTCTGGACTCCGTGGATAAACTAGTTTGGTTGCACACGGCAGAAGAATGCACAGTAACACGGCGTTTGAGTGAGGGAGTTGACGTCCCCCAGTACGTTTACCTATTTTTTTACACTCATTTTTTGGTGTATTTTTCTGTCAATACAGTACAGTGTATAAGTACAGTATATTTGTCATTTTCCTTTTTCTGTGGCTTAGTTGTGTTTTTATGTTCTAGATCATGATTTTACAGATGTGTTAGGATCAGTAAGTGATTTAGGCTAGGGTGTGTTTCAACTTACACCAAAATTCTGGTTACGTCACTGTTGACGGAATGAAACTGTGTCGTAACCCGAGGAGCCCTTGTACCTTAAAATACAAAAATGTATTATGATATTTATTTATGAAGGTTACAACCAAGTTGGAAAAGACAAAATATAACATCAAAATAATAGAGCGCCAATATAATACACTTATGAGTGATTTATCCCAATGATGATAACATACTGTCTCGTTGCCCACCCCTAATCTGATTACTGTAAACTGGTATATGATCTTGGGTTTAGTATTTAACATCAGACCTATTTTGTTTCGGCTGAGGAGGAGTTCCAGACGTGAGTTTTGATACTCAGGGCTATTGAGTTGCTGCCACTCTCTGAACTTCTCACAAGAAAGTCCCTCATGCTGGGGGGCCCACTGCAATCCAGACATCCAGTTATGAATGTAGAGGTAGAGAAAATAAAACAAGATCAGAATAACAAGCACTGTAAAGGCAGGACTGGAAGACAAGAGGTTAACAAATGAATAATGTAATCAGTGACTGACTTTTCATCATCCAGCACTTTCAGTGGAACCACTTACATGATGTAATTGCAAATTAGCACTCAGAACATGCTGTTCTGGCCTCTTGTAGAAGCCTTTACTTACAGGACTCTTGCAATTAAAGCATGTGCTTTTTCCACAACTGGGGCAATCCATCCTCAGTCTGTCAGCCTCGTGGAGCAGCCCAAAAGAACACTGCCAGGGAGAGGGAGAGCAAAAGTGGGAAAGGGAGAGAACACGAGTATAAAATATCATGAATAATAATCACTTGGAGCCAGTTAGCATAAACATAAATATGATCATGCTGTCTGGTCTTCACTAACCTTAATTAAAATTCTAGCTGCATTAATCATATTAAATAGAAGCATTCCTTATTATGTAGGTATACTGGAACCTGAGGAAAGGAAGTGCTTACATGAGCACACCAACGGAAGTTCGGCATCTCTTGCAGAGCCTGGTCCCTCAGCTTCCTCTGAAACAGCTCGTGGGTCGCCGGGTCCAGATAATGCCTGATCTGTGAGCAACAGAAAGAGTGCATTTGAAATAAAGACAGAAAGGATAAAACATCAAGCATGTAATGGTTGATGTCAGAGGTTATCAGTGCTGGCAACAGAAGCCTGGAGGGCCTAAAGTTATTAAACTGTGCTACATTCCAGCCCTCCAGGACAAAAACCGATCCGCCCTGGTCTACACGCTGTTACGAGCTCAGGACCATCGGAGAAACAAAATGTGTAACATAAAATGTGTAACAGTCTAATGTCCAATGTGTCTTTGAGCCTGCACCCCCAAAACTCTGAAGGGTCTGGCCTGCAGACCTGCGTGTCCAGCAGGCTGAAGTACTCCATGGACTCCTCCCTGCGTCCTGCCCCGCGCACATCAGGCTGATTACATAGCGGACAAACCGCATGGACAATGCTCTTCTCTTTAATAACGGACGCGAAATAGGCCTTGAAGCAGCTTTCGCAGAATGTACACAAACAGTGGGTCATGGTGATCATCTGAGGACAAAGGAAGAAGGGGTTTCAGTTTTGTTTCATTTTATGAATTAAGTAAATTCAACATATGTCTGAAATTTAAACATTGACATTTGTTTTTTTTTTAAACTAATATAAGATAAGATAAGATATTAGTCCCACAAGAGGGAAATTTGCCTTGTTACAGCAGCAAAGGTGACAGAACAAAAAAGAAAGTAGAAGCAGCATAACCAATAGAATAAAAACTTTGCAACAGAACAGTATAATATGTAAACTACAGACTATACAAAAATACTATATAAATGTATAGGTTTGTTTGTATGTATATAAATATATAAAAAAGCAAGGATTATTAAGTGGCACATCACAATAATAACTTTTTAACAATTGTAAGTTTCTGTTGCCAGTCCTAAGGAGCCCAAGTGCGGCAGTGTGGTGTGTTCTCCCTCAGCAACTAATTATCACTAATTATCACAATTATAACTGGCATCAGCAGCTATAAAACACCAGTATTGCTTTGATAAGGTATTAAAGCACCAATACACCTATGCTGTATATGGGCGGACGTTATTTACATTTCAAGAAAAGTCCTGTGAAAAAATATATACTTTCCCCACAGCTTAAACATAGTCGATTGACCAGGATAGGTTTGGTGTCTGAAGTTTGCTTCTTTGGTTTTGCACAGGAGCTACAAAGCTCATCTAACTAATGTGTAATGGAAACTTACACTTCACCAATGACCACTGAGCAAACCACATGCCTAAATCATCACATGCTTTCCTCAAACCACATGATCTCAAATAGCCTTGCTTTTGTGGTTTCTGTATGTATATAATATGGACAAAAGTGTGTTGCATGTTGCTCATGTGGTTTCTGTATATATAAATATGGACAAGGGTTTGTCGTGTGTTGTTCATGTGGTTTCTGTATATTTAAAAATGGACAGAAATATGTTGTAACATAAGCAAGTCTATTTACAACATCTTAACAACTCAACGTGGTTCAAAGCATGTGTGTCACAATGCTAACTGGTGATGTATAAGCTTCTATTACTTGTTTTGTTTATTTGCTTTTACATCAAGCTCCATTGAAAAACTTGAGTGACAATCTTTAAACTCTACTTTGTGTATATACACTAAGTAAATGTATTTTTTTTTTTAACCAAACTGAAATAAACCATTTAAACTTTTGGGTTGAATCAGGTGTGCTAAACAGGTGAAACAGTACACTCCCCCCAGTACTGGGATTGAGACCAGCCCTGCTAACCTTGAGAGAAAGAGGCACAGTGTTATCTGACCTTACTGAAGGACATCTGTTCCTGGCAGATGGGGCAGTCATGAGAGAGGTATTTGAGAGCGGATGGGAGGTCTCGGCAAGCCTGCACCGCCTCCAGCACGTCGCTAGGGCTAAAACTAAAGCCCTCCAGACTCACGATGCTTCTGAACATCTCGGCTTTCTCACCCCTGATGCCCTCCGGGACGGGTACCTGGAGGCGAAGTACATAGTGAAGGGAAAAATCAGGACGAAACTGTCTGCATGGGTCAGCTCCAGTTCACAGTCCACTTACCTGAGTGCCCTCAAACTTTTTGACATGGATGAGAACTTGCTGGTCGTCCACACTGATGACCCGTTTTGGCTCTTTTAGAACATGCTCGGCATCTGCATTAAAAATGCACACAAATTAGGCTGTTAATACAGCAGCGTGGCAATACTGTTAAAAAATCATCCATGTACATTATATGGACAAAAGTATTGGGACACCCGACTATTCCACCAACAGAGACTTTAATGGCACTGCATTCAAATACATAGACATTACTACGGCGTTGGTCCTCCTTAGGAGCTATTACAGCATCCACTCTTCTTGGAAGGCTTTCTGCAAGATTTTGAAGTTACTATGGTAATTTGTCCCCATTCATTCTGTAGAGCAGTATGAGCTCAGGCACTGATGTTGGACAAGAAGGCCTGGCTCGCAATCTCCGTTCCAGTTCATCCCATGGGGTTGAGGTTGGATGGGGTTGAGGTCAGGCCTCTGTGTGAGTTCTTCCAGAACAAACACATCTAGCCATGTCTTTATGGACCTCGCTCTGTGCACTGGGGCACAGTCATGGTGGAATATAAAAGGATCTTCCCCAAACATGGCCTTGTCCAAAATGTTTTGGTATGCTGAAGCATTAAGATTACCCTTTACAGGAAATAAAGGACCCCCTGAATTCAATAATTAAGAGATGTGTCCCAATACTTTTTGTCCATATTGTTTTTACTGTCCGCTACACTGAAAACAGGTCTTATGGTTACACTGTTTTCAGTGTATCTTTGAACATAACTGTAAATTATACCAAAATAAGCAACTTGAATTATGGAGAAATTTGGAATTTAATGACGTATCAAATGGCTTTCTGAAGACTTACAATCAAAAGTAATTGTGAGGTCAGCAATGTACACTCCTGTCACCCCAGTCAATCATCTCTTCATGTACCTTTGTAGTGTCTGAAGGTGATCACGGCCTGATCTGGTTGGGCAGAGGGGTACATCACCGCCAGAACCTCCCCTCCTCCATTCAGTTTCCTTTGAAAGTAAATAGTGAGTTTGTTCTTCATCTTATTAGGAGAGACTCCAACAGGGAGGTGGCTGACCAACACCCTGTGCCGATTGTCCAACAACCCTGGCTGGGCAAGGCCGCTTTCATGCCCCTGACTCTTCCTCCAAGCCTGTGGAATATCTTTAAAGCAAGAGAACAAAGCACATCTTTTTATGAATTCACATAGCAATATGTGTAGTTAGTATCATTTATATTTCTGTAATAACACAGAATGTTAGAACACAGAACCCACAGTGCTAAAATATTTATACTATTTAAGACCGTGACTTTCTGTTGTTTACTTGATTTTGAAAGTGTGACAATTGGGAACTGACCCTCATATTTCACAATTCACATAGATCTGACCATTCTAGTCAGTAAAGCACTATTTAACTTAAACTGAGAAATTATAAAAGAGAATTATAAAAGAGCATGCGATGCTACGTGAGTTAACATTTTCACTCAGTGCTAGGAGGGGTTGGGGAAGAGGGAGGTGAAACTTATTATTGGTTGATTATTTTTTCAAGCCTGCTGAAGCATACTGACAAAAATAAGGTGTTTTGGGGGCAGGCAAAAGTCAATACACTTCAAGCAAAGATTACAGGAAAACAATAATTTTGTTACAAAAAAAACAAGTGAATACTGAATACTGATAGATGAATACTGATATGTAAACTTAGGTTTCAGTTGGACTTTAAATGTAAAATGACACAGGCCAGTATTATCAGTCATTGCATGTTTTGCATGTTAAAATCAGTATTAGTCAGGCCTTAGTGTTGCTTAGCATTTTTTCCAACCAAAAATATAATATAAACAATCTGACAACAATTTTTGATTTGGTCAGAATCACACAAGATGGGTTGTCCACAATGGCACTCTTTCTATTGCATGGTTTTCTACAATTAATCGCATTGTTATAAGCAAAATTAAATAATTAATTCAAAAGCAGTATATTACGCACTAAAATTTGGTTTGCAAACACTTTAAACAAATAAGGAGCTTTTTAACAGCAGTGTTTCCTTTAACACAGTTACACAGCTGCAGTTCAAATATTT
>JBBPCX010000040.1:28133108-28143207 GCA_037974365.1 Hydrocynus forskahlii | reverse complement strand
AATGATTGCAATTCATATAGGTAATTTGGAAAATCTAAGAAAAATATGATTTGCATAATAATTTGGAACGCAGTGTATTGAACCTTGCATTTTTTTGCCTTCAGTGTGCAATGGTCCATCTATAAATTTTGCTGGATAGGATAGGATTTTGTTGGATAGGAGTATCAATTACAGAGATGGGAGTGGCCTGATTTACGCACTGCTTGGAAAACATGTCAAAACATTTAATTTAGCTGTTATTTTGTTTAGCTGTCTTATGGGAATGCAGTTTCTCTCACTTTGACATAAGCCTGGCAATTTGCAGCACACAGTCAACAGTGCTGCATAAAACAACAGAATTTTCTGTCATTTCACAGTCTGTGTAAAGGCAAAATCTTGAGGTAAGACGGAAAACACTGGCTTAAATGAGCCACACGAGTAAATGCTTTGAGTGCCTCCACACTTAAGAAAAATTAAGAATTGCATTTTTACTGATGATGCAATTTGCACTGGATTATTACAAGTTGAGCTTATTCCTACAACTATTTTTGCTGCAGGTGAAGATCTTTCCTGATCCTGGAATGTGCAATCGTGGCACAGTAGATTCAGACGGTACTGAAATCGCTGAGAAATGCTGCTAATGATTGCATTACCTCTCCTCCTCATATGAAACGAATCCCTTCTGAATAGTATTGTATTTGACATTGTGCTGTGGGTTGTTAAGAGGGGCTTCAGCTGCAGGAGTAGATCCTGGGAGTCGAACCAGATGACGAAAAGAGATGAAGAAACAAAAAGAACTTCAGAAATCTTGGCCGCTTTACAAAAAAACATTTCACTTCAAGTGTGTTTCAGCCAAGTAATTTTGTGCATGATGGGTGGAGGGTCTTTGGCTAAGAGGGAGGGACCACGAGATCTAATCAGATAAGGAAAAAAAAAAGAAAACAGCTAACCTGGATGAAATTCTGCAAAGATGAATCTAAGTGCAATACGCTGCAACTTCAAATAAGCAAGAGAAGAAAAATTACTGGGAAGGAAAAGCCTCCAGAGAAGAAAGTGAGCTCAAATCAGTGTGAGGAAGAGAGCGTGAGAGAGTGTGTTCTCCTTGTAAATCGCGCATGTGTGATTATGTGTAGGGTGGAGGAGCTTTGGCTATGAAGGTGGGGCCTTCAAGTCTAACCAGATGAAAAAAAAAATCCTCCCAACTGTACTCTAAGGGAGATAATAGAAGAACGGGAACCGATCATTTTCATCATCCATCCAGACTAGGTACAGTCAAACACGCAGCGTAGGAGAGGAAGCGATACTGGGAAAAAATCCTGCCGAGAAGAAAGACGATGAGAAAATCGATCCAATAAAGAGTGTGAGTGTGTACACACCAGATTTTATGTGAGTGTGCAAATGTGTGTGTGTGTGTGTGTGTGTGTGTGTTTGAATGTTGGCTGTGTTTTTAGTGTATTTGATCTGGTTGAAGGCTAAAGAGGCCTTGTCAGATCCACTCCAGTCCAGCATGGGGGGCTGGGTAATGGGGTTTGTCATCTGCTAATGATCGCCCACAGTCGCTCGCCGCCAGAGGTTTTGGACGGGTCCGGCGGACAGCAAAGAGATCCATAATGATTTGGTCTCTCTTAATGAGAGCCAGTGGGCAGCCTCGGTTTAGGCCCGGCATGCTTCACCGGAGGGGCGGAGGCAGGAGAGAAGACACCCTGCTGGAAAAGAGCAGTCAGCCGTTAACCCCGGCACCCCCCCCCACACACACATACACACAGCCCCCAACTGGAAATACAGACACAACCTCTGGACTGCTATGGTGCATTTAGCAGCAGGCCTTGAGTAGCAGTCATCTGTAACCCTGCATTAACCCTTCACATACCCGTCGGTGCGCACTGGCCTGAAAACAGGTTATTTTGCCCTAAAACCAGCCCGGCGGCGTGGCAGCATTTACTCAGTTTTAGCTGACCCGTTTACCTGTGCCTGTAAAATGGACCAATCCGCCCATAAATGCATGCTTCTGTAGCTACTGCTGCGAAGCATGGCTGCGCAATATACTGTCCGATTATCAGCTGAGCGTCTAACCAATCACAGTGTTTCAAACAGGGCGACCACTCACAGCTCCAGGTGAGTTACTGGGGGTCCTGTTGTAGTACAACAAAAGTCTAACTTGTAACCATTGAAGGTGAATTGGTACAGGAATGAACTGCACGAGCCAGAATAAGGAGATGCTTAAATATGTTGGTTTTGTGACTTCACAAAAACAGGCTGCTTTTGTAGCTTATTTTCCATAGACTGTATAGATGCGGAGAACAAATGTACCATGTGCAACAATATTTACAGACTCTGAGCCTTTTAAATTTGAGAAAATTCACGACATGGATCCTTTAATATATTGGAAGGCATTGCATTCACAAGATGTGGCAATAAAATCGCAATAATGATATTTTCTCCATACTGAATAATAAAGAAAGGGAAATTGTGACATGCATCATTTCAAACATCAGCCATCACTATTCACATCATTTCAAGCCATGTTTAGTTGCATGCATGTGAAAGATCACCCTGTTAAGGTAGATGGGATTCAGTAATGATGAAGGATTTTATGGCCTTGGGAGGTTAAACATAAAGTTCAAAGTTAGCCTGTCTCAAGGTGCTCACACATAATCAACGCTCGGCATTGGTTTGATGTACCACTCAGTCTTCCACGACAAGCGTAATTACACATTTTTCTGCAATCTTTCTCTGCAAATAAATAACAAAATGCTAAAATATACCAGAAAGTAATATCTAATAACCAGTGGCGGAGCGAGCTTCACGGTATGCTGCGTGCATACCTAATGATAATACGTAATTATATAATTATATACATTTTTCACATGCATACAAAATGGAGTCTGTTTTAATAAACACTAAACCTCCACCCAGTGGACTGGGCTCGATTCCCCACCTCGCTCTACACCCAGAAGAGCCCTTGTGTACCCTTATTGAGGGCATCAGGCACTGAGCGTACCACACTCGGATAACATACAAGTCCTAACTCATATTTTATCATCTCAGACAGGTTTTAAATGCACATGAAAAATAAACGAAGACACGCCCAATTAAGAAAAACATGTTTCATTTCAAAAGCATGGCTTATTTAGTGTCTTTTAAAAGTTATGATAAGGGTTTTTCTTTATCAGCTGTGAGGCGAGGGGGCGGAGCATCCTCACAGGCCCACAGGACTGAGCACAGGGACTCCTCTGCGTTAAGGGAGGGGCCAGGACTCTTTAAAACACGGGCTCTCCGGTACAGTAGGGAGAGAAAAAGGACTGGAGGAAGGATGATGGAGAGAGGAAGGAGCAGCCTGAGAGCAGGGAGAACGGCCAGCAAGAGGAGAGAGTAGAGGGAGAGAGCAGGTAGAGTGGAGAGCCCGTGCTGTATTTCAGCCTAGAATGGTGGTGGTTGTGTTTGTGCTTTTTGAAACCGTCATGTCTTTTATTTAAATAAAGCTCGGCTATGCACTCGCTCTGGATGTGGGTTTAGGCCTCCCAGCTCGTTTTCCCGGCTGCACGTCACATAGTTTATTAATTTTATTAGCCCCTTTTCCTTATCCAGGGTCACGGGTGGAGCCTGTTCCAGCACTCATAGGGTAAAGACAGAGAAAAGCCTAAGGTGTCAGGGCAGACACACAGACAGATTGACATACAGGGGTATTTTAACAGTTCACCTACTGGGCTTGCTTTTGTGGGAGGAAACTAGAGATCCTGGTGGAAACCCAACAATGTAAACAAGCCATCTCCTGTCTGTGAACGCGAGGACCATAAGGTCGCAGGTTCAAACCCCCACTTTCTACCATTGTGTCCTTGAGCAAGACACTTAACCCTCAGTTGCTCCAGGGGGACAGTCCCTGTTGTAAGTCGCTCTGGATAAGAGCGTCAGCCAAATGCTGCCTTTGCCATTGCTGCCCAGTATCAGCTCAAGTTCCCTTAAATACTCACAGCAGTGAATCTGCTAAAGATAATATTCAGGGAAAGTCAATATTCTATAAAGAGAGAAATAAACTATCTTGGCCAAAAGTACTGGAACACACCTGTTTTTCAGGGTATGGGCTAGCACTCTTACTTTTTGTGAAGGGAAATCTTAATGCTTCAGCATACAAAGACATTTTGGACAACACCATGCTTCCAACTTTGTGGACACTTTGTGAACTTTGGGGGAGAGCCTTTTCTGTTCCAGCCTGACTGTGCCCCAGAGCTCAAAGCAATCTCCGTAAAGACATGGTTGGATGAGTCTGGTGTGGAAGAACTTGAAAGAAATCAGTGCCTGACCTCATAAATGCTTTACAGAATGAATGGGCACAAATTCCCACAGAAACACTCCAAAATCTTGAGGAATATAATGTATGTGTATGTGTGTGTTCAGTTATATCACGATATAGCACAATATAGCAGCGTCTGCACGTCCTGAGAGTGCTCAGGAAGAACAACATCAGCGAGAAGCTGCTGGTGACCTTCTACCGCTCCACCATCGAGAGCATGCTGACTTACTGCATCCCAGTATGGTTCTCCCACTACACAGAGTCAGACCAGAAGAGACTGCAGAGAGTAGTCAAAACAGCACAGAAAATCGCCGGCTGCCCCTCCCCTCGCTGAAAGACATCCCGCTGCCTCAGCAGAGCTGAGGGAATCATCAGAGATAGTACCCATCCTGCTCATGGCCTGTTCAACCTCCTGCCCTCTGGCAGGCGCTACAGGTCAGAACGAGCACCAACAGGCTCAGAGACAGTTTTTTTTCCCACAAGCCATCACTGCACTAAATACACACAAACTCATACCATTACCACTCACTGACAATGTGTAATAACCACTGTAGTTTTCTACATATCTCAGGGCAATGTGCAATAATCTCAACACTGTCTACAAATATGTGCATCTATTTATTCTCGTGTAGTGTAATTTTTTTTATCTCATTCTATAAGTGCAATACTTTATAATCCTTGACTTGTAATTTGTGCACCATTGTTGTCTGTCCGCAACTTCATGTTTGATGTTTATTGTCTATATTGTGTTTACTGTCTGCACTGTTTACTGTCTGCACTATGTCACTGTCTGTATTTGTTTGCACCATTAAGTAGCCCCTACAATTTCGTTGTATGTGTAGCAACCTGCCTCAGTACAACGACAATAAAAACATATCTATCTATCTATCTATCTATCTATCTATCCACCCATCCATCCATCTATCTATACATCCTTGCTAACATGCCGCGCTCAAACAAACAACCAACACGAGGACGAGGGGGCGTGGCGGACGATGCCTGGACGTCACAGTCATCTGTACTCAGAGACGGGTGGTTTGAAAGTCGCCAAACCGGGAACGTTATTTATTTTGCCTTGCTGCTGATTGGCTGCTGCCCTGTGATGCTGCAGTCCAGTCGAGTTTTCTCTTGTTCATTTTGTTCTTAAAGCTCTGTATTTGTATTACTGTAAATAAAATGAAATATTACTGTATTTACCTGCTTGTACCAAGTTTACTATATATATATATATATATATGTGTGTGTGTGTGTGTGTGTGGTTGTTTTTTTTTACCTAACCCAGCTTACCTTTAGATTAAAAATGCCATGATGAATGGCCTGATAGAAAAATCCAAAATGACTTGGAATAAAATATTTTTTAACATCAGCTTACCTGTTATAATAGCAAGTTGTGGTGGTGGCCCCTGTAGTTAGGGAATGGAAGTCACTTTGGATAAAAGCATCTACTAAATGTGGTAAATGTTGTTTACTTGTCCTGTAAAGTTGAATGAGAAGTGAGAAAGTGGCCTTGCTGTAAGTGGGTTGACAAAGGGCTGCTGTCCTCTTGCTATGGATGAACAGGCCTCCTTTGGAAGTCAGCTGAAAAGACATCCAGACCCTTTTTTACAATTTACGGTAAAGAAAAGCCCAGCGGCAGTTTCATCCTCCTCTCCTGTTTGCCTCCCAGCACGCTACTCTGCTGTATCGTTCAGCATGCAACACGAAATGCAATTTATATTAGGCCACTAAACATGAAATCACTCAGTGTGGGAGAAGTGAAGCCTATTGTACCGAAGTTTGCCGAAATAATGGGGCATTTTAGTCCCCTGCAGTACTGCAGCATGGTCTTAGCACCATTATTCGCTCCAACTGTGAGCCCTTCCGTCTCTCAAGTCCCTGCAATTTAGGCCTGAAAGGGACCGAGATGCGTCATTTGCAAGATCTCGCAGTTAAAATGGCACAAATGCCTTATTTAAAAGGAAGTGGCTACCCGTCATGAGCTCGCTCCTCGCCTATAAATTGTAAAACCATTATGGACATTGATTCCAACAGCTTAAACGTTTTATCACCTTATTGTTTTTGCATGTAGTCTCCATAATGTGAATTCCCCAGGATCCGCTCTCTATACTTAATCCATTCTCCTTGTGTGGAGCGAAGAGGGTGGATTGATTTTGTAATCCATTTTAATTGAAGATGCTTTACCACCGCAGGCACTTCGCCGCACCACGCCTCCAGCTCCATCTCACGTCTCCTCGACTGGTGGAGGCCGAGCAGGAGAAGGTTAAGCAGATGGATATGCAGTCCAGGTTACTGCATGCGTAATGTTAGGGTTGTCTGAAAGGAAGGGGGAGTTTAGTGATGCCAGACATGAAGGAGGAAAAGCTTAAAGACTTAACGGCAGCAGATATTGATTACATCTCAAAAGGCCTGATCGTGCAGTATCTGATCACCTGCTGGAGCAAAAGCATGTGGAGCTCTGGCAAGTCTTGTTTGGAGTCAGATTTATCCGTGTATCCATCTGATGTTGGGTCAGTCCGTATGGCTGATATCCAAGTCCTGTAGGCGAGCAGAAAATATCTGTTCTGGCAAATATCAAGTAATTCATGTTTATGAATTCATGTTTATTCTTTGAATTATATTTAGTTTCTATTTCTTTTCAGTAAATGGTTTTAATCTTTGTTAAATTAATAAAAAATCCCCATTGTTCTTTTTTCTTTATTTAATAATAATAATAATAATAATAATAATTTAAACAACAATTAAAAAAAATAAATATATCTTTTATATGTTATCTTATATGTTTATAATACATTATCAACGGACAACTACATTAATCATATAATAATAAACAATAATTAATGACCTAATAATAAGCACTAACATTGTTGTCAGCAGCAGCTTTATTGATGTATCTATCTACTTTACTTATCTGTTTGTTTGATTGCTGTTTGTGTATTTTTAGTTTCCACATATCAGTTCTGACTTACATGGTGACAGCTATTAACCAAAACAAACAAACAAATAAACAAGCCAACACAAACAAACAAAGCTGATTCTGCATTGATTTAACTGAATTTGGCCCGGTGGGAGGTTGCAACAGCCTATTATTAAGTGGGTCAGCAGGCAGGCCTAGATAAGAGAGACAAGTTTCTTTGAGCAAATGAAATGAAAAACCTGTGCAGTGCAGCAGCAGACCTGCCAAAGACACCTTCACTTTAAAGGATGAGTTTCTTCCACTAAGCAGAAGCCTTCAGTAAGATCTTGGATTTTTATAGAATTGTGAGCTCATCACAGACGGTGTACTGGGTTCGTGTGTCTGAACCGAGCCAACTCTCAGTCTTTAGCTGTGATTAATGGCTAAAGGCCAACGCCACTCCGCCGCGTTCGGTTCCGCAAAGACTCTGAGGAAAGAGACAGAAGGAGATAGTGTGCAGCAGCAGTGTGTGTGGAGTGTCTCGATATACAGTCTGTGTCACCGCTAGGATGAATTATTGCTGTTAGCTGAAAGGTTGGGAATGACTTTTATTAATACCTGTGATCAGAACATCTTGAACTGGTTTGGGGGACAGAAATTGTGTTGCTGCCTCTCTCTCTTTTTTTGATATAAAAGTAACAAATGAGCACCGAAACAGAATTCTGAATAGCTAAATAAAATTCTGCCTCAAAACCAGAACAGCTTAACCCTAAAAAGGGGTTTGTCAGTGCTAGGCACCCAGGTTGCCTGGGGAAAGAAAACTTTCTCCCACTCGACTAAAGCATCACCAGTGAGGCCAGTGAGGGCACTGTGCCTCTATGTTTAACTCAGCAAGTGTAAATATCTTGAAATATACACAGGTCAGCTATAACCACCCATTGCAACAACCTGCCTAATATTGTGTAGGTCCCCCTTGTGCCAGTAGGACCTCTGAAGGTGTGCTATGGTATCTGGCACAAAGATATGAGATGATCCGTAAAGTTTACATTTACATTACAATCATTTGGCAGACACTTTTATCCAAAACGACTAACAATATGAGGACACATTCAAGTTTCAGGACAGTGTGAGAACCACAGGAGAGTATTAAGTGCTGAATCAAGAAGTAGTGCAAGAAGATTGCATTAGGCGAGAAGACGGGGTACAGTTTGGAATGTATTGAGGTGGAACGTCCACAGATCTGACTAGGTCAAGTCAACACTTTGAACTCTCTGTGCTGTTCCTCAAACCATTCCTGAACAGTGTTTGCAGTGTGACAGGGTGCCAGCAGGGAATACCAGTGTCATGAAGGAGTTTACTTGGTCTGCAACTATGTTTAGGTGGGTGACATGTGTCAAAGCAACATATAAAGAAAGTGCCAGGACTCAAGGGTTCCCAGCAAATCATTATTCAGAGCATCACACTGCCTCTACCAACTTGTTTTCTTCTTGTAGTGCATCTTGGTGCCATCTCTTCTCCAGGTAAGCACTCACACACCCAGCCATTTAGAAGATGCAAAAGAAAATGTGATTCTTCAGAGGTCAGCATGGGCACTCTAACTGATCTCCAGCTATGCAGCTCCACACATGGCAAGCTGTGACTCACTGTATGTTCTGACACCTTTCTATTAGAGCCTGCATGAACGTTTTCAGCAGTTTGCGCTATGGCAGCTCTTCAGTGGGTTCAAAATTCCTCATGTGCATCAGCGACCCTTGAACACTCATGACCCTGTTTCCAACACCTCCACTTCAAGAACTGAATATTCACTTGCTGAATAATATATCCCACACCATGAAAGGTGCCATTGTAACTAAATGGCTAAAAAAAAGTCTGCAGAATAAAGCTAAGACTTTTAAGGCATTAACTCTGGCGCCCCTAGAAATTACACCATGAATGCAATGCTAATGGGTTACAGGTATTTATGTAATTACTTCAGTACAATGTCATCTAGATGCAGTATTCCAACTAGTCTGGGCCTGATAACACCACTGGAAAACCAGCCCTATTTGCGGGTCAGCCAATTCAAATATGTTCCAAAATTGTCTGTGATACTGGATATTGGTCTAAATCACACTTGTGAAACATCTTCCTCAAAAGGAACTGAAAAAAAGAGAATTCCACTGTGAAGGTCCAGATGTTTCACATGCACTGGCAGCTGGTAAGTTCCATGGGTTAGACAAGATCAGTCAGAACGAGGGCTGAGAATCAGTTTGCAAGTTGATGATCAAAGAACCTCAACCCATGGGTGAGGCACATTCCCGCAACAACCCAATACTCAGTCAAGTAATGGATCATAGCCTTCTGTTCTTAAGGGGCAGAAGAGGCAAGAAAGCACATGTTTTGCTGCCAGTTCACAGCCAAAGCTGCTAGGCTAATTGGCTGGTCTGTCTGAAGAATGGTACATTTTACTCTCTTGGATGTGAACTAGAAGCAGAGCAGGCTGGCAGGTGTTCATAAGAACATGACCGAGCAAATGGACATTTGTTATATTTGACCAATACAACGTTCCATCATGTTGTAGATGAAAAACCTTTATGAAGATTAAGGAACCTCCAGACAATATCAAGGTTTTCATACCCATTAAAGTTTTGTCTGGAACCATACATCCTAGCCAAAAACTACTGAGGAGCCTTTGTTCTAACAATATACTTGAGAACATATTACATTATATAATACAGGCCTCAGTTGTTCTCAGGTCTAAAAGCACCATAGAAAAATAAATTCCATTTTATGGCAGATTTCAGGCCTTTGGCTGTCAATTGGCTTTCACCCACTAATGAAGGTGGTGAGGTTGAAAGTTTCCCATTTAATTAGCATTAGAGAACAGCAGAGAGGGCAGTACTCATAGATTGGCAGGTATGTATACACATATACATATACATATACATATACATACA
>JBBPCX010000040.1:28105971-28124308 GCA_037974365.1 Hydrocynus forskahlii | reverse complement strand
TGAACATCTCCGTTTCCAAAGGCCCGCACCCACGCACGACTCTAACAAAAGAATAATCATTCGAAGATAGAAGCAAGGCAGGCCACGGGGCTTTCTCACCCACTTCCAGTCAGCATGTTTTTTGGGGGATGGGGGGTGGAGAGGGTGAGGGAGAATCCTGAAAGAAACGCCCTTCAGAAATTCTCCATTACCAGACAAAACTGCTTTGTAGATGTGAGCGAGGCTAAATCCCGCGGGGTGTAACATTCCCACGGCTGAGGCGTCTTTTGTACAGCCGGGCTCTACCGTTCCTTCTCGAATTTGTAGGTAGGGGTACATCAAACTGCGACAGAAGTTGGGGCACAAAGGCGTCATCTGCAGTATGTTCTTCTGTCCCTTCGTGAACCCGTGCTTTGCTGAATTCGTGAAGGCTCCAGCGCTGCTGCCTCATCATCGGGTTCACTGACCGACTCCGGTGAAGCTGCAGCTTTTTTAACTCAAACAACCAGGAAACATAAATCACCACAGGGCACAGCGACGGCGAGAGCAGAATAAATAAGCGCTAGCTTGTTTTTGGGGCATCTCCTTTTGGTTCCCTTCTTCCAGCATGTAATGTAGGAAGTGTTACACAGGCTCATACTGTTTACTGCAGGAATCACTGCAAAAGTGCAACAGAGAAGGTAAAACACGTGTTAACCCTTAAAACACAAGGAACACGGATTCAGGAAGAGAGTGCAACCAATGGTAAGTTGCTGTCACAAGGCAAAACAACTCCTTATATGGAAGTTCCCCCTGGTTTTGATGACGCTCGAGGTATCAGACATCATGCTGAGCTTTGTTCGGTGTTCCTGTGTCACACACAACCAAAGTTATTGTAAGTTGTTCAGAACAGCGCTGCCAGGGTCCTGATGAGAGTGAGGAAACATGAGCACATCACCCCCCGTCCTCCGTTCACTTCACTGGCTTCCTGTTTCTGCCCGGATCACCTACAAAATCTCCCTGCTCACCTTCCAATGTCTGCATGGTAATGCGCCATCTTACCTAAAAGAACTCCTCACTCTCCACTGCCACTCACACTCTCTGCTCCACCAACACCCACCTTCTTGTCCCTCCCAGGACTCGCTCCTGCACCACTGGAGACAGGGCCTTCTCCTGCGCTGCTCCACGACTGTAGAACGCCCTACCTTCACATTTGAGGGCTCCACAGACTCTGACTTTTTTTTAAGAAAAACCTAAAAACATTTCTTTTTAGCCAATGTTTCTAATGATTGTTTGCTGTGTTTTTTTTTATTTATTTATTATTAATTATTATTAATATATATATTTTTTGTCTGTATGCACTTTGAGATTTTTTGTAAAATGTAAAGTGCACTATAAATAAAATTTATTATTATTATTATTAATTTTAAAAACATGTAATAATAATAACCGAAACTGGGGTTTTAAAAATGTCGTCACATGCAAATGCCCATAAAGAAAAAACAAAAATACCCAAATTTCTCTTATTTTAGGTCTTAGAAATAAACAGAAAAAGAAGAAAAATCGGGAGAACTTTCAGGATAGTCTCCACCCACAAGCGAGTGGGGAAAAACCACAGAGGGAGGGGGTCCGGAGAGCGACCGAGTGAAAGAGCAGCAAACGGCGAGTGTGAGACACCGGTTTAAGACTGTTTTACACGGTTTATATTTGTAGAAATCAGATTTTTCTAATACACTCTTGAGTTCTAAGGGCTGCTATGTTTTCTCCAGACTGGGAAAAATGTTGCACTGGCATTAGCTTAGCATTAATATGCTTTTTTCCTGTAGGGGTCCTAGCAGCAATCAGAATGAGACTGTTTTTTTTTTTACTGTTTTTTTAATTTTGAGAGCTATTTCCATAACTCTTAACCCAATGAAGTCTTAGTTCTAACAGTCATTGTCTACTGGTAAAATCATGTGAATAATATGTATACATATTATAGAATGAGCCATGGGCTAATGACATCACTCACACCATAAAATGACTGGACATGTCCATTCATTATATACAGCAACCAGCAGTAATGGTCATTCACTGTCTTGATCAGAGTCTGCCAACACTAGGCTTTAATCAAAAAGTTTTGATTAATAGCTGATTGGAGCTGGGAGGTGCTGGGGTAATCATTTGAGTGATTTTTTATCTAGTATGAATCTGCAGTGTGTGTAGATTTTATAGTTTGACAGTAATAACTGCAGATAGTGACTGACCGAATATGGATCTCCCTCAACAAAAGCAGACCTGTTCGCTCGACCCTACAGTAATCTAATAATAAAACATGGATAAAAACCATTTGCTGTTATTATCGCTGAATGTCATGGGCACTCAAAAAGTGTAATTCAGCTATGCCACAAATTTCCTTTCACTCAAACAGTAGAATTACCCTGTTCGCTTTGTTCTCTCAACTTACCATTGCTGGAGCAAACTGAAACGGTGTAGATTTAAATAACTAAAATGAACTTTTTTTAAAAATCCATTTTGCATTCTTAAAAACACCACAATTCATGTATTTGTCATTGATCGTTTCAGTTTGTAGATTCACTATCCTGTTGGTTCATTTTTTGTGGCATGACTCTTTTTGTTGCAAACATTTAATTTGTGGAAATTTCATAGATATTTTGTTTTACAAAGATATCTTGTTTCACCATTGCATTACACATTCTCAATCTATATGTAAGTAGAAAGGCTGTCCACCTACTGATTCCTACTCCAGAGTGTTGATTGGGTCTGGCCTGGGCAGGGTCTTATAGTTTCGCTGGGAGACCCCCTGCCAAAATGAGTTTTTCTTTCGTAGGCCAACACAGGTGTACGCGAGAAGAAGAAAGAGAGGCTTTGTAGAAGGTGAAAACAAGAGCATTATAAATTCCTAATCCCTGATCCATTATTCATGCATATAACGAGAGAGAGAGAGAGAGAGAGAGAGAGAGTATGCTCAACTTCAAACGCGGTGCGCATATCTCTGCGTGGGTAACCCCTGCATGCTTCAAATAAGGCAAAGTCTTTAAAATGCATACATTAACATCTGAAAATAGACTGGCATGCTGCTTGGATCCTTCCTCTGCAAAGGTGAAGGGATGGGGCAGAATTAAAGAGGTGTGGGGGGCAAGAAATGAGCTGGAACACAACAACTGGAATGAGAGGCCATTGTTTTTGTTTACTGTGTGTTTTGTTGGGGGGGGGTGTAATATATGAGCATGGTTTATAAGTGAGAAGGTTTGTATAATGCAAAGCAATATCGTATGTGTAAATATTTGTGACACTGCCAAACAATGGAGCAATGCCAGAGCCCCTGCGTTTCACGCCTTTATTGTAATGTCAATCACGTATTATTATTATTATTATTTAGTTGTGAATCTTAAGACTTAATGTGGAGTAAACACTGAAACTAGCTTGCGGCCGTGAGAGTGGCGAATCGAAATGTGGGCCCACATGCAGACCCTTAAGGCCGCCGCACATCAGATGAGGCACGGTGTGGAGCGCGATGTCCGAAAAATTGAAAGCATTGATTTTTATGACCGGTGTCGGGGCATGGAGCGCGGTGGCCTGAAAACGACAGGAGATGACATGTGGCTTGAAATTTACTCTAAGAAAGACAGAAAAACATGATTTTTTTAGAAACATATTTGAGTTATAAATTGTTTTAGATTTAGTTTTATTCCATAACAAATTGGGTATAAAAATGAATTTCGGCAGTCGTCTGGGCAGTGGCTGAGACGCATTCCATATGCTATCAGTGCACTTTTGAATGCCACGTGCCACTGTGCTGTGCAATGCAATCCGAGATGACTTTTCTCTTGTTTTCTGTTCACTCTTTGTACAATTTGTGGCAGTGTGTGTGCGTGTGTGCAAAATGCACATGTTGCTAGTCTTTTCTGAACTATTGCAGTGTGAGCTGTGTAAAAAAATATAAGAAACGCCTCCATATGTGTTGTAAGTGCAGCTGTGTTTGAAGAGCAGCTTCTCTATGTGCTGTATTCCAGCAGCTTCACTCCTGATTCAGTTTCTGATAGATGAAACAGAGTCACACATGCACACACTCTGCTCTTAACATTACTATTTGAATTGTTGCAGAGACGTTGTTGTCAAGCTGTAGTTGTCATGCTCAAGGGCACATGACACGTTACTGAGACATTGACATTTTTCGTTGTGGTATACTCACCACTGTTGTTGGCTTTCACTGTCGTTGGCTTTTGTTTCAATATATTGTTTGAGATGAGGAAATCGCCATTGCATGCACCTACTTAAATGCCCTACTTTCATGATATATTATCACTGTAGTGTGAACTTTTTATGTTTTCCATAAATTTCACCCGAAAGCCAAATATCCCTGTCTTTTTGTGAGTAGTGTATATATATGTATAACGCATTACTTAACGCTGACAATTATTTTATTGTGCATTACTGCAGTTTTGTTGATTTAATTTATTTTGACAGTTCGTTGTTTTTTGTGCTCGACCACTTCAGCTCACTCTAACAGGGACACTTGCTACTGAACCTAGACTGTTTATGCTGCTTCTTGCAAAAAGAAAAATGTTTCTGCTGGTACCTGTTCAGAAAATCAAAAAGAGATTTAGAACTGCTAACTTGCTGTTGCTCGGAAGGTGCCTGTTATAATGTTATAAAAGTGTCCACTATACAATCTACTACTTTTGAATTCATTATTGAATTTTGTGTGTAACGATGAAATGAAAGATAGGCCCTTTAATAACAACTGGACAATCGCATGGCTTATTGTAGCCAATACATTTAACCACATAGAGCCAAGCTTTCGAAACGGCACTCCAGTCTTGCTTGAAGTGAGATCCACGTGAACAAAAACCTGGATCAGTATTGGGATGTCAGCAAAGCATTGGGTGGAATGGAAAGGCTGTTTATTTGGTAACAGCATGCAGCTCTTAATGCTCGGTGGCTAGCTGGAGGATTAAAAAGCTATAGGGCAAAGCAGTGGGAGATTATCTATGGCCACCAGTCTCCCTGCTGACAGTCAATATGACATAACGCTAAAACCCATGCCATACACACATAACCCAGTAGCGAACATTATTAGCTTATAGCAGCCCTTCCAATTACAGGTGGTCCAAGGAGCTATCAGGGCAATGCAGATAAACTGGCAGTCCAAGGAGCTCAGGGTCACCACAGCATATTCTTTTAAAAAGTGGCAAATGAGGCAACACCATGCGACTGAAAACCAAATTGGAGGTGGCGTGGGAGCTAGCGCTGTAGTGGCTGTGTTGCAGGGATACACATATTCGAAGGAAGACAAATTAGCAGACATTTATTGGCTAGGCCTTTGGTGACTCATCATAAGTGAAGCTCTGTTCAACGTCTGGGAAAAAATGCAAAGACCTTACACCAAGGAAGACGCTTTGAAGAACATGAAGCTCCCATCGGATGGTGCTGATGTAGATTTTACAGGGGAAAAAATGATCAAAAAGGGGTTGTGCAACATTTTGATTGTGCAGGTCTGTCGTTTCTGGAACTTGATCCATTCTTTTGGAAAGCTCGACTTTTCTGTTGGTTATTCTGCCTTTTAAAGAGGCAAAGTTACAGGTAGCAGGTCAACCTGAGAGCATCAATGTTAATATTGTTTTTTTTCTTACACTAAAGCAAAAACAAAATTCAAATAATAGGTGAAAAAGAGGTGACTGGTGTTTGTGTGCTTGTTTACATGACCTCATCATCAGCTGATTCAGTTCACAGCACGGTGGAAAACGCTCAGAAATGGCACAAATACTGTCAGATATTTTCCCTACAATTTAGTTATCTCCAGTTTCACCCAAAAGACTGGACTCCCCCCAGTCACATAACATCACCAATACTAGGAGGGTGAAGGCCAGCTTGTGCTTCCTCCAAGTCACGTAAAACGCCACCACATCTTTTCGAGCTGTCGCTAATGCAACATCACCGGACAGCAAAACACTCTTGGAGGAGAACACTGACCGCCAATTCTGCTGGGTCAGCCAACAGATGCCTGTGATGTCTAGCATCACGCTGAGTTATTTAAGGGGGCAGCTCTGTTGAAGGTGACACTTTTGGGCATATAGTGTATATATTGTTTAAAATATATTTATACATTTAATTAAATACTTGGTACTGTTTACTTACCCACCTCATATCTTTATTTCTTTTTTTCTTTTTACTTATACATTTAACAGCTGAAAGAAAAACCATCATACAGTATATAATATATATATATATCGTCGCTATCGGGCGGAAACCTCATATGTCCAAAACGGCTATTTTTTGAGGAAACTCCAAAAACTATGTATATTCTAAATAAATGAATACTGTGTCACCAAAATTGGTATAACTATTTTCAACACTTTTTATTGGTTAATAATTTCTCAATTTTACAGAACCACGTGGAGACTGACCAATAGTATCGATTTATGAAAAAAAAAAACAACAAAGATGAAAAGTTAGGAGGATTCCGCCAGACAGTGACGATATATAGTATTGTGCCAAGGTCTTGAGACACCTAATTATTTTTATTTCTTTATTACTGTCAGCTGAAAGAAAAAACATATATATATATATAGTATGGAATATATATAAAGTACATATGGAAGACACATTTGAACCAATTAAATTCAGTGCTTCACTTTTTTCACCATGAGAATCTGAGAATATGGATGCTGAGCCCCGTGCACACTTTTGAAAAACGGCCAGATGAGACCCTTCCTGACAGGGCGACTGGACAAATGAAGCGAAGGCGGCCGACGAATGGCAGGAAGACAGATGAAGAAAGGAGGAAAGGAATAACAGGGGAATGAGAGCAGGCTGAATTATGATTGGTTAAAATTAGATTACAGATCTCCTACAGAGATAAATCCACATTTCTTTGCTTTAATCCCAATTGTGTCTCATCATCAAGCGGCTTTATTATTTCTCTTAGCTGTCCAAAGTCGGACTTCGTGAATTGTTGTGGTGTTGCGTCGTCCTGCTTGTGTCGTCAAGCTTCTCAGTGGGCAGATGCAATGAAAGGAGCCGACGCTGTGGTTCCATCCTCCCAGCACAGATGTTTAATTAGTGCAGAGCCTTTATTTGAGGTCGGTGACAAATACATATGGAGGTTCTAACCATTTTGTGCATTCATCTCCAGTCTTTGACCCTTAATGACGAAGATGAATGGAGAAAGTTTCAGCACAAGCTCCATAGTCATGAAGGAACTTTTCGAGGTGGCAAACGAGCCATAACTTCAGCTTGTAGGGCACATGCTCTGAACGGTTCTTCTCATCATTTTACCTGTTTGATGAACCAAACACCACTACACAGCTGGGACAAGTTCTTAAGATTTTGCAATAAATGGCTGCTTGATGTTCAACCTAATTATCCATTTAGGCTTTAATCTTCGGAACAAAGTTTGTCAAAGGAAACACAAAATGGCCAAATTGGCACCTAATTGAAAAGACAAACTTTGCAGTAAAGTACTTACGTTAAATACGCCAAATTAGAAACACTGACTAGTCACAGAATGGACACGAGTGGCTTAAAACAAAAGCTAGCAACACTGCTGGGCTTTTAAATCAGGACCGCACCAAGATTGTTTGTCTTGGGTGGGCCAAGGTGCAATGTTTGTGGTGGGCCGGCCAAGGGGGAAAAGACAAAAAATAGGAATAAAATGTATTTTATAACACAACACTATATTTTGTTATGAAAATACCTAAGAAATAGCAAAGTAGCGAGTAATTGAATAAACTGAATACATTTCATATTTTAAAAACCAGTCATCCTTAATATCAGTATTAATATACAGATCGATATCAATATTAACACAAATGTATTAGAATTATTATAATTAGTCGTTTAAATAATTGGTGAAATATTTGAATTGAAGTGGTAATGTTATGAATTTAAATGGTTTGCTATAAATGAAAACTGTGGTATTTTCATTCAGTGAATTTCAAAATGCAATTGACCTGTCGTCATTTCGGGGCTCCGAAGAAGGAGGACACAGAAGCAGGAGTGTGAGAAAAAACACAAAAAGACTTTAATGAAGAACGGGGAACAAATTGTCCTTTGAGAACACAAGCTTGTTAACTTAACAGAGGACAGTCCTTTAACTGCGGGTAAACTGTTCTTGACAACACAAACACGTAGTGAACATGGACAGAAGACAGTACTTTAACTTAAAGCTTTGAAAACCTCTCGCCAGCTCCAGACTAGGGAAGAGGGTAAAGCTCAGCTTTGGATGCGAAGATGTCGCTCCACTGTGAGGGCGAACCCGATGCATTTTACTCCTCAGGAGAAGTCTTGAAGAAGAGAGGTCAGCACTAGAAGAACAAAGGAAGACAGAACCCAAGCAAAGTCCACTGACAAAGATCTACAACAGACAACCATCAGTACAAGGAGGAGAGCAAGGCCTTAAAAACAAATGGGGGAAACACACAGACCAATGAAAACCCAGACACAATCTAAACGACACGAGGTCTTAACTCAAACTAATCGACACGAAAGGAGAGAAGGCTGAATTGAATGAGCTGGCGCTTAGCAACGCAATCCGCCGCTAAGCACAAGGCTCATTCTACTCAGGGCTTCGCGCCCAAACATAAACAAACCAGCACACGGACGAGGGGGGCATGACGGGACACTTCCCTCTAATAGGCTGGTGAGCTGGAGCGCTGGACGGGGGGCAGAGGTGATGCTGACGTGACACCCATGCATGGCTACAAATGTTATCTTTCTAAGGTAAATGTTTCTGGACTGGACAAGCTTTATGGAAAGTTGGCAAAATCTTGTTTATACTAATGAGAAACATATCATTCAGTTTCAGTCACTCTGCATCTATCTAGATGACAAGGGTAATGCAGGGCGGGATTTTAAGACAACCTATTACAGCTTATTAATCTTACATTTTCATATTATTATATTGTTATTTACTTTTCCCATTAAAAACTGTTTGAAACCTCCCTACCTCCTTTATGTGATTATTGCTTTTTTTCTGTTTTGCACTCAGTCCACCCTACACATTGCAGTTTGCCCCCCAAAAACAAACCCTTCAGACATCCCCTGAGCTAGAGTGTGTCATAAAAAAGGGTATTGCACCATTTTTTTTCTAAACTTACGATTTCATTGTTGTAAACAAAGTCATTCTGCATGGGTTGATGTTATAGTTGGTGGTGAAATAATTCAGTGTTGCATAGCTCACATTTAATTACAGTGGTAGCGAATGGAACCAGGGGTGTCACGTCTACAATGCAATATTTACGTTACACCACCAGAAGCTCGTGAGTTTTTCCATGTAAAGTTATATGAAATGCTCTGCATGTATCTCATCAATGTGACTGCAAATTAAAGACCAAAACCTTTTTCAAAATGATTACAAAACATACCATTATCTAAATCTTAACACAATTACAGATATCAGACTTCATATTCATAGCCATTCCCTGTATCAGCTTTCTGTAAGGTAGATTTTAGAGGCATAAATCACTGGACATCTTATCACCACCACTGTGAACAGTTCTGACTTGGTCACTTCAAATGACTTCTGTTTCCAATTTATCATGTACACATTTTCAATCATTGGTGGAATTCCTGTTAAATTAACATGATCCAATGAAAAATCACAGTTTTACATGGAACTTCTCCTTCAACATCCCATATCCTGCCAGGCCTAAAGCCTCCTTGGAGCATAGTGCAAAGCTACGATTTAAGAAAGGAACAGGAACGAACAATCAAATGACACAAATTCGCAGCAAAGGAGTATGTTTGCAACTAATTAAGCATGTAAAGACACCCATACTGCTCAAGTGTCCCTAATCGCATTTCGTCGCGAAAGATGTTTACAGCTTGCCGGCTAATTGTGCACATGCCTTGTGCTAATCTCTGCAGCTATTGTTGTGTGTTTGCTAATCCCTTGAAGGCAGACGCTAGGTGAGGCATGCTTTTTTCCCCCTTTCCCACTGCCTCCCTGGCCTCACTAATGCATGCTGATGACTGCACCTTGACAACATGTCCCAAAGACCCCCTCTCTTGTTGGGCCTGAGTTAATAGCATTAGGAAGACAATGGGGAGGGAGTTTGAGAACCAGAGACAGAAAGAAACAGAAAAAGGGAGAGAGAAAAATCAATTATCTCTGATTTCTTTTTGAGGAGGGATGTTACATACTGCCAAATGATTCTGAGCTGCAAGTGCCCCTTTTTGGGGACAGGGGGTAATAGTGGTGTGGCGGTTTTACTCTCCTGCTGTCTTATTTGCCTGAATTACTCATTAAGTCAGGTCAGTGGACGCAGACACATTGTGCAATAAAGTGTGAAAGGAGATGTTAGGTCGAAGGATAGCCTTGAAGGATGTTGCCTGTACGTACATGCGCCCAACTTTGTATTCCTATTCCTGTATTTGTGGGTTCTTACCTTCTGCATTATTACAGCTAACTGATATGCTACATCTAACCCAGCCCGAACGCAAGGAGAAAAACCTTAAGAGAAAAATCTGACTTGCCCCAAATCGAGTCAGTCAGCCAAGACATGAACACATCATCAATTAGCATTAAAGCAGATGTGGTGATGTGTGACAGTCAAAGCTATAGGTCATAAGATGAGCAAAACATCATCTTTATGATGCTAATTTCTTCCAGTTCCATAAGGGATTCTACTTGTGTGCTAGCACTGAGCTAATGCTAGTGCAAATGAAGCCTTTTTGTTCATTCTGCAGACATTTGAAGTCTGTAAAACACATTCCATATGCTTTATATGTAAACTTTAACAGAGATTTACATGTGTCTGTACTATAGTGACTCTTGGCCTGGCATAAAGCGGCTACCACTGTTTTTTATTTTTACTGAACTCACAGATACCTAGTCAGACTGCAGTTTGTATTCACATACATTGTATCACATCCCAGAAGGCCTAAAGTGGTGTATTGTCATATGAAATGGGTCCCACTCATTGGAAATCAAAATATGACCAAATGATTTCAGTCATCCCTAAATATGGTGGTGCTTAATTTCATGCATTTGACCTTCTGTCCAGCTCCAGGGGTATCAGACGCATTTTAGTCTTGTGGACAGACACTGTTTGTGGGGGGGGGGGGTTTCTCGCATGTTCACTTACACAATGGATCTTTTACACAATGGACACATGACATGCCCCCCCTTCTTTAATGGTTCAGGCGCCCATGGTCCAATGGGAGTTCATGTCAGCTGAGCAACAGAATCCTGATGGAACTACTTGCCATTAGTTGTTCTAATCTGTTAAAGTTTTTGTAAAAAAACAAAATTCAATAATGAAACATGAGTGGCACAAGAACTGCATGAAGACTCACAGATACAAACATGCATATGTTAGTCACTTACAGACGTGTACACACACACACACACACACACACTGGCATGCACCTGACATAGGGTGATGTGATTCCAGCTGTGGTGCATAGCTGTCACTCAGCTGTACAAGCTCTGTATGATCTTTATACACTGCTTGCTGTCATACAGATTCACTTGTGCCATATCGCTGCTAAAGAATCACTTCGCCATATTGCTGCTCATGTCTTGAAGGAGAAAGTACCTGACAAATATTACTGTTTATTCTACATAATACTGGCACAGTGTCATGTGACAGATTTTGCTGTCTGAGAAAAGGCAGTTTATTTTATATTAATGCTTCATTTAATATATTTTTTTCTACTTCGTGTTTCTGTAAAGAACTTACAGCCTTTGTACATGTTTATGAATATACATAAATATTTGGTTTGAAATGAAACAAGGGCAACAAGGCTGAGCATGACTTGAGGACTGCTGTATGTCTATACTGAGAGCAGCATAAAGGAATCCTTGCCAGTTTTAATAGCTGCTCCTTCATTTGGAGTCTATGCCTGCTTCTCCTATAGACACAATCAGTGTCTCCTCTGGTGAGGCTCTGCCGGTGCCAGGTCTGTAAAGCAGTCACTTTTGCTCAGCGGGTTTCACGTCAGTTGACTGCAGAGCAGTCAGATGGATAGCCATGAACATCTCACTTTTTGACCTAGAAAACTTTACTGTTCACTGCTTCTGTTCACTACAGAATTCATCCTGCTGCTGCTGGTGAACATCAATGAACGTCACCGGCAGCCAAACATGCCCCATGTTTCACAGAACTTTGAAATTTTGCAACTTTTATGTTCTTGTAGCTTCCTTGTGGTTAGACTCACTCTATTAGTCTCTATCAGGCCATCTTTGACACATCTATACCTACTGGTGTGTTCGGACTTCCACTGCTGTGACCTTCTGCAATCTTTTAGGAAATCTGCTCTTGTTCAGTGGTGCACTTCTGTTGCTTAACAAAGTTCCTGACAGTTGATCTGGTTGACCTAAATGTTCCAGTAATTTTACGTCTCCTATAAACTGATTTTTCAACCTCTTAACGGCCTGCCTTGATCCTCAAACTGAGAATTGATGGGCATGTCTGAATGAGTATTATTCGAGTACTTTCGAAGTCACCCTGAAAAATAATACAACCATTTTGTCTTTTCATTACTGCAGTTTAAAATATGTCCAGTAGGAGACAATATTGCACTGATAGAATGTGCTTGCGCACCATATGTTGCTGTAGAAGCTGTAATTGTTGTTTCTATAAAATAAATTAAACTTCCATGAGCTATTTGGACTAAAAGGGTTTAACATTATCAAGTAAGAACGAGAGTCACTGCACTTACACATTTGTTTTGATTCAACAAAACCTTGATACTGTCCTCTTTCATAAATATTTGCCCTGTGCTGTGCTGACTTGATGAATAATTGCAATCATCTCTGCTCTTTCAACTTCAACGTCTGCATGAAATATGGTGCTGTTTGTTCTGAGGTGAGGTGACTTGGACAGTAAACCAGCTGTAATGTATTTGTTTTTAAGATTGAACCTTTTTTAGATTTTAATAGTAGCAATTATTGCCCTTTTAAGAACAGATTACCAATGGAGCAAACACTCTAATACGCAAATTATTCCGGCCAGTCCTAGAATTACCACATTTAGACTTTTATGTGAATACTTTTGTACTTGATCTATACCACATCACTGAGAAAAAACAACCGAGCAGCCAAGCACCAAATTACATTTAGTCCCCTAAAAGTAGAGGCCACAATATAAAACTGGTTCGCCTGATATACCCCCTCAGTCTGTAGCCCTGTAGTTATAGTTTGGTTCACATCCCATATGCCTAATGCATTGTGATGGGAGACCAGATACAACTGTGAGTTTGGTGGGGATTGTTTTGAAGGTGAAGATGAAGGCAAGAGAATCCAATACAAAAGGTAGACAAACCTATCAAATTAAAAGTATAACATAAAGCCTATATAACAGTATAGGCTGTGTGCGATGTGAAAAGCAAAATATGCTTCTCCCTGATGTATGAAATACTACATTTTATGCAACAATCTTTTGGATGTGTGGAGTTTGCATGTTCTCTTGGTTTTTGCCTAGGTTTCCTCAAAGAACTCCAGCCTCCTCCCACAGCCCATGTTCATCGGGTGATTTTATGTCTCCTATAAAGTGAGTTTTGAACCTCTTAAGGGCCTGCTTTAGTCCTTAAACTGAGAATAGGTGAGCATGTCCAAATGAAAATCACTACAGTTAAACATTTGATTTGATTCATCAAAGCCTAGAACTGGTGATGCCAAATGCCAAAGTGTGAATGTGTTTGTGTGTCTGCCCTGTGATGGACTGGCGACCTGTCCAGGGTGTTTCTTCACCTTTTGTCCAATGAGCACTGATAAAAGCTGGGGCATGACCCTAATTAGGAAAAGTGGCCCACATAATGAATTATTGCATATCTACAACTGCTGCTGTCAATGGCTGTCCCAGTATAGGTGTAATGGGGGTGTTGACCTTCTGCGTTGGTGGAGAGCAATGGCTGCTGCAAAGCAAATTTCACACTGTTCACACTGTGTGCTGTGGTGTGTTCACACATGGGACACTTTACCTTACACTCTAAAAACCAAACAAATCTGAACCAGCTGCAAAGTGCAAGGGAAAGCCTAAAACTACAATATTTTATTTAGAGGGATATAGACAGCCTCATTAAACACATTAAAGGTGTGTCACTATCCCTGATTTTAAACAAGTCATTCACTGAGCTGCTTATGCTTAACAAGGGTCTCAGGGGGTGGAGGGGTTGGCCACCAGTGGCCATATTATAAAAGTGTGAAAGGTGGGGAAACATCCTGGACAGTTATCTTTAATCAAAATTATAATTGGCTGATAGCATTAAAAAAAACAAAACACCATAGACAACCCTAAAGAAATAATCAGATCTGATGGATGATCAATCAGACCACTGAGTCAGATTTGGACACTTTCTTCTTCAACATCGGGATCTTTATCCCCATAATTGGCCGGACTGCTCGTGGATGACGCTTGCAAATATGTGAAATGAAAGTGAGCATTCCGTCATATGTAAACACACCACAGCACACAGTGTGAACAGCATAAAAATTCTTCCTCTGCATTTAACCCATTCACCAAGTGAGGCAGCGGGCAGCCAGGGACACAGCACCCAGGGAGCCGTGTGTGGGGACGGTACCTTGCTCAGGGTACCTCATAGGTGCTTGGCAGTCTTGGGAATCGAACCCACGACTTCCTGATCACCGGGCTAGGCCACCAGCTGCCCCCAGAACATTTGTCACATTTATAGACAAATTCACACAGTCCGCTATTGCAGGTAGCACATGTACCCACAAATTACATAAAAGATCAGGCGTGATACATTTGATGTTGTGAGAGCATTCAACCAAATTAATAGCTAATTAGTAGCTAATATATTGTTTTGCTTAGATCACACAACATAACAACAATTAGGGTTTACTTCGGGTTTACTTATATAGTAACGTATGCAGACATACCCTTGATGTTATGAAGTTATATTTTTTTTTTTGCTTTGGCTGTATTATTTACTTGGCCTTTTGTTTAGGGCATGGGCTTTGTCAGGAAGGGTCATGAGCTCTTCTGGTTGGCTGACAGAGGAGAAAGCTCGCCGGTTTGGGGAGGTTTTCGGCAGGAGGGAGTGGAGGGTTTTTAGCTGCAAGGGGGGTGACGGCAGTACAGTGGGCAGGAGGGGGGTTAGTGAGTGGCCGCAAGTCCAGCGCTGGAAGAGCTGTGACTAACAGGCACCAATCCCTCAAGGTGAAAGTCACAACCCAGGCCGCCGAGTGAAAGTGACAGGAGGGAGCCCACCCGTAAATCTGCTTTTCATTCTAATTAGCCTCAAAAGGCAAGGGAGGGCAGAGGAGACGCAGCGCAACAGGGATGAAAGCCCCGTCCTGCAGGTTCAATCCCAGCCTTCAGACACTTCCTACTGCCTGCGCACGCAATGCTATGGCTAATGGGTTCAAGTGCATCCACTCTTGACCTGGCGGATGGCTAATGGCCATATTTCTTATGATTTTCTTTTGTTGCGGAGTAGCCTACAAGCTGTTGGGCAAGAACAGCGAAAAGAACGAGTAGGCAGCTTGAAATTACAAATCACTCTTCTGAATGTGGACGGGCGTGTATAAATTAAGGCAAAAATGCAAAATGGTCCACCCAAAAGAGCCTGGCTAACAAAATAAGGAAACCTTAAATGAACCAGTTTGCAAGGCCACTTAGTACTAAATGGTTCTGACTGGCTTGCATTTAATTTCTGCAATGCTGTGCATGTAGATGAACTTTTCACTGCCAAGTCATGGCCTGAACAATAAATGTTAAAGATTAGGTAGGTGTTCACAGGCCCATTTAATTAAAAAACTGACTTTTTTCGGTTTTAAAATAAAAAGGTTGATGTGGTACATAAATAAAAGGGTTGATGTGGTGTCCTTCTTTTAGGCCTACAGCAGGTTAGCTCCTCCCAGCAGTGATGAAGTTATAAGGAGTATTTCAGTCTGGACTGTTTTTTGAATGAGGAACAATACAGGGTAGCCAATCAGAGCAGAAGTCATTTACATATATCAGTCTTAAAAGCAGAGTACCAAAAACAGCCTGTTTAATCCTTTGGAAGAAGGCAGTTTGGAAAATGGTCACGTACAAATGAATTTTGGTAAATAAAACGATGTTTGGACAGGGAAAAAAAAAAGAAACTCCAAAAATGCTGGATGTGGGCCCTTTAAATATAGTCTCCTACATTTTTTCTTCTCATTCTCTCTTTTTCCTGAAGCCATGCAGGTGAAATTTAGATGTGTTGGGCAAAGGATTAAGCTAATCTTCTCTGTTATCACCTCTAAGATGTATTTGCTTTTAAAAATAGTCAATTTTGCTGAACATGTGATCCTCTCCTGAAATCTTGAAGAGACTGAGAACTAGAAAATAAATGTGCATGCATTTGCACTCTTGCTTGAATGATCGACCCATTGCCAGCTGTTTGGGTTCTGACAGATGTGTGGATCCCCTGAAACACATTTAGCTATTGCACATTTTACTTATAAAAGTTATCTAGTCAAAATGACGTATTACTCCTCTCAAAATGTAATCTGATTGCTTTAATTCATTCTTTTTTCCTTCCTAGAAAATCTCAATACTCATTACTCACCACTCATTACTTTACTTCTGTGTTACACTCTAAAACCTAAACAAATCTGACCCAGCTGGAAAGCCACAAATTTTATTTTAGTGAGAAATAGCCAGTCACAGGTTTGCCATCAACTGATGCTATTATTTTACTGCATAGTAAACGTAAGGGTCTTCATTAGCCGGCTAGCAGCCTGTTATCTCTTAGTAATCTGGCATCACCCAACATTCACCCTTTTCTGCATGCGATGACACAAAACCATGTTTTCTTTTTCATGTTAATATTCATTTAAATTTTAAACACTAGTAAGTATGCAAATGATATGCGAATGTTATGTAATTGTTGCAGAAGCAGCAGCAGCTCCCCCTGGTGCTCCCACTGGCTAAAGGAAAGAGACAAGCTACTAGCTTTGCTAACTAGTGAGACAACATGTTGCATGTGACACTCATTATTTTGAAATAAGTTCGTGCAAGTTGCAAGAATCTTCATACACTCGACCCTTCATATGCAGCAACTTGATACATCCTGTGTAGAACTCCCTGAGCTTTATGTCACATGACTGGATGTAGCATCCTGCTTTGGATGCTACATACATGCCCCAGCGGTCAAGGTTCGGAAGCACTCGGCTGTGTGGCCACTTCATCTACTGCCGTAAGGTTCTATGCTTAATCTTTCCAACTCTGCGAGTGCAGTTGTGGGACCCGGCCTGCACTTGCGACAGCAGCAGAAGGTGTAGAAGACGTACTGGTTCTCACCCGGCTCACCCCTGGGCCGCACAGCTGCAGAATAGCGCAGGTGTGAGTGAGCGAAAGGGTCTAGCTGGCGATCAGCAGCGCGGGGGCTTCGCCAACCCGTTAATCTCACTGATGCCCCTCTGGAGCAGTTGCCTGGTAACCCAGCAAGCTTGGCTGCTTCTAATTAGCTGTTTGGGTGAGTCACGTGGGCCGCAAGTAGATGCCGAGCTAACACGCTCCAGATCCATGTTAATGCCTTTCAGTCTTCAACAAAAGGGCCTGACACGTGCCCGCCTGCAGCCAGCTTGTGGCCGTGGTCCGCGCTCGTGGAGCGAAAAGTGGAAAATGGAGCATGGACGTCATGGGTAATTGCATCCCATTGTATCAATACACAAGCTAAACTTAATGTCCCCTCTGGTACGGATGTTTTCCTCACCAAAGAAAGTCACAAGGGAGAAGAAACAGAGTTTTAAGAGTAAACTTAAGGGATGTGGTTGAGGGACAGTTCTCACCTAGGCAACACATTAATGAATATTTTACAGGTGTGGTTATTCAGGCAAATCAAATTACAACCTCTTTAAAAAGCTTCTTTGAAGGATCTGTTTGTGTATTTCATACCAGTGAAGGAGTGCTGGGTAGTCAGCTTCTCAAAGTAGCCACAACTTGACAAGAAACTTGGGGAAGCTGTGTTTAAAGGCTAATTACTGAACAATACATTCCTCAGCAGTGGGATCTAATTGTACAGACAGTAATTAAGGGTGTTTGGCATGAACAGACACGTCAAAATTGTGTCCAAACAGCCCCTAAAACTTCCCCTGACTCAGTGCTTCACTGTTTATTTTGCATTTTTACCCATTGGCCACTTTATTAGAACCCCCCCTTCCAAACTCGTATTGAAGTAGAGACTGCAGCCCATCTGTTGACTGTAGCTCATGCCACCGGCTACCTGAATCCTTTAGAACTTATTGATTCTTCTCTCAGTTTTCTTTCTGTAAATTAGCTCATACCCTCTCTTCTTGCCTGAGTTCTCCCTTTTGCGAACAACCTTATTGTCCTTTTTAAAAATATTTTAATTAACGGTTGCTGCCGTGAACAGAGCCGGTCCTGATGACCCTCGGGCCCTACACAAAGTGGGGGGGGGGGGGAGGGGGTTGTTTTTT
>JBBPCX010000040.1:28062059-28074710 GCA_037974365.1 Hydrocynus forskahlii | reverse complement strand
ACTGATCTCATTGACAGAAAAATAAGTGGAAATCCCCTAAAGGTAAAAACAAAGTTAGCCTGCTGTCAGTGTATTAAAGAAAAGCAAAATGCAGTGTCAGAAATGGCATTAGCATAAATTTACTTGAGATGTAAAAGGTTCAAGTACTTAGATGTCATTTGTGAGCATTGTTAAGGTTTATGAGAGAAATGCTCAGGAATCCAATATGGGACTGGAGAAAGCTGTAAAAACAGCCCATTTTGAATTTTTTGTTTTTTGTAATATCACAAAAATGTCTTTTACTGATTTACTATGTTTGCTTTAAGGGGAAAACAGTGTAAAACAAATGCACACAGTGTTTGGGGTTTGATTCATTATTTGCAACCTTAGCAATTTTGGCTGAAGCGTTCCTTTACTGGCACCAACCCAACTGTGCTCTGCTTGTTTCCACTGTAATCAGCTGTGCGTTTGGGGGTGTGTGTGTGTGTGTGTGTGTGCTAGCAGCAGAGGCATGGTCACCTTGGCCCCACGTTCGCTGTTGAGCGGCTGAGGGCTGCTGCGGAGGCTTCATTAGCATGCTGATTACACACCCAGAGGCAGTTAAGTAGCCACTGAGCCGTAATGAAGCGTGGGCTGTGGTAAAGGCACAGTACCACCCAGTCTGATGCCCAGTGACCTAACCTACCCCCCCTCAAAAAAAAAGCCCCCTGTGATCCTAATCAGAGCGAGGGACACCAGTCATCCATTTGCCCCCCCTCATCCCTGTAATTACAGCGGCCTTACAGTTACTGCGCATGAAACACACACACACACACACACACACACACACACACACATACACACAGTTCAGATGCTTCTACTGTACCTGGATTTGAAGGAGCTGTCGGGAAAGTGAACTGACAAAATGGTAAATATAGTGCGTGGGGGTCAGTCGGGTCACAGCGTGACATTATATTTATGAAGTTGGGCTGATCAACACCAGTCAAAGCATCATAATGAGCGAAAAAAAAAAAAAAAAACCACGACAAGATGTGTTTATTTATACAGCTTTAGTGCCGAATATATTTGTCCTGATATTTTGTCAGGTAGAAAATAGAAGAAGCATAAATTAAAATTGACAGACAAACAGAGGTGGGAAAAGGTGGGAGATGTCACATGGTGAAGTTGTAAATTACTGTAATTACACGTCTGATGTCTGAAGGCTGCTTAGCGGGGGGCTGGCATTAAAAGAGTAAAGGAGCTTTTGTTTTATTGCCAGTAATGCCAAGTATAATCACCAATCACTCAATCAGAGCCTCAGCGGAAAAGCTGGCCACCAGCCACTGAAGGAAAAAAAAAAAATTAGAATTTTGACTGGAAGCGCCTCAGGATTCAGGTAATTAAAGTCCAGACAGAAAAGGAGAGCGGGGACCTATTTCACAAGCTGGATATTTGTCTGCTAACTACAGACTTATGAGGCACGAAGCCTCCACTCGGGACGTCCCGTGCCTGCTCTCCTGCAGACAGTGTTGCCTGTGAGGCCCAGGATGTCCTACAAATCCATCACTCCATGAATGATGTGTGTGTCTTTCTGATGAACTACTAATGAACTAAATCCTTAGAAATGATAATAGTAGCAAGAATAATAATTATTAATTGATTATAATGCAACAAGTATTATTATAAAACCAACAACTGCAACACCAAAACAAAACAACAAGAAAACAACAACAATAATGATATTAATAATTAGTATTATTAACAATTTTATTAATATTAGAAACAATCAGGGTCTTATGTAAACCAATCCATACTAATCCATACTACTATTCAACTAATAATATATACCAATAACCCTTCAGTATGACACTATAATGCCTGTTCTTATTAAGCCTTAACCAGTTGACTAATTAACTGGCTGCTTATTGCTACATTATTCATCCGTAATTAGTGTAAATTAAGGGCTCTATTACTTGTGCATTATACTTCATAATTTAATACAGAACCCTTACCTCACCACTGGGTCTACAATGAGTTTCTCTTCTTATATTATCAATACCTTAATGATACAGCGTCAGTTAACCGTAAATAAAGACAAACTAACCCTCTAAAGTGATAGTGATCCTCCACTGCACAATTTCAGTGTAAAGTGTAAACTTCGAGTGTGTAGGTCTTGCATGTTAATTAATAGCTTCTGGCATGATTAGGGCATTATAAGGGCAATATTTAGACATTATTATATAACTGTTATCAGTAATGTTAATAATGCAATTACAGCAATTAATAATAATAATGGTGGTAAACACCACCAACAAACTATTACTTCTACTACTTCTACTAATAATAATAATATAAAATACATTACCAGATTAACTTACCAATACTGCTTAACATTAACAATAGTACACAACTAAGGATGACTTTGAGTAGACAACATTGTCAGCACCATCACTACTGTCACTACTACTAAAAATAGAATCAAGGACATAATTTCATGGCATCATTACATGTAATTTAAAGACTACAACAATGGCACCATAGGAACACCTTCAGTACCCAGTAGGGTGTAAAAGCACTAGTGCTGGGAGTAAACAGAGCCGAGCTGAAGGCAGGAATTTGGGCTCAGCTCCACACAGCCGTCTTATGGGAGCATAGTTTGGCTTTGGGGAGCAAAGCCTCGAGACAGCTCGGGGCAAACCATGTAACTGCACCTGTTCCCCGCTAAAAGGTAATGGGCAAGCAGGCAACATCTGTATACAGAGAGAACATCTCTGCCTCATATGGGTTTTTTTTCAGTGCACTCTCTGTAATAATGTACCGTAACAGAATTCAAATGTCTTTTCTCGACTGGCAGGAAGCACGTTGATGAAAATTTTACTTTTTTGATTGGTGGATTGAAATCTAAAGGAAGTTTCCTTAGAAGAGGAGTCAAACATCCATCCATCCATCCATCCATCCATCCATTGCTTATCCTTAACCAGGGTTGCAGGAGCCCATCCCAGTGCTCAGAGGGTGAAAGGCGAGGAATCTCCCTAGACAGGTCACCAGTCCACCAGAGATCAGACACAGAGACAAACACATTCAGACCTAGGGGCAATGTAGCATCTCCAATGCACCTGATGTACACATCTGTGGACTGTGGGAGGAAACCAGAACTCCTGGTGGAAACGTATTCAAAGAGAACTCTACATAGAAATGACCAACGTACATCTCAGCCAGCAATCAAACCCAGGACCTTCTTGCTAAGGCGCTTTTCCATAGTCATACACCATCCGTGCTGTACCTAAACGGCACTGCGATGGAATGTTTTGAATTTCCAGTGTATCTCAGTCCAGCAACAGTGTATCTGACGCAATTCTCTCCCTACTGTTTATGGCCAGTCATCATCCCAGAACCACATTCATGGAATCGAAAAGTTTTTTCTGACAGAACTACTTTCGTTATTGTGGTCTTCTATTCTTATAGTATGGTTTTGGGTTCTTACTACTTTCTCAGCATTCTTTAGCTCTGTGATGAAAACCTAAGCCAGCTAACTTGTCAGCGATGTCCTGGTTCATGTATCTCACAGTCAGAAAACTCCCACTGTTGTCTTTTTGCGCGGACAAGAAGAAAACAATGGACAACATTTAGACCAGAAAGCAGTGATGCTTCTGGCCCTGCCGTTGAGCAGAACAGATATGGGTCTCGTTACTTGTAATGGAAAACAACTGTTTGCACGGTTCCTTGCGCCAGTGGAAAAGCGCCATATGTGGCAGCGACGCTACCCACTGCGTCACCATGCCACCCGAGTCAACTATCACTGATGGTAAAATGAAGATGAATAGCAACTAGTTGACATTATGCAAAGGACATCATGCTAATTAGTGGCTGCTGGCTTCTGTTCATTCACAGCTATGTTAATATGTCTGGCCAAGCTTAATTAAAAGAGTTCTCGTCATGCTGAGCACAGAATTTGGATTGAGCACCTCAGCATCTAAAGCAAATACAGGCCTAAAAGGTCCTGTTTTGTATGTCCTCAGCACAAAGAGGTCTTGAGACGACATCTTTATCAGAAAAACAGCTGCAATTGATTTCGAACAAATATAGAATAGAACAGCTTTGCAAGCATAGACCTAGGCTTAAGTTAGGCTAGTATCCAGGGTGTCCTTCTATCATGGGACTTTTACATTTTGGATTTGCCCGACATTTGCATACACCTGTGTTTACTGCCATATACACAGTACACAGTGAAATGAAACAAAATCCCTCCTGGACCATGGTGCAACACAACGCACAAAAACAGACCCACAAAGAACAAAAACAAACAGCGCAAGACTACACATGTGCATGCAGGACAGGACTAAAGTGAAAGTGCAACAAACAAAAGCAACAGTATAATAGTACAGGACAAGACAACATACCAAGCAGTAACAGTGCTATCGTGAATGATAACAGTATTATGACCTACTATTTTCTTTTGTGCGTGTCTGTGTGCACATTTTTAGCTTTTAACTATACATTTGTATATACTGTATACATTCTTTTTTCTTTCTTTTTCTTTTCGCACTGAAAATGTACTTTTTCAGAGGTTTCAGTTTTTTATTCACATTGTACGCGTGTATTTTTAGAATCTCTTTTCTTTCAAGTCTTTATTCTTTGTATGATGTTCCACTTGCATGCCGCATTAAGCGTTTTGAGCTGCACTAAGATGTATGAGAGATGCTACGTGTATATATCTATAAAGTTTACTATGATCATTATTACTTCAAGCATGCAAATCAATGGGAACGTTCAAAGTGCAGGTGTAGACCAGGTTTCAGTTTCAGAACTTCACTGCTGGTGCAAGTTCTCAAATTGACCATAATGCGGCTCAGCGCTCTGACGCTAATTTAGAGGGCACATACTGTAACAGCAGATATGCGAGGCCACAGACCGTCTAGTGGCTAATGAAGTAAGAGTTAAGAAGTACATTCTCTCAGCCCCGGTCCGGCCTCAGCATGCATTAGTGGAATATCTAACAGTGCGCGCGCTGAGGCCCGAGCACATGACGTCTCCTAGGAAACCGTCATTCAGTCGTTTAAAAACAGTTTTAGACAAAAAAAAAAAACCCGGCAGAATTATTGACAGCAAGTTGGCCTAGCGTGATTGTCAACATCCCGTTGTTAGAACATGCGTTAACATGACATTCTGAATACATGCTGTTTATTTTCTTCCTAGAATCAGATTGGTTTGTGTGTGCTGCTTGACACCAGACCATCAAGCAAATCAAATCAAGTCAAGTATGTGTTTATTGTCAGTTCATCCGCCTACAAAATGACACGATGAAATGAGATGACATTCCTTGATGATCATGGTACAACAACACAAGGTCACACAAATGTGGTCAGGACTACACAAGTGTGTGTTGCCTCACAGCAAGAAGGTCCTGGGTTCGATTCCCAGCCCGGCCAAGGGTCCTTTCTGTATGGATTTTGCATCTTCTCCCCATGTCTGTGTGGGTCTCCACTGGGTTCTCCGGTTTCCTTGCACAGTCCAAAGACATGTAGGTCAGGTGAATTGGAGATGCTAAATTGCCAGTGATTGTGCTTCCGACCTGTTATGTACTACAGACCTGTCCTGGGTGTTTCTCCACCTTTTGCTCTTTGACCATTGGGATAGGCTCCAGCACACCCTGTGACCCTGGATGAGATGGATGGATGGATGGATGGATGGATGGATGGAAGTTCAGACAAGGCAGAGTGCAAGGGCAATGGTCACCAACCCTAGTCCTGGATATCTTCCAGACCTCCTTAAGTGGTTTAGTTCCAGTCACAATCTACAACACCTGCCAAGTTACTGAACATTTTCAGAAGTCCCTGATTGACTAGGGCATTAAGTAAGGGTGGATGGGGGGGGGCGGCAAAATTCTAGATGCAGATTGGATCAAAACAGATTGGAAAGTAGAACTTTAGAAGAGTGGCTACTGACTACTGATCTATGGAACTAGTTGTGTATGTTAGTGGTTTTCAACCCATGGGCCTCAGCTTCTCGTGTTGGGTTACGCCTGTCTAAGCCCCCCTAGTATGTTAGGCCTGGTCTTAACCCTCTGGCCCTCCTGTGGGCCATTTGTTTCCACTTCACTCGCTTCTTTTTGACCATTTTAGCTGTGTTAATGCCTATGGAATGAAATTTGAAGTAAGAGTTAAGAAGTACATTCTCTCAGCCCCGGTCCGGCCCGAACACATGACGTCTCCTAGGAAACCGTCATTCAGTCGTTTAAAAACAGTTTTAGACAAAAAAAAAATGGATAAATGACATAATCTGGAAGAAAACACTAAAAACTACATTTCTCCAGTGTTGAATTTAGAATGAAAGCATTTTAACCTAAATTGTATGATTTAATAGTGTAAATAACAAGGAATTGAAAAATTTCATTTTCATAGGTTTCAACTGGCCAAAAGTGTCCACAAGGAAGCTGAATGTATAGTAAAAACGAGAAGGGCCATTTGGCTGGATTTTACAGTGCTAGCTGTCTATATGCAGTGCTAGACTCAATGGCATCGAATACAATCTATGGAGGCAAAAATCTAGTGTATTTTAAGCTTAGATATATTCATTCATTAACATAAAAATATTTATTTGGTGTGAAAAATACATTTTGTATTAATAATTTTATTAATACAAATATTTTACATGCCTAAAAAGGCACCTGTTGAATTTCCATCTCAAATATTACAAAATAAAAGTCAAATTGAAAACAGAAATTTGCCACTCTCACACTCATCATGCGAACTTCAGATGCCAAACCTGGCAGTGACATTTGGAAAAGGGGGGGGGCGTTTTGTAAATGTGACTTTTGTCCTAACCGTGTCTTTATCACAAAATTAATCAATGCAAATAAAAAAAACCCTGTGGTCTCTGAACACTTTCTAATAAAGACATGCTTAAAATAAGGGTCGCCTTGCGATATCAAAGAGGACGCCTACTGTGAGAGCTGCATGAATTTTTTTTTGACATTAATTACTGGAGCGAGAGCTGCTTCCCGTTTCCCCATTGTTTCATTTGCAGAAACAGCTGGGAGTCTATGGAGACCACGCGCTCCCCCTAATAAGTGCTGCATTATTTTTATCACTGAGTTCTGTTGTTACTGAACTCTGAGGTGTGGAGGCATAACTTCATGAAGCATTTCTTCACTTCACTCCACGGGAGGTCAGAACCAATGTTAAAAATGATGAATATGGTCATCATGTGAGATTTGGTCATCTATAAAGATAATGATGCACTCTGGCTTTGGCAGACTAGCAACTAAACAGGTGTCTACAAACGTATAATGCACGTATATGCATATAGACATAAATAGATATATCGCCTTCATGTTTAAACAATTGCGTGTGTTATATACACCTGCATTTAGATGCTAACAGAGTCCCATTACATTTCATGAACATTGGTCCAATCATGATGATCCAAAAAAACTTAGAATCAAGTTTAATGTGCATCACATTTAACAGGGAAAACCACTGATGTCCACAGTTTTTTTTTTTTTCCAGTTTGTTAAGATGAAAACAAAGTGCTTCAGAGTAGTTTCATGTGTAATGCTTAAGACTGTTCACAGTGGTGGTGACAGGAACCAGACATCTGAAGCTCCTAAAGCTATCTTTGGGAAAGCAAACATATCCAATTGAGTTATATCTGGGCTGGACATATCCACATAAAAATGCAGCTAATTTAAAACCAATTTAAATCTAATTGTCTGAACTGCTTCAGAAGTTGGTTTTGGCCAGATGTTATTCATTCGTCTCTTCAAGCCCTCTCGATACTGTGACAGAGCACCCCCCCATCCCCACTGTTCTGCATATGGGATAAAAAAAAGCCCACTTCACTCACTATAATACATCTACAATACATATTCAAAACACATGCAATGACAAACAGTTATTCAATTAACTATTCAAAACAGTCCTGTAAACATCGACAGTGTAAAGGAATGAACAATAGCATGCATGGAATATCACAGGCGATAGGCTGGTGTATGTGAGCTGATTTGCATATTAAACACCACACAGCATTAGGAGCTGAATCCGACTAACGGCATTTGTTTCCCCAGTGTAAATGCATATGCTTTCAATCGTATTGGCTTCCAGTCCGGATGCACTGAACATGAAACGGCCCAGTACATTGCCGTGTGGTGATCACATTTTGATGTAAAACATATTTTAAACATCTGTTCATGGTGGAGAGGAACAGGTTTTAGGATAAATTTGGGTAACATTTACAATAGGATGCTTTATAAATGGTCGTCGAACAGTTTATAATTAATTAATAAGCAGTTATAAACAGTTGTCACACATCGATGCAGGCTCAGTCTTTCTCAAGATCTCAGAGCTTGCTAGCCGCTTATCGTGCCCCTTTCTCAGGCAGAATGTTAAACTGTCAACTTCATCAAGTATTTATTAACATACTACTACCATTAAAACACCAGATCTTACCAAATAGTGTGGATGCATCAATGTATGACAACTGTTATAACTTGTTTATAACTGCTTATTAATGATTTATTAACTGTCTACAACCTAATTAACAACCTGATTATAAATCATCATAAACCCACCCTGTGTTGTGGCTGAGCTAAGAAGTACCTATAGTCACAGACTCGCCGGCACAAAGTGCTCAACTGAACGCCACAGAAAATCCCTCCTCCACACCATCACACTTTTTGACTTCTCCCCCATCACACACTCATCAGACTGTATTACTCCTCCCCCTGTCACACACCAACCCATAAGACTCTTTAACTCCTCCCCCTGTCACACACCAACCCATAAGACTCTATAACTCCTCCCCCGTCACACACCAACTGTCACACACCCACCCATTTGACTCTATAACTCCTCCCACATCACACACACACCCTTCAGACTCTATAACTCCTCCCCCTGTCATACACAAACCCATCAGACTCTATAACTCCTCCCCTATCACACACCCACCCATCAGACTCTGTAACTCCTCCCACTGCCACACACCCACCCATTAGCCTCAATAACTCCTCCCCATCACACACTCACCCATCAGACTCTATAACTCCTCCCACTGTCACCCACCCACCCATCAGACTCTATAACTCCTCCCACTGTCACACACACCCATTAGACTCTATAACTCCTCCCCATCACACACTCACCCATCAGACTCTCTAACTCCGCCCCCTATCAGACACTCAGCCAGTAAGACTCTATAACTCCTCCCCCGTCACACACCCATCAGATTCTATAACTCCTCCCCCTGTCACACAATAATCTGTGCAATAGCCTGATGCTACTTAGTGGTGCAATTTCTTTTTGGGTTTAAATCCTCATTATGTGCATTATTATCTAATGTATCATCTACATTATTATCGAATTATCTGTTAATGTTGTGCAATATTCTTATCAGGTGCTAAAACAGTATTATTACATTATGTGCAGTAATCGTTCTATGTGAAATATCACTAATGATGTAAATATTACTGATATACTACGGATCTCTATTACATACAATGACACACTCCTAACCTTAGTAATTTACTGAACTGTCAGTTGTTTATCTAAAGCATTTCTACCCCAACATTTGTGTTTATAGCATAGTGTATTTCATACTGAGATTTTTCTGCAGATCTTTGATTGGATTTATTTAGACTTTATATTTTATATTTACTTGTCTCTGTTTCTCTGTGTGTCCGTGTCTACGCTATTTCCTCCAGGATCGATCAAGTTTTCTGATTCGGATTCTGATTTTTTCGTAACAGTTGTACAATTGAACGAGCTAAGGGTTTGGCCAAGACTGCAACAATATATCACTTTCTTTTCCTTTAATTCAGCTTGTACATTTGTCTCAGGCTCGCACAGTAGGGTGGGTGACTGTAGGGGGGTTGGAGGTTGTTGATGATTCCCACTTCTTTGTCAGGTGTATTATTTGCCTTTTTGGCATGTGAGAATGAGTCAAAGAAAAACAAGCAAATACTTGGATTTTCGGCTCTCTCATCCTCCGCTCGTTTCTCTTGCACAGAAGTGAGCGCTCATCACTGATTCACACCATACCGACCTGCAAATGAAACGTTTCCTCACAGTAAAAGCCGTGTTTGAGCGCGAGGAGGCTGGGAGCGGAGAGAAAGGCGGTAGTAAATGCGTTTCCATGCGCGGCATTAGCGGGGCCCCAGTCCCCAAGAGATACGCTACCTGAGACAAATTCATTATTACCATCACGCTGCATGTCCTTTCTCTTGTACTTTGCCTGATCCCTGGCCCATATTTGCATTGCTAATTCTCCTCTTGTCTCTCTCCAGGCTCTAGTGTGATAAATCAGCTCCGGCACATGGGCTTTGGCGCCGTAGCAGGGGACCGGCGCGTTCCGTGGCCTTTTACGCGTCCGGGGCCGCCTTGTTTAACTTTCTCGCAGTGACCCCAAGCTGCTCTCCGTTCCTGTTGGGCGCTGGGACCGTTATCATTAGTCTGATTATGCACCGAGCGATACACAGCATATGTTTAGTTTAGGGAAAAAAAAACACATCTGTCCACATGTTTTCATTATGAGGGGGGACCTGCAGTCTATCCAGACTTTCCAGTAAACGTGAATAGAAAAAAAGACCTGAATTCTTTTTGTTAGTTAATTATCGCAGAGAAGGAGAGTGAGCGAGCGAGAGAGAGAGAGAGAGAGAGAGAGAGAGAGGATTAAGGGAAAAGAGGGAGACAAAGACTAAAAGACAGAATGGAAAAGAGAGAGCGAGAGAGAGAGAGAGAGAAAGACAGAGTTAAGAGAGAAGAAAAAGAAAGAGATAAACAGGAGATAAAAAGGCTAAAAGAGAATGGAAATAAGACAGAGAAGATAGATAGAGGAGAAGGAGACATAGACTAAAAGACAGAAATGGAAGAGAGAGACAGAGAGGGAGGGGGCAGAGAAGAGAGAGAAATTTAAGAAAGAGAGAGCGCATGCATCAGAAAGAGAAAGAGATCATTAGTTTCAGAAAGAGAAACTGAAAGAGAGAGAAGTCTTTCTTGGTCTTACGTTCTCTTTCGCTCTGATTCTCTCTCTTTCAGAGACAGGGAACGAGAAAGAGAAAATGAGTGAACATAGGAGAAACAAAGGGAGGGAGAGAGAGGGATGATTGAAGAGGGTTGGGAGAATAAGAGAGTGTGATTGAGATAGAGATGAGAAAGAGAGAGTAAGAGAGGGAGACACTGACAAAGACATGAATTTAAGTGTGAGATGAAAAAGTGCTAGAAGTGAAAGGAGGAAAGTGCTGCTTTAAATGATACATGAGAGAAGCTTGAGGATTTAGAACTGCCAGAAAAGAGAGAGAGAGAGCGAGAGAGAGACAGAGAGACAGGGGGAGAGAGAGAGAAAGAGAGACAGAGAGACAAAGAGAGAGAGGGACAGAGACAGAGAGACAGAGAGAGAGCAAGAGAGAGCGAAAGAGAGAAAGAGAAAGAGACAGAGAGTGATAGACATAGAGAGAGAGAGAGAGAGAGAGAGAGAGAGAGAGAGAGACAGAGAGAGAAACAGAGAGCGAAAGGGGGGGCTGAGATAAAGTCAAGAGAAAAAGAGAAATAGAAAATAAGAAAGAGAGTGAGATAAGGAGAAGAAGAAATAAAAATAAATAAAAACGGTAAAAGAGAGTAAACGAGAGAAATAAGAAAGAGAGAAAAAATACAAATAAAACAGAAAGAGTGAGAAAGCAATAAATGAGAGAGGGAATGAAATAAAGAAAGAGAGGGAAATACAAGAAAGAGAGTGAGAGAAAGTAGTGAATTAGAAATGAGAGAGAATAATAAGAATTTGTGAAACAGTAAGAAATAGACAGAATAACAAGTGATAGAGGGTGAAAAATAAGAGAAAGTAAAGAAAGTGAGAGAATCATGCCGAGTAATGAGAGAGAGAGAGAGAGAGAGAAAGAAAGGGAGAGAATATGAAGTGATAGATCAGTAAGAAGAAAGGGAGAGAGTTTAGTTAGACAGAGTAAGAAACAGAACGAGAGAGAGATTATTGATAGAGGTTGAAAAATAAAAACGAGAGAGAGAATAACAGTGACAGAGGGTGAAAAATGAGAAAGAGAGAGAAGTCGGTAATAAGAAAGGGAGAGAGTAGGAGAGAGAGAAAGAGAGAGAACAACAAAATGATAAAGGGTGAAAAATAAAAGAGAATCGTAATAAGAAAGGAAGATGGTAAGTTAAACGGAGAGAGAAAGGGAGAATGACAAAGTGATAGAGGGTGAAAAGAGAGAGAGAAGAGAGAGACTCAGTAATAAGAAAGGGAGAAAGAGAGAGAGAGCTAGAGAGAGAATAACAAAGTGATAGAGGGTGAAAAATAAGAGAAAGAGATTCAGTAATAAGAGAGAGCGAGATGTAAAATATGGGGAAATGGTAAAGATTTATTCTGACATGGAGAAAGAGAAAGAGAGAGAGAGGGGGAGAAAGGCAGAGAGAAAGAGAGAGAGGGAGAGAGAGACACACACACAAAGCAGGAGCTGCTCGGTTCTTTCCGCATCAAAAGGCGGCTCGTGCTGAATCCAGTCTGAGGGGAGTTTGGGGGTGGTGGGACTGGATTAGGGGGCTTCGGTATTGTTGTGACACCTTATCACACTGACACATTCTCGCGGAGCGCGTGCTCTGCCAGCCTCGCGCCACACTTCCTCGACTTGTACTGCGTGTGTAATTGCGTGTGCTGGGGGGGGGGGGGGGGAGGGGGGAGGAGGGGGGG
>JBBPCX010000040.1:27994869-28044874 GCA_037974365.1 Hydrocynus forskahlii | reverse complement strand
CCTCCTGACATAGAAATGTCTGAATACTTGCGTGTTAGTATCTGATATATGATATATGAAACCTGAACCTACGTGAAGAAGAATAACTTGATTTCATTTCCATTCATTTTACTTCCATTCGTTTGATGAACTTTTCTTTTTTTTTACACTGACACTCAAGGACAACCATAAAATCTTAAACTGCCTGCCATTACTTAACAAAGATTAATGCAGGAACGTACTGCTAAGCTGCTCAGCTCATTGTAGTGAGGGCAGAATATCTAGTTACAGAGAATACAAAGATTATACCACTTAAAACAAGTCTGTTCACAGCTCCCAGTACTCAACTGTTGATTGTTCACTTGGTTGCAGTGACCACTCCAAACTACACATTGTTCCAGTACATCCCAGAGACGTTTAAAGGGTACATATCATTGGAAAACTCAACTCTGGAATAAAAAAGTTCAGTGTGTTACATAAATATTTAGTTTAACCCCCAGTGCATACAGTCCACGTATGGAAACAGCCAAAACAGCCTGTTCTCAATTCACTCATTTTGTGATGTTATAAAACCCAACTTAATTACATACGTTTCCATATTCAGCCCATAGCAGCTTAGCCCTGCCCATTCACAGTTGAGTTGTAAAAGGTTTTTCATTCATTCATGCTTCAGTTTGAAAGAAGCACTATACCGGACAGCCAATCAGAGTCAGATTATTTACATATAAGACACTTAAAAGCACAGCCATTGAAAAAACAGCTTGTTTGGATCGATAAAGCTTGGAAAATGCACATTTTTGGTGTGTAAAACTATGTAAATGTCATAACTGGACCCCAAGAAGAAAAAACATAATAACATGCAAAGATAATATAGGACTAGGGGGCCCATGGTGGCGCAGTGGGTAGCGCTGTTGCCTCACACCTCCAGGGTTTGGGGTCTGAATTCAGGTCCTGGTCTTGCGTGTCAGGTGAACTCAGGATTCTGAATTGACTGTAGGTGTGTGTGTGTGTGTGTGTGTGTGTCCGGGTGTGTGTATGTGTGCCCTGTCCCTGCCCTGTCCCTGCCTTGTGACAGTAAACCCCAGGATAGGCTCTTGGTACCTGCAACCCTAGTAAGGAATAAGTGGTTTCAGAAAATGAATGACTGAATGAATGTATTTATTTATTAATATAGAATTAGTACCTTTTAAAAGTAAAGGCTAAAAAAAGTTATAATTTGTCAGTTTTTGATCACAGGACCACCGGTGATCTGATATTATTTGGATAACTATAGTCACACGCAGCAGTGACACTGACAGGGTTGTGGTCACGGAACTGTGTATGTGTGACAAGTGCCACACACACACAAGCACAGCAGGGTCACTTCGCTTTTCACACACATCACTGTCAGTGCTAGTCTGGGAGTCTGAAAATATACAGCCAGGAGAAGCTGTGGTCCCTGGGGAAAATCTACAACTGTGCATCAACAGATGTGCTACAGTCTCTAACTATACACCAGCAAGGCGGAGCTTCTGTACAAAGCAGGGGTTTCTAAAAAAGTGGCCAGTGAGTGTTGGTACATAGTGTGACCACAATGACAATGTCTTTTTTCAGACCGGGTGCTGCTTTCCCTCAGTTTTGCAGTTTCTGAAAACTCTGTAATGACATTTTTTAAAGACAGAGTGCCCTGAGTGAACATTTTCTTGTCAGGGTATAATAAAGGCTCAAATGGAAAATTAATGGTCAAAGCTTTATGATCGGCCATTTACACTGACATATGATGCCAGTGACATATGATGTCTCTACTTATTCAGTGGGGCGGGGAGGTGTTTTCACACAGGGCAAGCACATGCACGCACGCACACACATACACACACACACACACACACACACACACACACAGAAACAACACTCTACACACAATTGACTTTCTGTCAGCACGTTTTGCTGCTGCTGCAGGACCTGACATTTAATGATCTTTAGACAGAGTGTTGTCACATTTATCAGTCTTCATCAGAGAAGACAGATGCCGGTCCTCCAGTACACACACACACACACACACACACACACACACACTGTGCCATACACATGTAACATATAGGTATGGATGTGTCTGTGTATGTATGTGTGGGTGTATATTTACACTGATAAGCCATAAAATTGTTCAGTGTAAACATCTGACTGACTTTGACAAGGGCCAAATTCTGATGACTAGACGACCGTCTGAGAATCCCGAAAACAGCAGGTCTTTCTGGTATTCAGTGGTCATTACCTACCCAAATATGTCACAACACCCTTTTTGCATAGAGGGTTGTGTAGCTGCAGACCGGTCAGAGTGTCCTTGCCAACCCCTGTCCACCACAGAAAGTGCCTGCAATCGGATGGACCACAGATCAATGGAGGATGTTGGCCTGACCTGATAAATCATATTTTCCCCTTATATAGTATAAGGGGAAAATGCGATTTATCAGATCAGGCCAACATCCTCCATTGATCTGTGGTGATTTTTTAAAATTTTGTAAAAAAAAAAAGATTTTTTTTTTTCTATAAGGATGCTGTACAACTCTGCGTAAAATTCTAATTGATTTTAGAAAATGTAAAGCCTTTAATTTGGGCAGAACACATTAAATGTGGGCTAAAAAGCTTAATGTATGTGTGAATAGAAATAAATGTGCACTAAAACCGACTTTCTCCAATCAAATCTACTGAAGTTCAGTCAGGAGCTGCTGATGGAACTGAACAATCCATGCGGTGGCTGGAGAGCATCAAGAAGTCAGGAGACAAACCTGTGTTCTTCTAACTGTGTTTTTTAACAAATAATATTGTCATAACATTATGTTCTACTGTATTTATATTTGCTAGAACACTTATAGCCAAGAAAAATAAACAGTTTTTTGCTTAAAGGAATATTTCGGCGGTAAATCTAATTTACACATTTTCACGCTCGCAGATTCAGTCAGTTAGCGAGGATGTGATTAGTGCCTCTCGTTTAGTTTATGACTGCAGCTGTGAGGCTAATGTTAATAATGGTGATGACCCACACTTCTCTTAACCCAACTCATCTGAAACCATCCCCAGCTCTTTCTTACGGTAGTGTAGGTGGTTTCAGACACAGTATGAACCACATTCAGAGGTTTGTGCGCTTAGTTAGAGCAGTTGAGAAGTTGTTATTATGGAAATAATCTGATTGATCTCAAGTGTTTTTAGCAGCAGTAGGGTAAAGCGTCCATTTGTCTTACATGAACACACCACAGCACGCAGTGTGAACAATGTGAAATTCTTTTTCTGCATTTAACCCATTCACCAAGTGAAGCAGCGTGCAGCCAGGAACACAGTACCCAGGGAGCAGTGTGTGGGACAGTACCTTACTCAAGAGTACCTCAGAGGTGCCAATAGCAGTCCTGGGATTCGAACCCATGACCTTGGCAAATACGACTGCACCCCCTCACCGCTGTTTCATAAATACAATTGCTCCCCTGACCTTTAGCAAATATGATCAACCTCCTCTCTGGTCAACCAATTCTCCTCATATACATTTGCCCTCCCACCGTCACAAATCAACCATTATGACACCCCCTCCACCCCCAAAATAACCAGTTTGATCCCCCCAGCACACCTAGTGGTCGGCTATGCACTAGTGCTCCAGTGACAACCCAGAAACCTCAGAACCCCCTACATAACAAGTCCCGATTTAACCCCTGATCTTTCCCACCTAACCTTAAACTTTAACCCACCCTTCATCTCAGAAGGAAAAAAAAGGTCATTTTCTGAGTTTTTAGAGCTTTTATAAAAAGTGCTTGACAAAATACTCTGGACCAAGAGGTCATGGGTTCGAATCCTACCTTCAGCACACCACCACCGGGTTCCTGAGCAAGACCCTTAACCCCAAGTTGCTCCAGGGAGACTGCCCCCTGTAGGTATGGAATGGAAGTCGCTCTGGGTAAAATTGTCTGCTAAATGCCATAAATGTAAATTTGGCTCTTTCTGGGGGTCCTGCTTTGCGCTGGACAGACTGTTTGCGTCCTGAAAGTGTACAAAAACAAACATGCGCACACACACACTCTTCCTTTCTCTCACATACACCCATTTTCACTCTCTTCCATTCTTACTCACACCCAGTCACTCACTCACACAATCAGGACAATTAACCAGCATGGACGTTTACGGCCCAGATGGCCCCGTGCTAATCCTAATCCTCCTAAAGCCAGTGAAGCCGTTCGCTTCAGCCAATTCAGCTTTTTCTTGAACACTGCGCTCGATCCCATAAGAGTGTATTTCACCTCTTTTAACAGGCCACTGTAAGCCTTCCAGCGATATTCCTGTCACAAACCGAACAGTGCTGTCTATTACTGGAATCATTACGCGTTCCGTACGGTGTGGGACTCATCCTGCTGCACATGTTCAAGTATATTGCTGTAAACAACGCCAATTAAAGGCCTGTGTGTGGCATCTCCTGATCCACCATCTCGGTGGGATGTAATATATGCTCCCGACATGGTGGTGTGATCAAAAAACACCTACCGTCTCTAAACGAAAGCCTGGCAATATAGATGTTATATTAATATGTTTATAACTAATCATTATGCGAGGCTCCTCTTCACGCATTAACATTGATGCAGCACATTAGAGAGTAAAAGTGATGGTTCAGCCAAACATCAGACTTACACAACCTACCTCTTAGCCCAGCTGCAGTCAATCAGCAGATTCATGTTTGCTAATGGAAACTTATAGTAGCTTTTAGTCGGGAAGGTTAGCACCATGCAAACAGCCCGCCTAAATCATCACACACTTGCTTCCAAACATCATTTCAGCCTCATTTGTGCTTTCTGAAGCCGTTAAGATCAGACACTTGGGTGAAAAACGTTCAATGTCACAGCACCTTAATCAGTTAATAGACTCAAAATGGAATTTTAAAAATGTAAAAAAAAAAAAAAAAAACCACATTATTTGTTTACCTTCAGCAGCTTTTGACTCAAGGTTAGGATTCATGACTTTGAACAGGATAATGACTTTGAACAGGAGATTGCATTTTTATTCAGTTCTCAGTTTCGTTTTCATTTTTATAGCGTATTTTACAAGCTTTGTTCCTTTTTGACGCTCACAATAAGTCACACAGCATCCTAAACCATATCCTCAAGTCTGCAGCACCTTAACGAATACTATTGACTTGCAGTGTTTGTTAGCAACATTAGTCTCTTACAGCTCCAGTGCTAAACTTAAAAAGCAATATTTGAAAATTGTGTCAGTTCGATCACTGTGTTCACACTGCGCGCATGGGCGTCACCACCATTCAATGTCTCCTTCACATTTCATAATTATTCGTTTGGACCCCCCCACATTTAACATAAAATATTAGTTCACCCAGCGCTGTTTCGCACAACAGTCCTCGCACCCCACCCCAAAAGGACACTTTGCATGTGCACATCAACCCCCGCCCCCACACACACACACACATACACCTGACGTAGACCGATGCATCCCCCCCACATTATGCTTCTGGCATCCCTGACTGCATGTTTGAAATATTCTGCTAATTAACCCTTAAAACACAAACGGTATGGAACCATGCTTGCAGCTGAACAAATGATCAATTGTCAAGTACAACTTCTTAAATGGAAGTTCCCCCGGTTTGTGTTGATGCTCGAGGTGTCAGACGTCATGCTGAGCTTTGTTTGCTGTTCCTGTGTCACGTAGAACCAAAGTTATTGTAATATTAAACACATGTAATAATAATAATAACCACTACTTGGATTTTAAAAACGGCGTCACAAGCAAATGCCCATAGAGAACAAAAATGCCCAAATTTCTTTTATTTCAGGTGTTAGGGGGAAAAAAACGGAAAGAAACTCAAGATCTTTGAACTTGGGAGAATTTTCAGGATAGGCTTTGCCAGGCAGAGCGAGGGGTTCCGGAGAGCGCGTAGGACAGCAAACCCCATTTTTTATTCGTTGCAATCAGATTTTACTAATACACTCTTGAGTTCTAAGGGTTGAAACAAATTTTAATTATCCATGCACTTTCCAGTTATTAACATTGCCCCTTTCCCATGTCAAGTGTGTATATGCAAATCCTGATGCATTCCAAGTGAGTATAGACCAGCAGTGGATCCTGCTTTAGTTCTAGTTCAGTAAAACATCAAGTGCTCTCATTTCCTACAGTATTTTTTCTATTAGTAAAACAGTAATAAAGGAAGAGCCTAGGAAGCCCGGAATTAACCATTTAGTGGAGCAATTCTGCTCAGAATGGATTGGACTGATGGTTCCAGCTTTCTATGGGCTTTATCCGCCCAGCTAAAGGGTGGCGAATCAGGGCCTAGGTGGCTTTCCCCTGCAGATTTATGGGGGAATAATGCACCTTGGCCCGGCTTCCTCTCGCCCTCAACACCATATCCTATTAACCTTGGTAATGTTTATCAATTTAAGTATGGCCACTTGTGTAATATTGCTGAAATAACGTTATTGAAACATTGACCCCTTGGTTGCGACCCGAGGGTGCGATGTGATTGCTGAGTTGGAGGTCGAGACGAGGGCGAGTGGAGCAGAGGACACCCTAGGCATTACCTTTCCATCCAAGAGTTCTCCGCTCCTTTCGACACGGTATAGAGGCTGATAAAGGACATGGTGCTTACGGGAGGGGGCTCATATATGATATCAACTGCTGTGAAAAACTGGTCATTTCTGTTTGATTGTATCACCAGCTGGGAAATTAATTCCTGCCCGGTCTGGTTTAATCCCTGATGGAAGAAAATAAATACTGCAAGTTAACACTTAAAAGTTTAGAGCTGTAATTATAATTCTCTACATCATGACATAATGGATATCTTGTACATTCAGTTTAGATTCTGCATTTACAGGGTTGACAATAGTGTTCAGCAGCCAGCAAGGTCTCATATCATGTGGATCTTTTTGAACCTGTTTTTTGCATAATAGAGACAATGTCAAATTTGCTATTTGTTGTATTTGAAATAACTTCAGCTCTACAGTCAAAGAAACATCAGTCTATAAAACAAAATAGAAACAAATTGGTTAACCATTGCAAATGGCTCCTCCTGAAGAACACCAAGAGAAAGTAAAGTTGACATCATGGCAAACAGGCTCATCTAAAGGATCTCCAGTACAAGATAAATATTTCTTGGTGACTCCATCTATGTTATATCTGTGCCTCTGAACTTCGAGTGAATTTTAATTGCAATACCAATGAATATCTAGTGGCAGTAAACACAGCACAAGAACAGTTTTGTTCACCACAGGCCACAATAATATCGATTTTCAAAATCTCCATTCATTTTTCCCATAGAGAAAACCAGCGCAGATCCAGAGTTTCTAACATGGGCAAGACAGCAACTACAGAATGATGCAGGACTTCAGAGGTCAATTCCATGCATTGATGTTTTCTCTTATTCTAAAATAAGTCCAAGAGAAGGCAAAAAAAGGACTTTAAACATTTGTTTGTAATATAATTTACTCTTAAAAATGATTATAATCTCTTATTAATTTAATGTATATATTCTTTTACTTTTATAACTTCTGTAAAATGACCTCAAGAGTCGTGAAAGGCGCTTATAAATAAAATGTATTATTATTAAAAAACATAGCAAACCCTACTTTGAGTAAGTGTGTCTATACTTTTGACTGGCATGAACAACAATGAAGGAAATTCAATAACAAAAATGTATTTGCTGCTGCGCTATGGATTGAAGAAGTAGAATCCAGACTTAGAATGATCATTATTTTACTTTTAAATTAATATTTTATATTCAAACTGACAGAGAAAGAATGCTCATTTACTGGAAAAAAACTAGATAACCTCAGATGACCACCCAGTGTTGTATGTGTGCCATTAGTTGAAAAATCTGATCAACTCTGATCAACTGCGTGGCGAATGCCCCACTCATTTTATCCTAAGTGTTAAAAAATGAACACTGAAAGAGTTAAATAACCACTGGGTGCATTGGAGGCATATTAAAGAATTTGAATCATTCTCCATTGGAACTGAGCAGTGATTAGAAATGTAGGACATCTATAACGTAATGGTGCTGACCAGCTGCAATTTCAAATTCAAACTATGTGGTGTAAATAATGTTTGAATGCTTTACTCTGCAAGTTATGCAGAAAATCATACGTAATGACTGAATAATTCAATACTGACCACAGGCTAGTGTTTCTTTACTGATTAAACCTCATGACTGTTTAATAGAAACAGAAGAGAAACATTAGTGCCAATGGGTAACTGAATGTTTTAGGCGTTGTACCGAAATGAAAACACAACTGCACAGAAATGCAAACTGAAGGCACAGAGAGTCAGTGCACAAGTATTTCATCTTTTTTATATTGTTATTAGACATAACAATAAAGATTAATTTGAACTTAATCTTGGAGAACTGTCTCTTTAGATTTTAGAGCTGGTTTGTGCAGCTCTGGATGTGAGTTATGTTTGATGTTTAGAGTTGTATTGTACTGGTCTGGACTTGCAGAGTGTCCAGGATGTTTCTCCACCTTTCGCCTCATGATAGGCTCCAGTACTCCTCAGAATCATAATTAGGATAAGTGGCCATCCATAAGAAAATGGATGGATTGATGGATGGATGGATGCATTGTCCAGTTCAAAATGTGAGATGTCTTCTGGTGCTTTTTCACTAGCACAAGGAACGGTGCTGTACTGCGAACAAATGTTTTTCCATTACAGATAAAGCGACCCGTAACCAAGCTGCTCGATGGCAGGGCTGAAAGTGGGCCACAGCTGAATTGACTGCGCCACTACTTTCTGATTGGTCAAATTGTCATCATCACAAAATGGAAAGAGGCCATTGTTTTTTAAAACTCTGTGCAAAAAAACACAACAATGTTCAAGCAGTACTGTTTGGGTTGGAGATAAATTTCAGTGGGAGTTTTCTATGACGCTAACAAATATATCTTTAACACTGTGAGAAATGTGGAGGTTCACCAGGACATGGCTAACATGTTAGTTTCGCTTTTCCACTGACTGGTACCAGCTCGGTTCGGTTCAACTGTACTTGCTTTTTTGCTTTTCCATAACTAAAATCTGGTACCTGGTACCCGGTACCATTCTTGGTACCACCTTGGCTGAGGTTCTAAGTGTGCTGAACCGATACTAAATGATGACGTGTACATATTGGAGGTTACTGATTGGTGGTTGCTATTGATTGTTACGTCAGTGTTGTTGACTGAACCCAGACAAGCCGTCTGGCATTTTTAAAGTACCTCAGGCTACTACTTTCTCTGCCTCGGTGCTCTGACAGTGAGTGCTGGCCAGAGATGGGGACTCAAGTCGCACTTAAGTCGCACAAACAAAGACTTGTGACTTGACTTGGACTTGGCAAAAATGACTTGTGAACATCTCTGGTGTTAGCGTCGGGAAACGTAGTAATTCTGGCAGAACAGAAGGCTGTGCCTGGTGGAAGCGGAGCTGGATGGGTGTTTATCTCAGCGGCGCTGGGCTTGTGATAGAATGTTATGTTTGGTCGCTATAGCAACCAGTTACATGAAGGCAATACTTGATTGAGCTTGATTGTGCTATAAATTATGAACCCACTTAGACCTCCCACAAAGCAGTGCACTGCTGCTGCCCAAAAATCTGAAAGAGTGTCCCCTTCGAGCTACTCATTTTATTTGACATTTTTTCATTGTATTTGTGTCACACACGCCAGGATGCGTGACGTCACAGGTCATCGGAGGTAACGCACATGCAGGGTATTTAAACAGGAAATCAGGTGATATCCGACACCCAGACATTAGGGTTCACTCGAATGTCAGAGACACTCTCTATTTCTTTACGGTACCATGAGTACTTCAACCCCCAGCCCAACTCTCAACTCCATCTACCCTGTTCTGTGTGTGTGTGTGAGAATGCGGATTCCTTGGTGGGAATTCCTACTCCGTGTGGAGCGTTCTCAGAGTAAAGTGCGTGGTTCACCAGCTCTTTCGTTTGTCTCCGTGACTGGGCTCATCCGCCACGCTACACCTGGGTTTCTACTTCTTTCACCAACATTCTCGAGCCAACTCGTGACAGAAAGTCTGGGTCCAAAGTGAGCCCAGCGGATCTCGCCCGCATCTGGGACGCCATAACTCAGCAGGCGGTCGAGATTGTGAATCTCAAGCAAGAGGTCGCGGGTCTCTGTGAGGAGGTGGCCACCCTCCACGTGGAGCTCGCGGCTCTGCGACAGGTCCACGTGGCTCGTCCTGCTGAGCTGGCGCCCCAGCTGGCGGTCCAACCCACTCTCCCTTCTATTCAACCCTCCAACCTTCCCAAAATGGCTCTCCCGGACAAATGCGATGGTGTAAACGGAAAATGTGAAGTCTTCCTAACCCATTTGTCCCTTTTGTTTGAGTTTCAGCCAAGCCGCTACCCCATAGAGCGAAGCTGGATTGCCCTCCTCACCTCCCTCCTCGCTGGGCAGGCAGCTGAGTGGGCCATCGTGGTCTTGAGGGCCAACAGCGCTGTGGCACACTCTTACGAGAGTTTTACTCAGCAACTCAAGGCCGCGGTCCAGCACCCAGAGAGTGAGGTGGTGGTGGATTCCCGGCTCTATCACCTCTGCCAGGGTGAGCGGAGCGTGAGCAAATACACGGCCGAGTTCCAGACCCTCGCGGTCCAAACCGCATGGAGTGATGCCGTGCTCCAGACGGCTTATTATGAGGGGCTCTCCAGCCGCCTGAAAAATGAATTAGCCAGCTGGGAGATTCCTTCCACCCTCGAGGGCCTGATTGAGCTGGCCCTCTGCGTTGACCAGCAGCTCTCCTCTTTTCCCAAGCCCGCACCCAGGACCCGAGTCTTCGACACCACCCTAACTGCAGCCGCCCCGGCCCGAGCTGCCCCACCACCCACCTCTGAGGCCCACTCCTCCGGAGCCGGCAAACCCATGCAGTTAGGACGCACCTTCCTGTCTCCAGCGGAGAAGGAACGCCGTTATCGCGAGGGCCTATGTGCCTATTGCGTCTCCTCTGACCACCATCGTGCCATCTGCCCCCTCCATCCGGGAAACGGTCAGGCCAGGTGAACAGGGGGAGGAACTCACCTGGTCTGCAGGTTGCCACCTCCTGCATACCGACCGTTGCGCGCCTCACCATCCAGGTAGGTCACCAGCTGGGCCACCGACGGATCGAGACCTCAACCTCCGCCGCCCGGCGGCGGGGAACTTCATCGATCAGGCTTTTGCTGCCTGGCTGGGGATCCGACCAGAGCCGGCACCCTCCGGGACGCATGTCCCATGTAGGTGACAGGGTCTACCTATTTACACAGAACATCCGCCTCCATACTCCCTCCCAAAAGCTGGCTCCCCGCTACATCGGACCCTACAAGATCACACAGCACATTAACCCTGTCACCTTCTGGCTCCAGCTGCCTGCCTCTCTCCGCATCCACCCAGTCTTTCACGCATCTAACTTTAAACCTGTTTTTTTTTCCCCTCTGTCTCCCCAGGCTCCGGCTCCCCCTCCGCCTCGCATCCTCGACGATGGTCCAGTTTACACGGTCCGGCGGATCCTGGACTCGCGACACCGTGGCACCCAGTACCTCGTTGACTTGGAGGGCTACGGTCCGGAGGAACGGTCCTGGGTTCCCTGCCACCACAGCCTGGACCCTTCCCTCATCCGGGACCCTTCCCTCATCACCGGGTATCCTCCCAGCCTGGACTGGTAGGTGCCGGCCCTGGGGGGGGTGGGGTTACTGTCACTCATGCCAGGATGCGTGACATCACAGGTCATCGGAGGTAACGCACGCGCAGGGTATTTAAACAGGAAATCAGGTGATATCTGACACCCAGACATTAGGGTTCACTCGAATGTCAGAGACACTCTCTATTTCCTTACGGTACCATGAGTACTTCAACCCCCAGCCCAACTCTCAACTCTATCTACCCTGTTCTGTGTGTGTGTGTGTGTGAGAACGCGGATTCCTTGGTGGGAATCCCTACTCCATGTGGAGCGTTCTCAGAGTAAAGTGCGTGGTTCACCAGCTCTTTCGTTTGTCTCCACGACTGGCCTCATCCGCCACGCTACACCTGGGTTTCTACTTTCTTCACCAACATTCTCTAGCCAACTCGTGACAATTAGATTATTTTCTGTTGTGTTTATTGCTAATCAGTGGTCAGTGATCTACTTTGCCTGGGTGGCCAAGAGTCTAGAATCATGACTGATTGTTCAGATTTGGATGTGAGTTGTTCTTTCAGAACTATTGGACTGGATTGTTCAGGAGTGTTCTGGAAAATCCAGCCCAATATATCTGCAAGAACTGAACAATCCAGCCCAATAGATCTGAAAGAACGAAACAATCCAGCCCAATAGATCTGAAAGAACTGAATGATACGGGCCAATAAATCTGCAGGAACTGAACAATCCAACCCAATAGATCTACTAGAACTGAACAATCCAGCCCAATAGATCTGCAAGAACTGAACAATCCAGCCCTACAGATCCGCTAGAACTGAACAAACTAGCCCAATAGATCTGCAAGAACTGAACAATCTAGCCCTGCAGATCCTCTAGAACTGAACAATCCAGCCCAATAGATCCGCTAGAACTGAACAATCCAGCCCGATAGATCTGCAAGAACTGAACAATCCAGCCCTATAGATCTGCAAGAACTGAACAATCCAGCCCTATAGATCTGCAAGAACTGAGCAATCCAGCCCAATAGATCTGCAAGAACTGAACAATCCAGCCCCATAGATCTGTAAGAACTGAACAATCCAGCCCAGTATATCTAGATGTGATCTGTTCTTTCAGATCTACTGGGCTGGATTGTTCAGTTCTGTTCAGTTCTGTTCTCCTTGGTCTTTACAGTTGGATTGTTAAGATCTGAATGTGAGATGTGTAAATATCAACATATACATGTGAACCCAGTCTAGAACAGATTTTATTAATAGTATTTTTCATAAGGATCTGATAGATAACCACACAGTGACATGTCTTGGAGACACGTGGTCCCCACAAAGGGCTAAATAAATACAAAAACATACAAACACACGTTAATTATCTACACACAATCTCGAGAATTTGTAAATCATTGCTAATCCCCATCCACCAGGACTCCATGTAGAATATGTAGCACTGCCTCATCACAGGGCCAGAGCAATAAATTGGGCTTGATGAGCAATAGGAAGACCCCCCCTACCCTCTCCCCCTATCCCATCCTCACCCATCACAGCCTGGCCCATCTTTCTCAAGGCTCCGTTGGAGTCACGACTGCACCTCAGCTGCAAAATCACTTAATAACTTAATGATCTGAAAGACGAGGAAATGGGTCAGATGAGGTGACTTGCACAGCAGGACAGCCACATCGGATCTGACCAGTATTCAAAAGTATAAAATGGGACCAAATGACTGATTTACAGCTCTGATGCTGTACCCCAGCATAGTCACAATTTATCTCTATGAATGCTGAATCATTGGAGCTTCATGAATAGATATACATGTGTTAAGGGAGCAGGTGTCCTATACATTCAGTTCCCATGTATTTAGCTTGCAGACTCATTTTAAAGGCCTCAATACCATCATATTTCTGTTTAAGCCATAAATGTCTGTGGTTATTGTTTTTGAGTTATGTAACATAATTACTTAAACAAACTATGGTCTGGCTGGTCCTTGGCAAGTACAATCCCATTTACCCTCAGGGACTTTTCCACCTTATAGCATTCTTCCCAAATGAATTAACAGGAAATGTGCAGGTTTTGACAAGTTAATGGTTTCTGAATATTATTCAACCCTTAGAACAGGTCCCTGCCCAACAAATAGCCATTTGTCGTCATACGGCCAAACAGCTCCCTATATGGATGTTCCCCCGGTTTGTGTTGATGCTCACAGTCTGAGCTTTGTTTGGTGTTCCAGTGTCATGTAGAAAGAAAGTTGTCATTTAAAAAACGTAATAATAACAACTGCTATTTGGTTTTTAAAAACACAAACACCCTTAAATAAAAACAATGGACAAATGTTTTTTTATTTAAGGTTTTAGAAACAAATGGAAAAAAACTAAAGGTCTTTGAACCCTGGAAAAGAGTCTCCGCCCACAAGTGGGTGGGGAAAACCCGCAGAGGGAAGGGTTCCAGAGAGCAGCTGAGCAAAAGAGCAGCAAACAGCGAGTGTGTGCAAACACTGGTTTTAGAGTGTTTTACACCGTTTTTATTTGTTGAAATCAGATTTTGCTAATACGTTCTGAGTTCTAAGGGTTGAAACAGATTGAATTATCCGTGCACTTTCCAGTTATCTGTTGCTTGTAGTTATTCAATTATGTGTGAGTAACCTCTCCACCAGTACTCATCCAGTGCAACATGACTAATATTCAGATGTTATAAAGTTTTAGTTTAATTGAGTTAGCGTTTAAATAAGAGAAGCAAATTCCTCACCTTTGGGTGAAATTCAGCAATTTGCATTCAAAATAGGTCACCTTTGAGATTTGTATAGATCCTCGAAGGAACTGTTTGTGGGGGGCAGGGGCAGTAATAAAAGTTCAGAGACACTTTACATTCTGCGAAGACCCATCCCTACCCTTCTTCTGATTGATTCTGACTCTCATTCTGACCCTAACCATCAATGTGAATTTGTCCCGTAGAGGAGATTGCTGGATTGCCATCGTAAAGTGTCTTGGAGCAAAAATCTGAAACAAATTTCAAGGATGTAAACTTGTTTTCAAGGATGTAAACAGGTTTCAAGTCTTTTGAAAATCTTTTTTAAAAATCATAGTTGGGCCTGGGAGGGCAGAATCGTGGGGAATTAAATGAGAATGATGAGTTGTCAAAAGCTGGAAAAACACTCCTAGATCCTGAGCTCAGTAGTGAAGACTGAAGAGGGACGGGTCTGGGAGGTCAGTTTTTTAACGTAGGTCAATTTTAGCTAAATGTCTACATGGTTATTTCATGATTTATTTTCCAGTTCCAAAACGAACCTCAAAAGAAATTATTTAGTCCTGTCCTGGTTATCTGAAGATAAAAATGGAACCACCAGAGGCTGATTTTCTTTTATGGATTTTCTTTTCCGGATTTTTGAACCACCCGCCTCTGAGTACAGCTGACCTTGATGTCCGGGCCTCGTGCGCCACACGGCTTTTACCAAGGCAATCACACACCTGAACGTAATGAAGCTCCGCTGCTCAGCACCGACCCAAACATAAACAACCAGCACAAGGACGAGGGGGTGTGGCGCACGAGGCCCGGACATCATAGTCAGCTGTACTAAGAGGCAAGGTTTGAAGGTAGCCAATCCGAGAACGTTATTTATTTCTCTTTGCTGCTGATTGGCTGCTGCCCTGTGACGCTGCAGTCCAGAATTTCCCCTCTGGAGCGTCTCGAGTGTTCTTGTGTTTTTCATTTTGTTCTTCTTAAAGGCCTGTATTTTTATTACTGTAAATTAAATTCACTAATTACTGTATTTACCTGCTTATACCAAAGAAAACGACAGAGCATTAATTACAGTACAGTCTATACTGGGGTAACATCGATATTTTACATTCTAGCACTGCAGAACTGCAGTGTAAACTGTACAGTATGAATACGGGTTTACCTGTACATTTTCTTTAAGGCTAATGAGTTTAAAATGAAATTAAAGTGTTTTGGGAGCATATTTTGGGGGCATATTTAGGGTTTACACTATAAAAATAGACACTTTTAGGCATTTCTTTAACCACGTCACAACAACGTGGTTTTCCACGATACGCGGGTGCTCTTGGAACGTAACCTCCGCGAAAAGCGGGGAGTTACTGTACACAAATGCGGAGGTAGTAATACAGTAATACTATAGACAAATAACTCACAGTGAATTACTAGTAACATGGTTAGGAGTATGTTATTGCATGTAATAGAGACCAGCAGTAGATCAGTAATATTGACCCAAGTAGTGACATTGTAAGACTATTGCACATAATAATAATAAGATATTGCACATAACAAATTGTACTCTCTTAATTCAGGCAACATTACTCCAGCCAACCAGAAGGACAAGACGCCTCATTTCCAAACGTTTATTTTCAGGTCTTTTTCTCAGCATCATTAGCACAATTAGAGGTGGCAGCGTCTCTGTTGCGCGCGTACAGCTGTCACCGGAGCACTGTTTGTTTTCCGTGTCGCAGCCTCACAAGAGGCGACAGGGAGAAGGGTGAGAACTGCCCTCTGTTTAACGTCTTGCAGGCGTATGCCAGAAAGAGCTAAACCTGATAGATAGATGGAGAGGGTGTGTGCGCGCGCGCGTGTGTGTGTATGTGTGTGTATCTATTCCTGTCTGGCGGGTTGGCGGCGGGCACGCAAGGCTGTGTTTTGACAGGAACCATGCTGGGCATGGGCTAATCAGCGGGGAGAGGACGTGTTGAAGCATCTCTCCTTTGTTCTTTAATGTGGTATACGCCGATGTGTGGCACACGCCATGAGACTAAAAGCCTGTACATGCTGCATAATGTCAACAATGTTTTCCTTTTCATAACAGTCTCCTGAAAGACCTGCTGAGATCTCATGTCATTACACCTTAAATGGCACTCGTCACTGACAATTAACGAGCGTTTGTGCACCGTCGTGTATCAATACCAATCCAAGCATAAACCAAAAAAATCCAAGAAAACATCGGAAATTAAATAAAAACTGAATCGGCAGCATAACAAACAGCACCGTCTGTAGTTTGATAAAGAACAGTTGTGTATGCCTAAACACATCTATAGTGCATACGTAAAGTGTTCAATCATTTTTAAATTGTGTTTTTAAAGATAGTGAAATGTCTTCAGTCTTTCTCTTTAGTAATATTCCTCCCCAGTGGCTGACCATCAGGTGATCATGAGTTTCAATCCTAGTAAACAATCAGTTTCATATTTCATTATTTGCAACCATTTCTCACCCAAAATGTATGCAATTCTAAAGTTTTTGCCAAGTCTAAATTTTATGCAAATTCTAAATTCTAGGAAAATTCTAAACCTTTTGCCGAAAGGTGGATTCTGAATTAATTTCTGAAATGCAAGCAGATTCTAAACTTTGCGCAAATCAAAAATTTCATCCACATTTTTAGATATTGCAAATTATTGCTAGCTAGGTCACACCGGGATGCTGAAAAGTTTCCTCCAAGAAACGTTCAAGACACATGAATCTTTTCAAACTCCTGCTGACACATCATTAGACGACTCATTATGCTTGGAGGAGAATCACAACTGCTATTTCAGTGACTGTAGTCAGCAGGTGGGGTGAGAAGGTGGGCTGTCCCACTCACCCAGGAGGAACGCTTCGACAGTTGCCAGCTCTAGAATGTTTTTTGGGTTTTTTTTTGCTTTTACAAAAATCCTGTTTCAATTAAACATGTCCTGCTCATTAGGCATTAGGAGAATTGCACACATGATTAAAAAGTGATGCTTGGAGTGCTCAGGGGTCTTGCTGCAGTCAGAAATGTCAGATAGACTTAAGGCGAATACATATCAACAGCGAACAAATAAGTCGCCCAGGCAATTGAGCCAGAAACAAGCTGTAAATAACTTCCTCCTGCTGTAGCAACACAACCACACAGCACAGGAGAGAGGCGCGGAAAATAAGCCACCAGCCAAATTCTGGGGCAGCTAAGCTGGGCAGGAGCCAAGAACAGCCATATCACATAATTTATCACTGATGCAGGGGTCGATAATTTAAAGCGGGATGTCTCCGAAAGCAAATGATTAGGCTCGGTGAGGATGGAGGAGATTGCAGGAACAAAACGGAGGACGCTGCACGCGCGTAGCGAGGCAACCCACACATTTGCTGTGTCGATTTGCATTTCTCCACAACACACCACAGAGCTGCTCTTCTCCAACCATTCAGATCAGTTTACCAAGCAATTCCCAGAAGTGATGCAACACAAAGGTTACAAACTGGAAGAGCGAGAAGGGCCTTGACTCTTGCGAGTGCAGTTAATGCCAATGCTAACAGAAGCCTGTTGTGGTTCGATACTAATTCTAACTCTTAGTTCATCTAAACAATTTGAGAGATTTGTTGAATTTCAGTTCAGCCAATGCTGAACTACTTTGTGTTTGTAAGGAGAGGTGGAGGTGTTATTCACATTTCGTTTGAATTAAAAATAAATCGTAGTGTGTACAGTCTTGTTTTGTGGAGCGAAAAAAAAAAAAAAAACCACCATTTGCATTTTTTGGCCCTTTTTGGTCATTCCTGCAAACTAATATTTTCAAACAGTGCAAATTAAATGCAAATGAAATTTTGTGCACATTACATTTGAGGCCTTTTTTGTAATATGAACTAATAGGTGCTATGATGCTTTGAAGAAACTTGGTGTTAGTTTATGGTTTTGGTCAAGTAAAAGGTTTCCTATCGAGCTTTTTACCACTGAACTGAAGTCCGAGCCCCAAGAGAGCAAACCAAGGGTGACAGAGGCAAGGAAAACCTCCCTAAAGCTGGAGGAGGAAACCTTGGGAGGAATCAAGTCTCATCCTACTCTGGTTAGTAGTGAGAGGGAATAAAAGATTATCACTATTGAGATATATAACGATATACAAGAAACATAAGTGGACAGACTTAACCATTGAGCTATAGAGTCTGTAGTTAACAGTAGTGGGATCAGTTAGAGTCTATAATTAATAGCAGCAGCTTGGAGTCTGGGTATGTAGTAGTAGCTTTGCTGGGATTGGCAGCACATGCAAGTGATCCATGGTAGTTGAATTGGTCTAAAGTACAGAGAAGCAAGAGACCATGATGATGATTGATTTGGTCAGCAGTACAGATGAGCAGGAAACCCAGACAACAGTCGATGAAGCTGAATGGGTGGGCAGGCATTGCTCTCAGAGAAGACATACAAACATACAAAGTGTGGTCTGTTTGAGTTTACAGGGTGCAAAATACAAATGTAGAGAGCAAAAAGTGCCTCCGGCAGACCTGGCTATAACAGCTTAACTATGAAGGACAGACCCGAGACCCGGGTATCACCAACATGAGTTCTCGTGTGGTGGGATGACAGCACTAACATCTTACTTCCATTCAAGCCTGTAAACTCCTAAATCTGCACCAAAATTTTATTTCTGAAACCAATTCCTGACTAAACAGGTTTTTAGCCTAGACTTAAAAACTGAACATTGACCAGAAGATTATTCCAAAGTTGCAGGGCTTTATGTGAATATGCTCTTCTCCCTGATGCAGCTTTCATAATTTTGGGAAATAAGAAATAGCAGCACCTTGTGATCTAAGTGAGTATGAAGGTTTGTAGGTACGTTTACTGAGGAACTAGAGCTTCATGTGTCAACATAGAATTTGGTAATCACTATTGGAATTTTCCCTTTGTAGTCTTGATAATATTGGCACTGGTGGGGTCATATTCTTGGTTCTGATGAGAACTCTAATGGCCACTTCCTGGAATAGTTGGTTTGTTCAGATTCCTCCTGGAATATCCTGACAGCAGGGCATTACAGTAACCGCTTTACAGTTGATTTAACACTGATTACATTAGGGCAGAGGCTGCCTGTTACCTTCCATAATTTCAAGGCAAAACTGCCATTAAAGTCAAAGTTATTTAGAATCATTACACAACTAAATCTAATAATAAATGTGTCATTCATGTATTTAGAGTGACCATTATTTATACCCTCTATACTTGTTTTTGCTTTCAGTTTCTCTGTTTTGGGTTTTTTTGCTTCCCACTGTCTCACCCTCCTCTGTTTTCTTAATTACAGCTTCTGGAACTGCTACACATTTTTTCAGACTCACAGTGGTGAGTTGTTTTCTCACAGTGGATGGAAACATCTGTGGACCTTTTACGATTCAAAGGAACAGTAGATCTTGATCTTCTGATTGCTGGTTATCTGATGGTGACAGGTTTGGTGGTCTACCAGGTTTTGCATGGTTGTTGGTAGTCCCATTTTCACTGTGTCTTTTCATCATCTTTTCATCACCTCCAGTTGGGAAAGTTCTTGCATTTTCATTGCTTTTTTACTTTCCTCTTCCTTGTGCAATCAGAAGATCATTTTAATCTCCTCAGTCATTTCTCCTTTAGTCAGTGCAGATACACACAAGCGAGAAATATGTCAATCTGAAGGAACCTTTAAATTCAAAGAGAAACGCGATGATTTTGTGGATGTTCATATTCATCGTGGTCGTGTGTCAACCAGAATCCGAAGACAAAAACCAAGTCCTACATGTTGTTTAAAAAGCAAGTACAATTGAATGAATGTTTGAAATGTGAATCTCGTCACATTTCCTCACTTATATCAGTGTTTAGCTTAGCACCTTATTATCATTTACATCAACAGTTTTTGTCAGATTTGGTTAGTTCTTTTTCAATCAGTGTGACAAAGCATCCATGGTAGACCATTCAGTTTTGCATTATGTAAATGAATGCCTGTATTGTCAGTGAGCGCTTTGGGAAGAGCTTATGCTTTAAGGACATCCCAGGAGCTGTTTGGGTTTAAATTTTGTGGAATGTAACTGTCAAAGTAGTGAACAGATACACCGAAATAAAGAATGGACAAATTTGACACTGATGGATTTAATGTAATACTTAATGTTGGAGGTTTTTGGGTAATTGTTTCCTGCTCGTCTGAGCCTGGAAAATATCTCTCACGTAAGGCCCATTTTGATTTGATTAAATGGTAAATCAACGGGTGGTCTCTAACTTTTGAAATTTGACAGTCGCAAATGGCTTCTTTGAGTGCAGTTTCAGACTGACTGTAGTATAATGCAATACGTAAAATCCACTAGAGCATGGTCAGTTGTAAAGTTAATAGGCCTTAGTCTGGATACAGTGGCATTAAAATTATTCTTATTATGGCAGGGCATGACATCAAGTTCTGAACTCTTTTCCCGACCCAGGAAAACTTGCTTCATTAGACGAAGGCAGCCGATAAAGTAGGGGTCGATGATGAGTGTGAATGGGTTTTTTTTTTTTTTCACACATGGAGGAGCAGAATCCATCCCTCGGCTGGAGGGAGATGTCTGAGGTAATGGAGCACGGTCAGGAGGGTGGAGAAGCATCCCAGTCCCAGTGAGGGGCTGCCTGACGTCCGCAGACCCGATCTTTCTGTGTCCGGCCTCCACGGTGCGCTGAGAGAGCTGCTGACATTTGCTGTGTTTCCTCTCCCTGCAGGAACATCAAGGGTTGATAGGAAAGAGCGTGCAGGCTGGAACAGCACTGACACATCCCACAGAGTCCCAGAGAGAACTCTTAGGTTTCGTACTCTCAGCAAGACATTCTTTCAGTCCAGTCGTAGCCTAGAATCATTTCAGCCAGAATCCTTCGGTATGTCCAAAAACATAATTCCAAAACTGATGTAAAGAAAGTTCAGTGTTGGTCATAGGAACAAGCATGTTAATTATTAAAGTCCAACACTAACAACCAGTTGGTTAACAACCGTAACATAATTACAGGTTCATTGATCAAAGAACGTCACTGGTGGTACAACTACTCAGCCTGGTTTGCACTAACATTATCTAAGATACCAATATCATAGTGGACACAGAAGCTGAATGGAAACAGAGCAATTTTTTTTTCTCTGTGGAGTGTAAGTGAACTCTCCCATCGGTTAGGACGCCAGGAACTGCACTGAAGTGCTAACATGTCAAATTAACCACCAACAACATACGTTCATATAATTTTTTCACATATATGTGTCTCAATGCGCTTCTCAGTTATGATCGCCACTTTATTTGAAACACTCATATTGTATCCACCTCACAAGTAAGTTCATAAAGAGTCCTGTTACATACTGTGGCCCATTTGTCAGTTTCATTCTTCAGTGGCCCTTGTCTGACCACAGAGAAACTGGTGACCAGCATGTGGGGATGGTACTATTGCTCAATGGTCCCTCAGTGGTACCACTGGCAGTCCTGGGCTTCGAACCCATGACCTTCTGATTGCAGGGAAAACTCCCAAACCACAAGGCCACCAGCTGCCCCATAAAGGCTGAGGAGTGTCTTTTGTATAGTCTTTGCAATGAATCAAGTATCTGCACTATGTCTGTGGAGTCTGTTTGGTTCATTGGTTTGATCATCTTTGCTGAGCCATGGAAAGAGCTGTAGTGGCTGGAGGAGAGGAGCTCCACAGCTGTTGTCTCCTCACTCCTCGGAGGGTGATTCCGTTTCATCTGGTTGATCAAGCATGGTGCTGTGTTTCATATGCAGCCTGGGAGTCCTTCACCGCCGGGAAGCTGCGCTCACACCTGCAGACCGCTATTACCCACCTTATCCATCATCCATCATACTGCTCTCAAAGCATGCCAGGGTCTCTCTGACAAAGACGTGAGAGGGGAAAGAAGTGGCTGGCCTACTTAAAAGGACCAGGACCTCATCTCCACGTCTTGTTTTTTATATCACTGTGTACGCTCATGAATATATCGGGAGAACTTCAGCAAGGTCTTTCAAGATTGTGCATTTTTTTGGTTTTCTTGCATTAATAACTTGGATGTACTTGTTCTGAATGCTCTTCTAAGACATTTTCAAGACAAATTGTCACTTTTTCATTTTCTCCTGAAACAAGAAAACCACATCCTTTCTTGCTCTGCTGACACAGAGGCTGATGGGAAGGTCAACATCCAGGCATTTCGGTGTTTCCTTTTCTTCTTATAGATCTTCAAGGTTTTTTTTAACGTCAAGGTTTTTTTTTTTTTACTTTTTTTTTACCAAAAAAAAAAAATTGTCAAGGGACAAATGGCACAAAGAAACCATTCTCATTTACTATTTGAAAAGCTATATTTTGAAAAGCTATATTTCTAAATGTAAAGATCCAACACCATAAAAAACATTTTTTTTTCTCTTGAAAGAAAACATGTTCTCAAACAATAAATGCTTAAAAAATTCTTAGAAATTCATGTTTAAATGATAAGTTAAGTTTTAAAAGAAAGGTTATTTAAGAAGGGTTTAATGAACCTCTACATAATGCATAGTCTGGAAGAGTCCTTGAAGTGGTAAAGACCTTTTACATTATTAGGTTCTTTATGAAGGTTCAGTGGTTCTTCCCATTCACACAAACCTGGTTGTCGATCGGAGTAAAATGGTTCTTCTATGGTTCTACCTCACAGAACCTTTTGGGCACAAATATTTTTAGAGTGGACCCTTTGGTGGGCGTAATTCTTTAGAACAATTGAGTGGATAAATTGCCTAAAATATCCACCAGTAAACTTACACACACACAAAGTCACACTGTCTACGTAACATCAGCTGACTTTGTATTGCATTCAGCAGCCAAATGAAAGTATTCTGTCTAACGGAAATGAGCCGGGGGGTCTTGTGTTCACAGCTTGCTCGTTAATTCGAGTGTATCCTTGTGAGAAATTTGACGAAAGTGCTCAATCTTTCTTTCAAAGCCTGCTTGGAGGACACATCATGGGAATCACCTGAGAGCAGCGCACAACGTGGATGGGGTTCAGATGGAAAATAGATTCTTACCTCAAGATGCGTTCTCCAAGTCTCCGCTTGGGACGCAGATGAGGCCCCTTTAATGTGGCTAATGTATGATATGGAACGTCTCTGAAATCTAAAGGGGGGACCGCCAGAGAGGACTTCGCCTCAGCCATCCTCTAAAAGTCATTGTCCTCACTTTGGAGAGGTTTGTTTGCTTACCTTAAGTGTGTAATAATAGCACGAGACTCTGGCGAATATTATTTATCTTGATGCTCATTATTCATTTCCACAACACACCTGAGGGAGCCGCTCCACCGTGAAATGAATGCTAATGATGCAGGCAGCTTGAAAGTTCGCATCAAACTTTTGTTCCCTTCTCTTTAAGGCTTTGAAAATAGTGGAAATAACAAAAAAAAAATAAATAAATATCAAAGATCCCATTTTTTTATTCCCTTACCAGTCTTTGGTTTTCCAGAAAACAAATCAAGCATGGATCACAGTGAACCCCGCTGACGTGTGCCTAGTACTTCTGAATGGGACTCAGATGCTAAGTCTATTTATGGCGATGGGAAATCTTCAATAAATACTCTTTTTTTCCCTAGTGACTATTTTTACTTTCAGCCCACAGCTACATTTCACCAGCAATTTCCCTCCGACACTGTAAAAAGCTTTCAGGGGAACGTACAGTAACCCTCTTACGGCTTAATTGCTCTATTTGGGATCACAGTATTTCTGCCGTGACTCAGATCAGCTTAATTTCTGCTTAAGTCATTTTCAGTGGGGATTCCAACAGACACTCGCTGTGGGCTCACTGGCCATTCAGGGTTATGGATGTTTATTTAAATTTTCTTTTTTTTTTTGCCAGACTCAAAAAAAATGAAATAAATAAGTTTTTAAGCATCTGTATTCATTGTCATCATTTTTCATTACTTTATCCAGCCAGGACCCTCATGGCATCCTAGGGTCTGATTTTAGTGGACTTGAGTGAGGGGGGACTAAGTTCATTTTCATTTCATATCAAATCAAATTGTCATGTCTTGAAAATATGCAAGTATTGGCGTGGGAATCTATTTTTACAGTGATAATACGTTTTTGGTTGTAAAAACCTTGACACGCCCAATAGAAAATGATCCAGTTGGTTAGGACTTCAGGAGCTGGACAGAGGCCCTTACACTGTAGACCAAGGACCAACATAGGAAATGATCAACCACTTCTCCAATAGGTGACCTGCGCAAAGTCCTAGATACTTCACTGACCACAAAGTAGTAGTCTAACTATGTTGTACATAAGCTTTTTATGACAATGGACATTAACCTACATGGACATTACGACGGCTTTTTCCGACAAGCGCCTATTCTTGTTACACAAACTGGAGTGAAACTGAAGAAAGTAGTGAGGCTTTTAAACCTTCATGTATGTTTCTGTAAGTTGTCAGAACAGACTTATGTAGGTGTTGTGTAGCCTTATGAATGCTGCCTTGCAGTAAAGCTAACAAATTCATTTTGGAGGGCCATTGATTTCTTTGTAAAATTTCTGGTAAACAAATCATCTTTGCTTGCCACTGACTGTTATGGGTGGCCCATATTAAGTGCATACACAAGTAATTTGTTTTGTTTTTTTTCTGTTTGAAATGATGGCAGCTCACTGCATTGTTTTGGAGGCATGGACTGTAATTTGTGCCTGAGGTTTAAGATTAGTATACAGAGTATTGATTGACACACACCTACGTGAACAGCCTTTAACTCTGCTCATAGAACAAGGTTGAAATTAAAGGAGTGAGATGTGCAAAATGTTTGAAGAAACCAAGGATTTTATCCTTAGAAGCTGAAAGTCATTTACAGTGCTATTTAAATCATGATTATGTAGTTTAAATGAATACTAAATAAGGTAACACTTGGCAATAAGACGAATCTTATAAAGCATTTATAAATATCAGGTCGTTAATTGTAGTTTGTTGACAGCTATTGAATCAAACATAAAATCAAAATTAAAATAAAGACTTATTAAATCATTAATAAGCGGTTATAAGCAAGTTATAACAGTTGTCAGGCTTGCTATTTTCCAAGTCTTGCCAGTTGTTTAACTTATCTTGCCCCTTTACCAGTCAGTTTCATCAGGTATTTGTTAACATGCTTTCTACCATTAAGGCAGCAGATCTTACTAAATAGTGAGCCTGCATCAACATATGACACATGTTATAACTGCTTATTAATGTCAACAACCTCATTAATAATCGGATTATAAATCATTTATAAACCCAATAAGAGGTGTCTTATTGTGAAATCATACACTGAAAATACCCTACCCTTATGACTGCAAAGTCTCCAGCATTTTATACTGCGCAAACAGTTAAAGTCCAAACTGATCTAGTGGACCATGTCTTTATTAAGGCTCTAGCGTGACCGTTTGGCTGCTGAGGGTATAGAACTTGAGCTTAAGTTCTGGATGTCCTGCTGTAAGCTAGAAGGCTGGACCCTTCCTTGATAAACAAAGATAGAACTGATGACCAGGTATCTTGAGGTGAGGTGCAGGTAGGGTGTGAAAACTTTGTCACAGCGAGATTCAAGTTTTGCTTTATTGTCCCACACTGTGGGAGATTTGGCTTGGGCATCTACCATGCTACGTCCAAACATCCATAAGGAAAGACATCAACAGACACGTAAAAGAATTACATTTATAGTATTTGGCAGACGCTCTAATCCAGAGTGACTTATTGTCAATAGTTACAGGGACAGTCCCCCCCGGAGCAACTGAGAGTTAAGTGTCTTGCTCAGGGGCACAATGGTAGAAAGTGGGGGGCGGGGGGTTTGAACCTGCAACTTTGTGGTCATTAGAAAGTACCACTTTCTTATGAAGCACATTAAAATTGCATTAAACGTGGCCACGTATTGAATACCCACAATTTGACTTTGTCCTTGCAGAAACATTCACATGGTATGTAAATGCAATATTTTGCAGCACCAAATCACATCCGCCTCTACAAGCTCTCTACAAATGGATCACAAATCTAGACTATGTGAATAGGTTGGGCTAAAGACAAATCAGCTCTGTCTTTTATTATTATCTTTTACGGTCTGTTGATTGTGCTGTTCATAAGCCCACAGGAGTCCAAAATAATCAGCCTCTAGTCATTTTTAAAAGCTAGTAAAGTAATGTAGATACCACAGATTAAACCTCCCTTTGATATTTTGCTTTGAAAGAGAGGGAGGGCTTAGACCCATTTAGCCCATTTACACCAGCCAGTCCCGATGCAAACCATGAGATATGTGTTAACTGAAAAGGTCAGGTAAGCCTTACAGATGTACTCATAAAAATAAAGGTTCCTGGGACTTGGCTTGGATTCTTTACTTTTTAAGAGGATTCTATTCCCTTATCACATTTACAAACATGATTCTTAGAAGTACTATCCATTAGTTGGATAGAAGTGTTTTAGACCTACTTGGATGAATGCGCAGGGCAAGGCATCCTCACTGTTGGAAACAAAAGCTCCCATCTTCAGTTTTGTCTTTTCTTGTTTTGGGTATTTTGAAAATGCCGTCTGGTCTTTATAAAGTGTTAAAAGTTCACGATGGATGAACCAATTAAAATGATCCGTCCATCATGACTTAAATAAATGACTTAGAACAAAATATGGTCAATTTATTTGGAGAGATGAGATTTTGACAGTAATGATATAGAGACCAAGGCCAACTTCAGTAAATTTGATGCAGTCAAAACAAATATATAAATAAAAATAAACAAAAACCAAACAAACAATCAGATTCTGGGACAATATCCCTTTAACCTTCTGTCTTGACAATGAAACGTCCAATAAATCTCCGTTGGGTGACGTTATAAGAATTCTTGATAGGTTTAATCAGCTTTTCCAGAAGCTGCAAGGTAAGCCAAGGGTTTTATTACCCCCATTAATATTTAGCATCTTCATAGCCCCCTTCAGCTGCTTGAAAAAGCCAGCCTTGATAATGCTGCTTTGTTGACTGATTTTCTGCACAGGAGCCTGTTTTGATAAAGGTGTTGATATGTAAATTGTGTTGATAAATAGCACACAGATACTTTAGCGATTGATATGCCAACAGTAATGAAGCGGATTCAAACAGGCCTTTATTTGCATGTGACGAGGTCGCCCGGTAGCAACCAAATTCTGTCTGTGGTGTTTTATGTGGTGTCATGTAATAGAAGATTGGGTTGCTCAAAGATTGTGTTGCTCAAACCATTCTTAGCAGCCTTGACTCGTAAACAACCCTTACTGTATACTGTAACAAACACAAAAAGTTCTGATTTTCAAGATTTTGTCATCTTTCAAGCCCCCCTGATGAGCAGAATAGATTAATTTAACATGAAGGTACGTCTGTATTATGTATTTGACATTTTGACCAATCAAAAGCATCTATGCTATATTCATATAATACATTTTACAAGTACAGTAGTTCTATGAGTGACCTCAATCAAAAAATCACAAATTATAAAATTTGAAGCAAACATATTTATCAACTTTATAAGCTTAATTCTTTGAATTCCTGTTTTCTTTGCATTCTTTGCATATATTAAAAAATGACTGAATAAAAAATAATGTAAAAAATCCTTTCTGAATTCGGGTTCGCAGCTCATTTCAGGCTGCCAATTAACTGACTCATGACTTGGACTCATCCTTAAATGACTCCATGACTTGCTCTCAAGTGACTCGTGACTCGACTCGCTAACTGACTGGTGTGACGGAGTCTCCCCTAATTGATTTGTGACTCAATTCAGATTGGCAGTTGACTGACTCTGAACTTGACTGGGATGCATCTTCAAATGACTTGTGACTCCACTCAGACTAGTCCTTAACTGACCCATGACTCTGATTCTGACCTGAACTTAACCAATTCACAACTTGACTTGGACCCTCGCGTAACTGACTTTTCTCTGACTTGCCCTTAACGTTTAGAACTCACAGTGGATTAGTAAAATATAATTTCAACAAATAAAAACGGTGTAAACCGGTTTAAAACCGGTGTTTTCGCTCCTACATGCTCGTTTACTGCTCTTTCGCTCGGCAGGTCTCCAGAGCCCCTCCCTCTGCGGGTTTTCCCCACCCACCTGTGGGCGGAGACTATCCTGAAAGTTCTCCCCGGTTCAAAGATCTTGTATTTTCTCTGTTTGTTTCTAAGATATAAGATAAAAAATAAATTAGTTTTTTTTTTCTTTATGTATATTTATCATTAGTGTGATTGTGGAAGCAATCACACTATTGTTCTTCTTAAGTTTTATCATAATTCTTTGTATTGTATTTTTTGGAACCACTTTTCCTCCAAGGCCATGGTGGCAGCAAAGGGACAAAACACAAACAGAAACAAACACTAAAGCTTGGGATAGTGACGAAAATAGACATGTCTCACTGTTTGCTGTGACATAATTAAAAACAATCAACCTGTGAACGTGGCTATATCAGCAGTCCTTAACCATAAATGGCTTGGTAAGAGCCAGCATGCTCATGGTGTGAACATGCTGGTTTCAATAGGCTTTGTCTGGATCATAATGCAGACTGCTGCTTCTCTACTGTCCTCGACCGTGCCTCCAACCAGCCTCTTCAGTCGTGTAACGGTCTGATCACACTGATGCAACCGCTGATGCAATCTCATTAGCTACACAGCGCTTTCAACCGTATTCAAATTTAAAACAAAATATCATTGCCCCTTCCCTCCATAACTTGTAATTTAATGTCCATAGGTCCAGCATTATTGCTCATAGACTCCCTTCTTGGCAACTGGGCCACAGGGAGAAAAGTGATGCTCAGTCCGAGAGGATTACTCCCCATAGGCCACACACAGAGCATTGTTTGTGTGCTGGCTCTTGCCTCATAAAACCGCATTAAAGAAAATAAACGAGTGTTATGCAGTCCGGAAATTTCCTCCAAACACATATTGCTGCCAAACAGAGAGCTACTTGATGAACAGGCACGATTGACAGAAATTGAGGCTGTTGTATCATAACCGTGAAACTCGTTTATGTTTGTTTATTTATTACTGAATTTTTATTTGTTTGTTTATTACTGAATTTTGTACAGCATTTGAAAACGCCAGCACTGTGTGCACATCTCCTGATGGGTGGATGAAGAGAAACAGTCCCAACTGATTCGGCATGAAATGTTCCGTTAATTCACATTAAAGGGCGCATGTCATAGAAACCTGAAATTTCTTAAATTTCTTGAAAGTATGGGCAGTAAAGAAACACAGTTTAAAAACATTCTCCTGCCTGTGCAAGCTAAATATGAAAACCGAGTTGCAAAAATGGGCAGTTTTGAAAGCTTGGTTTTGTGATGTCACCAAAACCAATGCCAGTTGTCTTGCCTACCGCAGTTTAGCTCCGCCCTCCTGCGCAATACAGAGCAGAGCAAAGGTATGGTAAGCAAAAACTGTCTTTAAATTCCATACGCCGTAGTCTGTGTTGCTCTTCTTTATGAAACTCCAGGACAGATGTGCACCACATCTGCAGAGGTAGTGCTTTTACAACGCCTGCCCATTCGTTCAGAGTACATGGACTGAACATAAGCCGCCTTTCTTCAGGCCAGGTTTTTTTTGTTGCTGTCAGCTTTAGGCAGCTTCTTTTGTTCTGAAAGCATGACGGAGCAGCTGCGGGTTCAAGTGCGAGTAATGAATTTCAGCCTGACTGAATGAGAATGAGAAGCTCAAACACTGATGTCAGTCTTCATAAGAAGGGGAATTTCTTTGAGATGGATGCCAAAATACTACAAATGTTCTTTCCAGGGCAGCGATGATGAGGCTGGAGACACTTCAGCATGTCAGGAGTGTGATGTGTCTACGTAGCAATACATCACCAGAAAGAGCACAAAATAAAACCGCCTGCGGACAGTGCTGTGGTGTGTTTCAGTGGTGCTCCATTAGTCCAGTGAGCTCGCTGCTCCACAGCCCAACGCTGGGGGGAGGCTTTATAGTCTTCTAGCCAATGCTTAGGCTCAAGTGTAGCAAAACATCTCATTCTATCGGTCACTGTGTTTCTATGGATATTATAAAAGCTGAGTATGTGCAACTGAACTGTACTCCAGCTGGTGGCCTAGTGGTTAGGGAGTTGCCCCTGCAGTCGCAAGGTTGGGGATTTGAATCCCAGGACTGCTAGTGGCATCACTGAGGTACCCTGAGCAAGGTACTGTTCACCCACACCGCTCCCCGGGCGCTGTATTCCAGGCTGCCCACCGCTTCACTTGGTGAATGGGTTAAATGCAGAGAAAGAATTTCACACTGTTCACACTGTGTGCTGTGCTGTGCTGTGTTCAAGCGTGACAAAACGGTCACTTTACACTTTTGTAAAGTTACCACCCGTAGGACTAATAAGTGAGATTAGATTAGATAAGATAACCATTTAGTAGTCCCACAAGTGGGAAATTCGCACGGTCATGGCGGCAAGTTGACAGAACAAAAGTAAGAGCAGCAAAAACAATAGAGTAAAAGCTATACAATTCAACAGGATAATAAAAAATACACTATACAAATAGTACTAAAATATAAACATAGACGTTTGTGTGCATGCAAATATACAAATAATACTATATATATATATATACAGTATAAATGTATTTATGTATAAACCTATATAAGTGTATGCATGTATGTACACATTGGATATATCTACTGGTACACATTGGGGTGTTCTCAGTTGCTTGGTGGCAGCAGACATTGACAAAAACAGTAATAATGCAAAAAATGAACATAGCACACAGTAATATTTTTTATAATTAATAAAGGGTTATCTTATCTTATCTTATTCATTAATTAGAAGGAATATCTGGCTACTTTTGGACACAAAGTGGATAGCGGCAACCTTCGTGCAAGTTGCTAATGAGGCAGAGGACCACAAACAAGGCCTAACAGCACTCAACACTTACAGTCCCCAAACACATTTCAGCATCATGCAGTGTTGAGGAATCATCTGCAATGTATGCTTATAGACATCTACATCCACATCCATATTAAAGTCCCTACCCTTTTGGCAGATTTTCCATCTGCTTCAGCAAAAGTTATTTTGTCCATCACCTCGCTGTAGGTGAGCTTCTTTTTAAGGGCCGGTGTTAAGGGCAGTGCAGAGTCAGGGTTCTAGGAGCAGTAGAAATAATCTGGTCTGAAAGTATTAAAAGTTCGACTTTGTGCATGTGGCTCTGAAGGTGACCGTTCCTCAGTCTGGCCACAGAAACGTATGTTGCCGCATATTGCTGTATTTTTATTCATTAACTAACAGATGGCCGCATTTTGGCGGCCCTCGCTGCTTGTTCTTATTGAGTTATGGAGCTGATTTTCAGGAACTGTGTGGAGTTTGGTTCGTAGAGGAGAATGGGGCGCATTATTACACACTTTGTAATTTGCTCAATGATTTTCAGATTATTTTAGCAAGATTAAAGACAGCTCACAAACTTCATTTCTGCCACTACAGTCTCTGTTAGTCAGTTCAGCTGAACGTGGCACAAATGCCAAACTTGCCTCCACAGCCAGAGTTAATAGTAATGGACTGAAGGGACTGATGTAACTAGTTTGGGTAAACTGATGTTTTTATGTCTTTTCAACACAAATACACAACAATATAGCATCGAAACCATTATGATTAGTGAAAAGAGACTGTACCAAGCATTGACATGTTTGACTTTAGAATGAAAGTACATTTTAATTATAAGTCTTTAAATAAAATGCAGATTAAAAAAAATCTTTACGGGAGGAAATGTGGATACCTCCCATTATTCCTCTTTTGAGGCTTCCTGTCAAAATGCCCATTTTGTTTTTTTGGGTTTTTTTTTAAGTGGAAACATTAAAAATAATACATTTTATACAGAGAAAATGCTAAGCTGGATCCTGGAATAAACAAGAGGAACGATAGAGGATGTTAACCCTTGTCACGAGATGGAGAACCCAAATGCAGAGTCTAACGAATGGGCAGGCGAATCTCACCTTTTGATCTAAGAACGCTACTCGAAGAGAGTCAGGAAACCCACCGGTAACCCACGCTCTGAACAACTAACAAATCACAATAAAGACAGGTAAGAAAACCCACCACGTACTCACGGTGCTGGAGAATTCTGGCTGATGAGGATGACGCAGTGTCAGCACTGGTAGACTCAATGAGCATTGTTTACCTGTTAGGCCACACCTTAAATAGTCTTACGGTGATCACTTCCTCTTCCTTTGTTGTGATCACCTGACCTGTGTGCATAACAGAAAACTGCACATTTGTGCGCGCAACGTCAACGTATTTTTTAATAAACAGAGTGGATATATTCATTAGCTGAGGTTTTAAAAAGGACACATTTGATGTTTTAAGGTGAGACACCTTGGAGATGTATAATAGACACAGGTGTTATCGGCTGATCCAAATGCTTAAGATGTTCAGGGCTAATGACACTACTGCTGTAACGACTGCACCTGTTGTGAAGCGAACAGTCTGTCATACATAAACACACCACAGCACACAGTGTGAACGGCATGAAATTTATTCTCTGCATTTAACCCATTCACCGAGTGAAGCAGCGGACAGCCAGGAACACAGTGCCCGAGGAGCAGTGTGTGGGGACGGTACCTTACTCAAGGGTACCTCAGAGGTGCTTAGTGGTCTCGGGATTTGAACCCACGACTGCCTGATCACAGGACGAACGCCCTCACAGGGTATGTTATTGTTCACCTTTACCATGTGGCCCTACTCCAGGTGAGTTTGTTGCCTTATCCTTGCCCCTTTGTTGTCATGTTCACCTGTGTCTTGTCCTTGTCTTCTCCTCTGCCCAGGTCTTTCCTTTGTCCAGTCAGTTTATATTGACCCTTGTGTCTCAGTTAATAGTAATGGATTGAGGAAGCTTATGTAACTATGCTAGGTAGCATAGTAGAATAAAAAAAAAACAACTTGTCCTCGTCTTCTCCTCTGCCCAGGACTATCCTTTGTCCAGTCAGTGTATGCTCAAGCTTGTGTCTCGGTTTGTCATTGTGGAATCTCTATTTCTACTGTTTGTTATTATGAAATGGTAAACTCGCAAATCCGTCCTGCCTCCAACCCATTCATTATAACTTCAACCCCACAAAAAGGTTGGGACTACACTACAAATGCCGCATAACCAAGCAACCAAACCAAACAAACAAATAACAAAAAAATGTATTCTTAAATTAACTCTGAAGCCATATTTTGTCTGGCCAACTTCATGAAATAAAAATCAAAGTAGATCCAAGTACAACTGTGTGTTTTGTCTTGTTTTGTCTTGTTTTGTTTTTATTTGCATTTTCCATACTGTTCCAACTTTTTCTGACTTGGGTTTGCAAACCTAAATATTAGGAATACTGGCATTTGCAGTGTCATGCAGATTCAGTGTTAATGCTCTCATAATGTGAATAAAAACAAACCTCCTGTTGCAACACGCAGTATAGTTTAGTCAGATAAGTCTTGCTGGAACAACAGCAGTTCATGCTGTAATACATGTGTGGTTACATGAAAATACATGAGTAAAATACTTATCTGATTAGATGAGTTTTACCGTGCTGTAGCTGCACAGTTATTCAAATCACTAAAAATACTTACTACAGTGGGACCCAGGTCTTCATACTGGGTGGGTCGGGAATCTATGGGCACATTAAGAAACTCTTCTTAATTCCAATGTCAGCTGCTGCTTATTGGTGCATTTTGAAATAAGCAACATGCCGTTGTGTAAAATGTTATAAAAAATCCATTTTTGTTGTCTTTTTATATCGTTTGAAAATGCCAGCTGCTGTTTATTTTGCACGAACAATTCTCAATGAATGGACTGACACAAATGGGTTCATTCAAGAAAAACTCCTGTTAAACACATTTTTTCCTTCTTCTATAAAGTTGCCACTTTAGAGAGACAGCGTTTTACGACTATAAATAGGTGCTTTCAAAAGTACTTTTACTGGGAAATTGTATAAAATAATGGCTTTACTGTTCAGGGCCAAAGCTTCATATTGAGGCACTGTTTAGTAAGCTCTGAGTTGGTGGAGGTGGAAGTTGGTGTAGAGCTCAAAATGAAGCCTCTGGCAAATGCGGCTGCTGAGCTGTTCTGAGGTGTTAAAAAATCACAGCTAATATCAGTTTCTAATGAGCATCCAGCTTTCTTAAACTCCAGACTTATTATTCATTTAAAGGAGAAGTTCAAAAATCTGGAGTTAAATGTATAGACTTCTTTACAGTGGTGATGATAGAAACCCAAACATAACCATTTTATTTACCATCCTAACCCACAAGTGAACCTACACATAGTTTTAAAATGCCATACGTTGATGAGGGTAAAATGGTGTGAAAAATGAAACAAAAAAGTTTTCTTTGGGGACTGTTTTTGGTTCCAAAACCTTTTCTCAAAGCAGCCATCAAACTGTCAACCATCAAGAATTACACAAGAATTATATTAGTAATGTTTTAATGTGATAACGTAATGTAAGGTAGGTTTTAGGGATTTAAAACACGTCAGCCATCTGGCTCCATTCACCAACGCCGTGAACGATTTTCAGCTGCGTCTAAAATTTGCAATGAACTTCTGACTGTTTTCCTTTTGTATCAAAAATGTGGGGACAATGGAAGAATATTTTTCTTTTTGCATAACAAGACTGTACACACAAAAAAGTATGTATAGCATTTCGGCTGTAATAAAAGATCTAATAAAAATAATCACCTTCTACTCATAAGCATGTTTCAATAAGCTACTAGAAATACTTAATATCAAATTACATCATGCTTTTGTTATTGCTGGTGTTAAATTCGACACACTTTATTTTTTATAGTGTATATATATATATAAAATGCTGGGCAACAATTATTATTTTTAATCACGATTAATCACATTGTTATACGCAAAATTAACTAATTAATTCAAAAGTAGTGTATTGCACATGAACAAAAGTGCAATAACATTTGGTTTGCAAACAATTTAAACAAATAAGGAGCTTTTTAACAGTTCAAATATTTCCGTAAATCTCAACTTAAACATTAATGTAATCAAATCGAATATAAAACCAAAGCAATTTGCCACTGCAGGGCATTCACATTTTATCTAGTTTGTTATAAAAACAAAACAAGTTCCCCTCAAGAGTCTGGAGCATGGGGAGCAGAACGTTAATGCGCAATAAAATAATTGTTAATGCGATAATATAATGCGTTGATAAAGTAATGCGTTAACGCGATAATGATGCACCTTAGTCTTAGTCTTACCCTTAATTTTTCCACAGCTGCTCTCACAGACCTGATCTCGCCCAGTCTTTTGATACTGCCAGACTTGGAGCCTCGCATATATGTCTGAGATGTAAAGCTGCATTGCTTTTCAAACTGCTGCAACATAACTGGAAAACTCAACATGCTTGGAGGAGACTACTAACTTCCAATTCTTCTACATCAACCAACAGACACCTGCGCTGGCGAACATCACACTGAATGGTGGGAGGGGACGGTGGACCATCCTAGATGCTCACATTACTAAGGTTATGTCACATTTTATAGTTTATAGTGTATTGCTTTCCATGCAATGATATTTGCCTCATACACATCCAGTGCATTTGAAAGATGAAACACCTTTCATGAGGTCAAGAGCTGGCACATACACGAATGTCCTTTACTGCCTAGTCTGGGCTGTAAAGCAGCTCTTAAAATAAAAGCTGCACAAGCATTTCATTCATCCAGGAGTGAGGCCATGTGGATATATTCCGCTGGATATGCATGCATGGCCTCAACCACCACATCAGTTGCACCACTGTATCTCTTTGTGTTTTTCATCCACAAAGCACTGGCTGCATACAGCTTTTGTTGTATGGCAGTAAATAAAAATCACAGCAGAGACATTTCACATGATGTTCATACACACAGCTTTTTAAATGCTCTAACAACTCTGAAATACCATTGGGGGGGGGGGGGTTGGGGAGGGGTTGTGCATGTGCACGTCCGGCATGCTGGTCAATATTAAAATGCTTCCTCATTACGTGCTGTTTCTGGGCACAAACACAATAAGGCTATTGCACATAAATATGGATTTTATTACTCAAGCGTCTGAATCCCGCTCACGATAGAAATACCTGTGTCAGTGAGGCTCTGACAGTTCGGGCGGCATTCCGAGCTGCCAGATTTTAAAATGAATGAGTCCTTTGCCATGCGGTTTGCATGAAAATGACTCTGAGTATCAGACGAAATAAGAAGGGAAAGCAAACACACTGACAATCTGCTGTTGACTCTGGCTCAAACGCCTGTTATGCATGAATATCTGAAGAGGTCTCTCAGCTAGACATAAAATGCAAGTAAAAAATAATTCAAAGGTTACCTAGCTTTTTAACATCTGAACTCGAACATTGCTCTCTCCTGATTTTTACTCCTGAAACAGGATTCTGTTGAATACTTTGGCCCATTTTTCACCCCTTGTTTCAACACAACATAACATGATTTGAAATTAGAAATGCACTAATTTCAAGTAATCGGCCATAACATTAAAACCATCTGCCTGGGGCAGCTGGAGGTCCAGCTGTTGCCTCTGAAATCAGAAGGTTGTGGGTTCGAATCCCAACACGCTAGTGTCATCACTGAGGTACCCTTGAGCAAGATACCCTCCCCACACACTGCTCCCCGGGCGCCCCTCGTTGGTGCCAGCCCCCTGCTTCACTTGGTGAATGGGTTAAAGGCAGAGAAAGAATTTCACATTGTTCACACTGTGCTGTGGTGTGTTTACGCGTGACTTTAAAGGAGAACTTATCCTAATATTGTTTACATCATCCCAAAACAGCCCTGACCTGTCGACAAGACATGGCACAAGACATCTGAAGGTGAGTCTGGCACCAAGATATTAGCAGTACATCCTTGAGATCTTGCAAGTTGTGAGGTGAGGTCTCCATGGATCAGACTAGGCTGTATCCCACAGACGCTTGAACTATATCTCACATTCCTCAAACCAATGCTGAACTATGTTTTCAATGTAGCAGGACATATTATCCTGCTAAAAGAGGCCACCATTAGGGAATACTGTTGTCGTGAAGGAGTGTACACGATCTGCAACAATGTGTAGGGAGGTGCTACACATCAGAGCAACATACTCAGGAATGACAGAACAATGCCCAGAGCATCACAATGCCTCTGCTAATTCCTTGTCTTCCCATAGTGCTTCCTGGTTCCATCTCTTCTCCAGGTAAGCAACACACATTCGCCCGGCCATCTATGTAAAAGAAAACGCCAGACCAGTCCACCGTCTTTCATTGTTCCATGGTCTAGTTTTGATGCTCACGTCTGATGCTTTTGTAGGAGATTTTCCACTCAGGACAGGGGTTAGCATGGGCACTCTGACTGGTCTGCAAATACGCAGCCTCATATGCAGCAAGCTGTGATGCACCATGTGTTCTGATACCTTTCTCTCAGTGCCAGCATTTTTCAGCAATTTGTGACCCAGTAGTGCTTCTGAGGGATCGGAATAGATTGGCCAGCCTTCACTGCCTCAGTGAGTCTTGAGAACCCTTGACTGTGTTGCTTGGTAGGTACTAACCATATACCAGACCTTCACATTTCAACACCCTGCAAGACCTGCTGTTTTGGAGATGTTTATCCTGGTTGTCTAGCCATCATTATAATCATGTCAGTATCACTCAGTTCCTTACATTTGCCCATTTTACTTAGCTCTCGGGAACTGACTGTATACTTACTGCTAATATATCCCACCTCTTGACAGGTGCCATTGTAACAAGATAATCAATAAAATTCTCTTCACCTTTCAGTCAGTGGTTTTAAAGTTCTGGCTAGTTGGTGTATATAGTTTATTTACAGTTTGTCTTTAGGCTGGGATTTTTGGGATTTTTGCCAATGTTCTGTCAAGCTTGCCCCACCTTGCACTTTAAGTAGCTATACAAGCATGCATTTGTGGGCGGAGCATGGATCAACTGTAATGGGGTAATATACTGTAGAATGATGACACTGTCCTCTTTGAGGCCTCTCCTTGATTTAGCATTCGCACTGCACTCAGGTAAACTCTGCTTAAGTACGTCCTGGTGCTGGTGTCCCAGGGGACAGCGGAGCTGGCTGTACTGTAATTGATTCTCTGCTTAATGCTGACACTTTGAGACAAGCAGAAGCTTCTGTGGGTGTCCTTGTCCAAGTTGAGCCACAATTTGGGTTTTTTTTGAGCCGTGCTCTGCATCCTGCACCCTTGCTGTGGGGAAATTAACTTCAAATCGAAGTCCCTGGCCCTCCCTCAAGCTGGAGGAACGAGGGGAGAGAAAAATCAACAGCCGTAAACCTGTGGGAGGGCCTCCGAGAGCGTGATTGATGCATTCCGCGTACACCACTGCCGCTAATTTATTTCCCGTTGCTTCATAGATCTGTAATTATCTCGCATTGAGTGGCTGAGAAGTCAGAGTCCTTGCAGGGTCACTGAAGTCTCCTTGAGGCTCCTTAGGGCTCAGTGAGAGCAGCTTTTTTTTTCTGAAAACAAGAGCACACACTGAATACACTCGATTACATGAATAAATGTGTTATTTTATTGGAGGTGAAATAGGTGCGTGTGATTAGTGGGCAGTTGTAAACAGTAAACAGACTGAAGTGACCCAGGGTCTGGGCCCTGATTTGCAATAAGCAGCTTTGTGAAAATGTCTGTTGTGAAAATAAAACTGACTTGACTTGCCACGAAAAGGTCTGGCTGCAAACATTTAGTTGAAAAGTTGTGTGCAAAGGGTTTGGCACTCGTGGTGAAATGACATTTTGCTGATTTAAAATGAATTATGAGAACATCCTCTGCAGATAACACACTTCTTCACATTAAAAAAAAAGCACATAAAATAGTTTATTGTTGAATTTAGCAATAAATAATAATTGTACAATAAACATGACAATCTACATTTTAAATCTTATATTGAGAACACATGCCCATTCTCACCTTGGGAATCAACGCGAGCTATATTTGCATTTCACTAAACTTTAAATGACATAAATACGGGCACCATTTCTATCAAAGCCGGTAATTGTGGACTATCACTTTCCAGACTTGATAGTGAGTGAAATGACTGCTAATTAAAAGAAAACGGCATTGCTTTGTTTCCATACTTGCAGTTTAATGGCTGTTGTTTAACAGAACGAACAGTTCTTCATCAGTAAGCAAACCTGTGTAATGAAGACATTAAATTCAATTAGCTATAACTTTGCACTTTGGCTGTGAAAAGACGACGTGGATTATAATATACGGCAGATCTAATATATCAATGTCCTCAACAAAGCAAAGTGAAGTCAATCCTAGAGCGCTTTCTGATTGGCAGAGGAAGTTCTTGTTCACAGGGGAAGTGCTGAGCTGTCTGAAGCTGTGTGCTCTTCCACCCAGTTCCATCACCCCGCGTGTCCCCTGGGTACGGCTCTTAATTAGGCACCTTTCGGGTACAGGGCCGGGGTGAGGCTCGGCCTGGTGTGATGCCGAGATGTCAGCTCCGTTCTTCTCTCTCTCTCTCTCTCTCTCTCTCTCTCTCTCAATATCTCTCTCTCTCTCTCTCTCTCAGTGAGACAAAGCAGGAGTCTCACTCCCTCTCCTTTTCTTTTTCTCACACTCCGGCTCGGTGCGTTCAGCACTGCAACCTCTGCTCATTAAAAGCTAATTAGCCTTATTAGCATTTTAGGCTGTTGTTTTCATCTTGGCGTCTCTGCGAGCAGAAGAGGTGTGATGATGTTCAGACTGGGTGAACTTAATTGGGCTTGAGTTAATGAGAAGAGGAAGTGGCCGTTTTAGTTCTTTTTTTTTTTTTTTGCCTAAAATACAGTCCGCTTACCTTGTGCGGGCCTCGGATTTATGTTTTTTTGAAGCTCATTTGACTGTCTTGCAGCTTTTGCGCCTTATATCTTCCAGAATAAAGCAGTGGTTACAACCCAATTACAAGAGTTACCCACTGAGAAAACACCAGGATATGATGCACCACCTTACCTCTGAGATGCAGCCGCCGGAACTGATCACAGGCATTATAGGCAATGCTTGTGATTCCACCAGATGCTCAAGCAGCTGGTTTCAGAAGCATCCCAGAAGCGGATCTCCACTCCAGTCCACTAAGAATATGCGGCAGGTCTGTTTTTGACCTCATCCTGTATACAGGCACTGTATTGATAGAAGACCTCCTCCTGTAAACAGGCACTGTATGTTAAATATACCAAATAATCAAGACAATCAAGACATAAACACAAGCAAAATGCTTCAGAAACACGCCCAGTGAGGGTATGATGCCTCACGGTGAACAAAACAAAACTGCTCCTGATGGAACCCCAGGATGACAGTGTACCAGAGCTGGAATGTATCATCTATGACTGGTCAGTAACTGCATTTACATACGAATCACACTGGAATGCTAAAACAATTTTGCCACCAAACTAAAACTGTTTAACCCTTGGAATGCGAGAGGCAAGGATCCGTGCCAGAAGTGCAACAAATGGTACACTGTTGCCATACAGCAAAACAACTTATACGGAAGTTTTCTGGCTTGTGTTGATGCCCAAGGTGTTAGACATCATGTTGAGCTTCCTATGTCACGTAGAACCAAAGTTATTGTAATATAAAAACATGTAATAATAATAACCACTACTGGGGTTTTAAAAATGGCATCACACACAAATGCCCATAAAAAACAAAAATGAACAAATGTCTCTTATTTTAGGTCCTAGAAACAAACAGAAAACACACAAGCTCTTTGAACCCGGGAGAACTTTCAGGACAGTCTCCACCCACAGGTTGGTGGGGAAACTCACAGAGGGAGGGGTTCTGGAGAGTGGCCGCGCGAAAAAGCAGCAAATGGCGAGCATGTAGGAGAGCAAGCTCCGGTTTTAGACTGTTTTACACTGGTTTTATTTGATAAAATTATATAAAATTAATGCAGTCTGAGTTCTGAGGACTTTCTTATTATGCATGGGCTCTTCACACTCCATATCACATATACAATAACGGTCCTTTCGGGAACTAAAATGATTCTTCTGTGTCATCTTTTGAAGAGTGTCCCTCTCAATTGCTCCTCCTCATGCTCTAAGAGAGTTTGTCACTGCTACTTGTCGATGCTAAATAGGGACCTGGACCTGCATACAGATATGATCTTTCATAAAAGGTGCTACACAAATAATACGGATTTGAACTGAATAAGATTACTCGGGTTTCTTTTTTGTTGAGTGGGTATTTTTGTGAAATACTGATAATACTGCAGTTCTAAATGGACAGAACTGAATGCAGTAGGGCTCTGACCAGTTCAAGGGTTCTCCCAGTAACAATATGTGCAGGTCCTTTAAAAAAAGGCTTTTCACACTCACACATCTGATGGTTGTTTGAAGAACCATCTGTTTCAAGGTTTTTCATGGAACCAAAAATCCTAATGGTAAAGTCTGTAAAGACTCCTAATAGTATGGGGCACATGTTAGATTTGAGAGCATAGGAGAGAAGAAGCTCAGTATAGATGAAGTGGAGGATTAGAACATTAAGAAAAAAGTTAAGAGTTGGAAGTCATGAAGCTAATTACAAATCATGACGGAAACTGGAGAGCATGTGACGGTCAGCTTCTCCACAGTGTCCAGGTTTTGATCACAGTAGGAGGTGGGTGACATCCACATGCAAATGGCTCTAAAGTAGTCAGACAGGTCCAGAGGTTGTGGAACCAGAACAGCAGATAGTGCTGCACTCAGTGGGCCGTGCTGTGTTTGATAGACCCATGTGTTGCAACAGTGTTCCTTAACTCCAGCAGCTAATTATCAAGCCCCCAAAGAAGGGGCTCAGGTGTGCTGGAAAGCAGTAAAACTGCACAGAGCTGTTGCTCCCAGGACTGGCATTCAGAAACACCAGATTTGAGCAACAGAGCAGCCCAGGAGCTGGAGGCATTTCAGAATGGCAGCATAAACTTCCAGCTGCTTTATTGCTCCATATACATATATATTGGCGCCATTAACCAGAAAAGTCATGTGGACCAAATGATCGCTGAACAAACCATGAGATAGCAATAACGCACCAATATAGTGCCGGCCATATATAAAGCATATGGCCCAGCAGGACGTGACCTTTAAATGATTACTTACAATAAGGCCAATTTCACCTTGAAAGCAAAATTACTATGGTGGTGAATTCATTGTTTTCCCAAACGAGATGACGGCATACGCCGAGCCCTCGCTCCTTTTGTGTCTGGAAAACTGAGATGGATGAGCTTCAGAAGCATCGAGTGGAACGACACATGCCTTAGCGCCGCAGTGGCGCATTGTAGCGCTTGTCAAAATTTGCAGAGCAAATAAGCAATATGAATAGAGCTTTGTTACAGCATCAGTACGTCTTCATAAAGCTGACATATTTATATTTTGCCGGTTGACACCCTGTAATCAAAAGCGCAGGTTTTCTGCTTTGATTATTTCCTTATCGGGAGCTGCAGCTTGAGAAGAGATGAATCCTACCGAACCGCGGATGCGATGCGAGCAATCCAGGCCAGATTAGAGCCTAAAGATTTCATGCCAGATTATGTTTGTCCATTGCAGAATGAAGCCATTTGCAAAATTCACATCGACTATAAATACACACAGCCAGGTATGGCCCATGAATGAAGCATCAGGTAATAAAATACAAGATCCTGGCGGGATTTATGGCATGATATGCCGTGATCATAGAAAACACGCATGTTTCATGACAGGTGAAAGTCAATCCTCCTAATAAAGCTGGATATAGAAGACCTTCCGCCAATGAATGGAGAGGAAACAACAGTCTCCTAAAGAAGATGGCACAGAACCATTTTAGTGCCCTAAAGAAACGTAGTATGAAGGTTCTTAACCAATTTGAAGGTTCTCCCAGGAACATTATGTGGAAGTTCTTAAAAAAAGGTTCTTCACGGTCATATGTTTAAAAAAGAGATTTTTTGAAGAACCTTCCTTTTAAAGATTCTTTAGGGAAGCAAAAGTCAAAACAGTGAAAAGATTGTAGATTCTCCACCATGTTGAAGGGAAGCAATGCACAAAGTCAACATATGAAAATAAATGCGAGCAAAAAAGAGCCTGTGCCAAGCTTGTGTCCACCCTTATCTATAAAAAACAAAAGGTATGTAGATATTTAGAACATTTCTCCTCTTCACAGGTTGTTTTGAAGTTTGAGATCAGTTTTGCTAATAAAATATCCAGGATATTGGCTACTGCTATGCCTCTTGTAGTCTGAAACAGGACCGTTTGCAATCCTGATTCAAAGGTTACTTCTGGCTCCACATGGTACAATAAAATTGTTTTCAGGCAGAAATGTTCTGAAATGACAAAGACAAAGATTTTGATGTGTAAAATTGGTGACCTTTCTATCTATTAAGAACCAAAAGTGTTCTTTTATGGGATCACGAAGACCCCTGGCTGGTACCTTTATTATTGAGAGTGCAGGAGCCTCAGACTTTAGAATACTTTAGCCCCTGAGTACCTCCGACACTTCAGTCTCTCTTTTTAAAAACTCACCATTGGGCTTACCTTCACTTTCGACACTTTCACCTTCCTAGTATCTTTGTTCTCCTAACCGTAAAGCCACCTTGCATTTGAGAAGGGCACTGCAGAAGTGGATGGACTCATTGAAACCCTCTCACTGGATCTTAGCTGAGTTGTGGTGCATCACGTTGTGAATTTATTCCCCTTGACAGTGGACTGGTGGGCTCCTTCGCACTCCTGTTGGTGTTGATTATTAGCCTTCTTGCAAACCGTCAATTAATCCACTTAAGGGTGGTGCTGAGTTGGAGTGGGACCGTCCAGCGCGAAGCCCACACGAGCTCATTGGTATTCCACTCGGTCTCCGCTGTGTATATGGAGACTTAATTTGTTACATATGTCATGTTCCTCGTGCAATCCTGGTGTACATTATAACCGGCTCCGCTGGGACCCCCTTCCCCCTCAGACTGCTCCAGGGCTGCTTCCCATCTCCCCCGAGAGCCAGGCAGGAGCGAGGGGAGGAAGAATTAAGAAATTAAAATGATTTACTGCTCTGGAGGATTAGCAGGCTCGAGTCTGGCATGGCTTGAGTGTGCCGACGGTCCTGGCCCGGCTGAATTGCACTTTCTCAATGCACGAGCTCCGATAAATAATCTAAGCACCAACACCGCAAGCAAATTTGTGCACTTTTGGTACGATATTACATTTTGCTGGGAAGGTGAACTTGAGGAGCCCCTCAGAGGCAGAAGAGAAAGAGACAAAGGCAAGGAGGGAGAAAAACAGGACACTGGCACAAATATAACCATCAGTAAAGATTTTCTCCATGAACAGTTTCTAAGAGTGCAGTCTGGGTCAAGCAATAAACTCCCTCCCTAGTGGCTCTCAAATAAAGACAGAAAGTAGGTGACAATGTAGTAGAGATGGGACACAGTATCTATCTATCTATCTATCTATCTATCTATCTATCTATCTATCTATCTATCTATCTATCTGTCTGTCTGTCTATCCATCTATCAGTCTGTCTGTCTATCTATCTATCTATCTATCTATCTATCCATCTATTTCAGGAATGTCATAATAGAGAGCAGCTACTGTTTTTAAATGTACAAAAATTAATCCATCAGTCAATGCTGATCATTGATTTTTTGGTAGGTCTCGCGTGAATGCCATTCAGTGCAATCTGCTGAAGATGTCGAAAGTATTCTTTGAAAGACATTAAAAAGGTAAAATTAAATTGCTACAATTGAGGATTTTGTCTTATTATGACTGGTTTGGAGGTTTATAGAAACCAACAAAACTAACACTTCTTCTAATAATTATTTTTCTTCCATAAAAGTTCTTTTGTAGATTTAATTGTACATCTAATTGATTTAAACCTTTTGTCATGGGTGGGTAGATACAAACAATATTGGTTGTTATACTCTCTGTCTCTCTCTCTCTTTCTCTCTCTCTCTCTCTCTCTCTCTCTTTCTCTTTCTCTCAATCCTTCTCAGGTTAGATGAAGTGCTCTAACTCATCAGTGTCCAATCTGTCCTCAGCGGTTGAGATGCGAACTTGTCCTCCTCGGCCTGTGCTGTGGCTTGATTGACACCTTTTGCTTGGCCCGGATTGATCGATCTCTTTCAGCAGTGAATCAGAGTGGGGGGCCGGCGCGGAGGTGGCTCTGGGCAGGGCTGGGACACAAAGGCAGCGTGTGTGTCGACGCTGGCGTCTCTGATTATCCTCTCCTGCTCCTTCTCCCCGGAGACTCTGCCTAAGTGACAACCCCACAATGAGGCGCCTGATGTCCGGTGGCTCTAAAAATGGAGGGAGGTGTTCCCATCAGACTGACCGAGCCTCCGTGAGGAATTGGCTTTGGTGGGAGTTCTGTCGTGTTGTCCCCCTTTTCTTCCCAGCACCTCATTTTAAATCATTCACATTGTCCACTGTGCTGAAAAAAAGAAATGGAAAATGGCACAAAAGCTTCATGCAATGCCAGTTTAGTATGGTGTCCATGTGCATTCCCTTTGCGTAATGATTCATAAACGATCACTTCATTTTTACGTAGTAAACACATGTTTTAAAAGACAGAATTTGACATGGACGTGGGTTGACTGTGCTTTAAAAGACAAAAAATGACATGGGTAAGGACTGACCCTATTTTAAAATACAATATTGGCAACAGGCAAGAATGGAAGGTGCTTTACAAGTCAGAATTTGAAATGGACAACATTTTACAAGACAGGAATGGACAGTGGTTTAAAAACATAGATTTTGACACGATTAAAAATGCAAAATGTTATAAACCTAGATTTTCAAGAGGAAAAGGATGGACAACAATTTGACATGGACAAGGACATTGTTTCAAAAACAGACTTTTACAACAGCAAGCAGAAATGATCCTGCTGACACGACCATGCCTGAATCGCCTCCACTGCGTTGCAATTTCTCATTATTGGTTTATAATCTTTAATCGCAAATGCAGTTGTGACAGCCATGCAACCCCCGAAGACCCCTTCATCAGAAAATACAGTAATGAAAACGAGGGCTTAGGCAACACCTGCAGATGCCGTGAGCAGTGCTGATGCACAGCTCTTATTAAACACGATATCATTGACCTTTACATGTGCCTAGACATTTCCTGAGGCAATCGGAAGGAAAGGCCACAGCTGAGAGGGAGCACTTGCCCAGCATGGGGGGGTGTGTGTGCGGCCCAGCTGGTGGTTGGGGTGTGGAGGAGGCTTTAAATGCTTCTTTAAACTTGCCACTTACGTCGTGAGCTGCAGGCGTGCTTACTGAACCAAGCTGTGGGGGGAGAAAAGCCGAGCTCAGGCTGCTGCTCTTATAACTGTGGATCCTGAAATGCTGGAAAAGCAGACTGAAGTTCAGTTCTCACATGAACAGCAGCTGCAGCAAGACGAAAGCACAGTAATTAATAATCTGGTGCTTGTGGGTAACCGTGGAAATAGAACAAGAACAACGGATGTGGAATTGTCATGCTGTGTAATGAGCCAACACACTGTAGGCCTATATGTGACCTCTTATAAATGCTGCATTTCAGAGCTACAATACTTAACAAGTAATACAGTATTGAGAATTTGCAGGTCTGAACCCCCTTTCAGTCCAATATTTAGTAAAACCACCTTTGTACACCAGTCTCTGTTCACCACTTTTATTTCTTGCAGAGTGCTTCTATTCAGAAATATTCATGGGTCATCTTGCAGACACAGTATGTCTGCGATCTGAACATGGTTTAAGGTTGATGTAGATGTATGTTTTTAATCATTTTTGTGTATCTGACCTCTTTTCTTCCTCAGACTGTGGGACATTGTCTTCAAAGATTTGTCGATATGTAGTAGGATCCTTTCTTCCCTTTTTCCCCCTTGACATTTCCTGTGCCACTGGTTCCGCAGCCCCCCAAACACAGGGCGTTTCTCAATCTGGGTTCTTTTCTGTACTGTTTCTCATGGACTTCTCATGTGAAACGTCACCAGCTGCAGCCCAAGTCTGGTTTTGACTGCAAGGTCGCCTCTAACCACGTACACTTCAAATACTCAGAAATGTCCCTCTTTGAGAATGCATAAGAGACTTACACTATATGAACAAAAGTACTGGGACGCCTGACCATATCACCAACAGGGACTTTAATGACATTGCATTCAAATGCATAGACTTTAACATAGACTTTGCGGCTACAACAGCTTCCACTCTTCTTGGAAGGCTTTCCACAAGATTTTGGAGTTTCTGTGGGAATTTGTTCTGTAGAGCCATTTATTCTGTAGAGCGTTTATGAGGTTAGACACTCATGTTGGACGAGAAGGCCTGGCTCCCAACCTCCACTCCAGTTCATCCCATGTTCCAAAAATAGAAAAATAGTGGCAAAGAAGAGGAATGACTATGTAAGTGTAAGTTCTAAATGACGACCACCTGATCGAATTCAACAAGTATTCTTGAGGTACTATTCTACTTTTTTGTACCCCTCATGCAGCAACACAAACCACTTCCACCCACCAACTCCCGCAATTATTTCTTGCCTTTGATACTTTCAGAGGCAAAATGAACTTCAAATTTTACAACATTTTAATTAATATTTTAACAATTTCTTTAATTAATAATATATTTGTTTAAATAAAAAACAAATGCAGACACTTTGGTGTATTCTGTTGTTTTTTTGTAAATATCAATTAAATGGAACTGGAGGGTCTCGAACCTCAATTCGAAATTCTTCTGCTGAGCTGACATCACCACCGCTGTTGCCAGTGTAGATTGTGTAGCCAATAACTGTATCCTTTCAACATCAGGAGTCTGACCTTTGAGCTGAACTTGCAAAGTCCAAACTCCCCAAAACAAGACCCTGTACTTACATACTCCCCATTGAGAAATCCCCTTAGATCTGCCCCGATACTTAACAGCAAGGAGTTCTTTTATTGAAACATTTTTCTTTTTTTCTTCAGTGATTGTAGCCAGAAAGTTCAAGGTGGATGGTGCTTGTGCAGCAGTAGTGTTCTGATGCATCACTATTCTTGTACCTGTCAGATGTTCTTGTAGGGCCTTGGCAGTGACGTGGGGGTTTTGCTTTACATACCTAAGACTAATTATTTGGGGGGAGAATAGCTGCATGACTCTTCCTCAATTTCCTCTAAGGCAATTAACGTTTCAGTTTCAGTTTGTGTTTTTGTTCTCTTGTGAGTTGCTGATATTTAACACAAGTGTCATATGTGTTGTCGGTTCTCTCAGGTTATTGGCTAATGGCCTGATTATGTTTTGACTTGACACGCAGACTTAGATATTATAGTTTCCACTATAGATATCTATAATGGCGCAGCTGGTGGTCTAGTGGTTAGAGCGTTGCCCCTGCTATCAGAAGGTTGTGGGTTCAAATCCCAAATGCTAGTGTCATCACCGAGGTACCCTTGAGTAAGGTACCGTCCCCACACACTGCTCCCTGGGCGCCCCCTGTTGGTGGCAGCCCACTGCTTCACTTGGTGAATGGGGGTAAATGCAGAGAACAAATTTCACACTATTTACACTGTGTGCTGAGGTGTGTTCACACGTGACTACAAGGGGCCACTTTACTTTTATACATTTTTGCTTCATGGTACTATGGTCTGAACAATTTTTATTTGTGGAATGTTAAAAAACTTGATAAACTTTTTGTTTCACCATCGTTTTCCAAATCTAATAACAAAAAACTGTGGTGTAATCACCCTTGAGGTTGTGCTATACTGTAGATGTTGGTACATCTCCAACTGTGGTACCTCAGTGCCAGTATCTCACTGTACAGCACTCCCTCTACTGTTTCATTGTATATTTATTCCATACATACAGTGAATGTGTATCAAATACTTTCTGTCATGTCCAAATGAGCTGGTTCCAGAAGCAGAAACATATTTAATATCTTTTTCTATCAGATTTTATGTATGATCAGAGTGGATCGTCAGTAGAAAATCTTTCAGCCTCAGACACAATCTTCTGTCTATTAAAAAAGCAAACACTCTGTCTTGGGGGATATGCCAGCTGTAGTAAAGTCCTTTATATCAGTGTCTTCCAGCGTGTGATTTGCATTCTCAGAGTTGGCCGATTTGGTTTTAAATTAGATTGGGGAAATAGGAGCGGCGATGCTGTCATTTAAGTACAGAAGCGCTGTGACCTGTCTGCGACTACGGGGACCTAATGCGATTTAATAAAGACTTACACTGAGGCTAGCGTCGTGATATTTCAAGCGGAGCTCTGATGTCAAAAGCAGCATGGCTTTTATGAACTTTTATGACCTTGTGCAAGGGGGCCTGACGGCTGGGGTATTGTTTTATGCGTCCTTGAGCTCCCCGCGCCATCTCCAAATCATTTCAGCCTGCACATTAAACATCACTCTTACGAGACAGCCGCACATAGTTCCACTTTACCATTACTTCCCCTAACACACATAGCACGGCAGCATCACGCTTTATTATCCGCTTTCTCTGAGATTAACCATTAGTCTCACGGTAAGCATGCAATCAGATCTTCCTGAAAAGTCCCGCACCGATGATTCATTCTTCTGCTTGGAATAATTTAATACTGCAGAGAAGGACGCTGTTTTTTTTGTTGTTGTTGTTTTTTTGTTTTTGGTCTGTACGAAAGGAATCCTCCAGAATGCTTCAACTTAAAGGGCACATATTATGTAAAACTCACTTTAGTTATAATAGGTCTATGGGCCATACAAAAAATTCTTTGCATAAAATCACTTTCACATAAAGAGATCTCACCAACTTTATTCTTGACAGTTTCAGTCCCTTTCAAAATGAGCTGTTTAATGGCTCTGTCACTTTTATGCAAATAAGTTGTTGCTGGCCATGCCCCGTCCATCCCATGCTAACGCTGCACTTTTAAAACACACGTCAAAAAGACCAAAAACAGAGGCGCTAT
>JBBPCX010000040.1:27975908-27989658 GCA_037974365.1 Hydrocynus forskahlii | reverse complement strand
TCCGCCCAGAGTGATCAGTTGATGTAGTGAAATAGGATATTGTTCAGTGGTATCGGTGCATGGTATCAGCAGTTCACGTACGAATACAAGTACGAGTATTTTAACAAAGTATTGGCCTGATACCCGATACTGGTATCGGTATCGGTGCATCCCTAGTAAATACTTTTATTCTTCAACAATGTACACATTCAGTTTTGTAATCACATTATATTTACTAACATGAAGTAACTACTTTTTAAAAACATATGTATAATTTATCTGCTAAGATTAAAACAAAGTAATTAAGAATACTTAATTAACAATGGGATTTCTGAATTTTGCCTCCAAAAACTCCCTCACACAAAGTTATTGCATGAAATACAATACTGTGCAAAAGTCTTTGGCACCTGTGCTCATTGTTCAAAGCCATTTTTTTTTAACGAGCTATTAGATTTATAAAAATAAAGTGTCTTTCTGCCAGCAATGAGAAGAAATGCAAACAAATATGAAAGCAGTAAAAAGTATCAAGATCTGTTTTGTTTGTAAAAGTGGTTGATATTTTGTGAGCTTGCAAGGATAATGAAGGTACGGTTCCAGATTTCTCCTCGGTTCCTACGGCCGTTGTCTGCATTCGTGAAATTCCCTCAGCAGCTCCTGGGTCAGTTTAATGAAGGTTTCTGATGGTTTCTGACCAGGTTTCTGATGGAAACTACAAGTAAGACTGAGAACACACTGATTTACTGTACATAAAATCACTTTTTACTGTACAATGTTGTTTGTATCTATTCTTTTTAGTTACATTTAGTATACCATATTAAGTTCTAAATAGTTTTTAAATATATTTTGCACAGGTGCCAAAGACTTTTGCACAGTACTGTATTTACACAGATGGTGCCTGAGAAGGTCTGTTTGTTATTCAAAGACTGTCTGTGTGTCAGTGTGTCTGCACTGTGATTGGCTGGTGACCTGTCCAAGGTGTTACTCCGCCCTTCTGGTATAGACTCCAGCTCCCCCACCATACGTGGCTCAGAAAATGCATGGATGTTAACTAATCTTGATTTAGTAAATTGTAGGGATTCAACCTGACATTGCCTGGGTATGACATGACCTCTTGCAGCTTAATATCACATCCATCTTTAACTGTGGTCAGGCCCCTATTCTTTTTGTCTTGGAATTGTTATTTTGGCTTTCAACATAATAGGTACCCACAGCGACTGGAGCTTTTGCCCCCTCTGCCCTGGGCTGCTGCTTCTGATTTCATGTTGGTGGGAAAAAACAGCGATCGATGAGCCTACGAAAAGCCTCAAGAATCTGCAAGAATGTTCAAGAATTCTGTCGGGGTCTACAGGGATAACCGACTCAAATTGAAGCATCCTCTGCAACCCGCCCGTAGATGCATCACTGAGGGGCACACACTGAATCCATCACCGAGTTTAATAAAGGCTTAACTATTATAAATCCGATCAACCTGTTGATAACTGTTTCAAGCGAGTAAAAATGGATAAGGGCGCCTATTCTGGAATGTGTATTTACCGCGTGTGAAGGATCTCTCTGCTCATGCTTGTAGACAGCTCGTCATCGATGCCCTTCCTGAGCTCAGAATGACCTCTATCAGTCAGCTCAAGCTGCAGTGGTGGATCTCTCTGCATTACGATGTGCCGCGTCTCATAACAGAACGCATCCAAACGCGCAGGCAGTGACTCTTGAGCGAGCCGTCAGCCTGTCACTGCCGAATCCTCGCGAAGCTGTTTCCTGCAGTAACGAGGCGAGCCGGGAGTGATCGTGATCTAATGGAGCGTGATTGAATGAGAAATAATTGAATTATGGTGGGGGCAAAATCTTCACAGCGGGGGAACACGAGCGCGGCTGAGGCGCCCCAGCTGCTGGCTGATGGGGGAAACTGTTTGCGGCTGTTTTCGTTTGTATCAGCTGCTTTTGACAGATGCACCTTGTTTCAGCCCCTCTGACGCCTCTTCTTTTTCCAGCAGCGGGAGAAGTGAGGCGGAAAAGAGTGCAGTGAAGTGCCCCTGGTCTTATAAAGGCCAAGCCGAAGAGCCACAGTGGAAAGCTGAAACGTTCGGCCTTCGCTCAGGTTCTAGTGCAGCATGCGATGATGAGGTGCACTCATTGCACTGTAAAGATACGATAAGACTAGATAACCCTTTGTTGGTACCATGGGTAGGAAATTTGCATTGTTGCAGCAGCAAAGAGCACAGAACAAGAGAAGAAAGTGGAAGCAGCATAACCAATAGAATAAAAGCTATACAACATAACTGTATAATATACAAAAATGCACACTGTACAAAATATTATACATACACACACAGTGGGTATCATGAGATGCCTAATAGCAACAGATATTGAAAGATACACAATAGTGTTACTCTAGAAAATTGCACATGTTGCACACAGTAAAACTGCCCCAGAAATGTTGCACATGTTGCACATGTTGCACATAATAATACTGCACCAGAAACACGTTGCACCAGAAGCCTGGACGCTCAGAAGCACTTGGCAGCAGCCTAGTGCTTTTGATGGCAAGAGATGGTACTCTCATTCATAAAGAAAGGTGTTGTGATGCTACTTTCTGTATCTGGATCTGTTTAGTACTTAAAATCTGTATTTGGAGATCCAACTGGTGCGACCATCGAACCCTATAGGTGGAAGGTCACGCCATCTGGAAGCCCAAGAGTGCCTCCCTCTCTCTGGGTGGACCTTGATTTCTGTTCCATCAGATGTATTCCTTTATGTGCATAGATGTCTCTATCTCTCAGTCAAGAGAACTGGTGATTAGTGGTCTCCTACAAGTGTGTTGAGCTGTCCAGTGATGTTGCATTAGTGGTTTGAAAAGAAGTGGTGGTGCTTCACAAGTCTTGGAGGAAGCACTTGGCAGAATCGTGTGACTGGGGGTGACCTAGCTAGCAGGTGGACTGAGAGGGTGGACTTAATTTGGAGAGAAAGTGACAGATGCACAAAAGCAGGGAAAGATTCAGTGGATCTAAAAAGCAAGTAAGCTGCAGAGAAAACCTTCCAGAGAAAAACCTATGCGTATCTTCTCTCATATTCATTATGAGTGCATTATCAGTTCTTTCAAAGTAATGCATTCATATCTGATGTAAAGGATTCTTATTAGGACCTTTATATGATGTAGAGGATCCTTAAACCTTAAAATTATTCTTCACTGTCACATGTCTTATCTACAAAAATGGCTCTCCAGGCAACCATCACTGGTTTTTCTATGGCATCACACACACAAAAAAACGTTCTAGCACTATTATTTCTTGAGTGTGTAGTTTGTAGTTGTGGTCAGATTGCAGTTGTGGTTCTTTTATTTTAGTTGTTAAATTCATTTCTATTCACGTGTTCATTTGTTCTGAAATATATTAAATGCTGACTGGAGAGATTGAAAGGAAAATATACTTAAGTACAAATCTCGGAAAGTAATACCTAAGAACAGTGATAAAATACAGTTACTCGTGTATTCCCCACCCCTGGTTATGTACAAAGGATTTGAATTAGAGACAGTTTTACCATTCAAACCATCTCCTGATTTTGGAGTCATTCAGAATTCACACAAAAAAGCACTTTTCATAGTTAAGACTGGATTTAGGGCTGAGCTTGCCTTACAGAGCATTTGAAGGTCCTCATGTTTTGGCATTTATTGTAACTATACAGCCTTCACACACTATTCTTTTAAGACCAGGCAGTGTGTCAGCTTAAATGAGGCCCAAGTTCTCCTTCAGTAGAAAATGAAGTGATTCTGGTTCAGTATACCCTGGGATCGCTAAGCCGGGCTGTTGTCAAAAAGCATTTCCCAGAGTGCTACGACTGTATTAAACACACTCGTCATGAAACGCATGGCTGTCCGACATCTCACAAGCGAAAAAGCTTGAGGGCCACCCCCAAGGCTTGCTTCATTATGGCTGCAACTTCCACAATCATCCTTCTGTCACCAGCTCACACACTGTTCCACCACACGGGTCTTGGCGGCAGCAGGCACGATTCTGTTCTAATAAACGTCAACACCAATAAAGCCATCTGCCTAAAAGAAATCGGATATGCGATCATGAGCTCGAATAAACGGATGGAGCCGGGGCCACTCCCAGAGGGGCACTGGGTCCACGGCAAGGGAAGAGTGCCAGGATGTCATCTATGAAACAAGTAAACCTCGAGTATAGTGTGCCGTCAAATCTACGAGTGAATTTAGCATTATGCAGAAAGGAGTCTCTACTATTCATATTTCACACATTAAAAAAACAATCAGAAGGTTATGTAAACACCTGCTCAGCAATATGGCCCTGCTGAGTTCCCGACTGCTGTGTGAGTTTTGACTAACCATCAGGATTCTCTTCCATAAACACACACTGAGTATCTATTTCTGTGTATCCAAAACTTTAATGTGCATTGTATTGCATTATATGTACGCTTGGTGTATGTTATAGTCATTTCTAATCATCTGCTGCATATTTGTCTAGCCTGACTGACCACCATGGGACTGGTCCCCATGCCAAAATGCCCCCGAAAGGTTTCGGCAACACCACACGTGCTCCTCCCCCAATCAGGGGCAACTGCTGCTTAAAGCTCGAGTGGAGATCGTTGCTCCTGATCCTGTTGTTTATGGACTTCAGACTCTCAGTTACTCTTCCAACAAAATTTACCCCATTGGACACTTAGTGGTACCTATTCTGTTAGCCGTAGATGTCCTATCTGTCAACTATCTTGTTCATAAAGGCCTTCTCTTTGGCTCCTCCCGAGGTTTCTTCCTCGAGTTTTTCCTCGCCACTGTCGCCATCGGCTTCCTCACTAGGGACTCGGACGTGTATTCTGTAAAGCTGCATTGTGACAACTTGCGCTATATAAATACATTTGAATTGAACTGAATTGAATCTGTTCACACAATCACATGATGTAAAGAAGAGCTGGTAGGTAAAATAATCTGTAAATAAAACAATTTGTTAGGCCTTCCCACAAAGAGGAACCCTCAGGATGTGCTAGGGCTTTACAGTAGCTTAAATGATTGCTGTGAAATGTAAAATCATCATCATCGTCATCGGGTGGGCTTTTTAGGTGCGACAACGTGGTTCAAATGTAAAAAATGCATGAATTTTCAGCTGATTTTTATTTAATAGAATAATCATGCAGTAGTAATGTAGTGTGGTGGGAATATAGTTTGGGTTAAAACCGCCCAACTAGGGATGGGAATCGATAAGAAATTTTTGATGTCAATGCCATTATCGATTCTTCTTATGGATCCGATTCCATAATCGATTCCTAACCAGTGTTACAGCATGAGTCTGTTGCCGTAAGAAACTTTGCATTCTGGGTAATTGAGCCTCTAGGGAGGCCGGGAGATGTAGTCTTTCGCGGAGTGTTTGGAGTTTTACATGGCTGCTCTTTTTGTGAGTGATTCTCTCCACTCTAATATTCTTTTTGGAGACAGTAAATAAATGCTCCCTCTCCGAGGTAAGAGAGAACGGACCCTGATGCCTGTAATTGTCTCATTTTTGGTCCCGCTCTGTGGCTGAGAGAAACGAACCAAAGACGCCTGGCTAGCAGCCGCTAAAGCCAAGGCTGAGAAGGCAACAACAGTATAAAATAAATATATATTTTTAACTGATCATAATTTTGTGGACAGGTAATAAGACCTGGTTAGCTACATATTTTCATTTAAAAAAGGTACTCATAGGACATTTTTTTAGTTTCGAAAGCCGCTGTTTTATTAATGTCAGAACTCAATCTTGTCCTTTACATGGTAAATATACAAACTTGAACAATATATAATGCACTTATCTTCTTTTAAGCAATAAATAATATGGCCCAAATATGAAAATATAATTATAAAAATACCTTAGTACTGATAATAAGTGGCACTGTAGTTAAAGTTACCTTCGTCTATGGAAACCACGGAGCATGAATTTGAGCGCTGAGTATTGAACACATGGCATGTTGAATTTTAATGTTGTGTTGAGACCTCAAATGTTTGAACATGTTGGTAGTGTTACCACCCTTGCAAGTTAAAACGGCACTGCGCTAGTTACAAATGCAACCACCCGCGGACCGCTTTCTATACTCCATGATAATTCGAGTCACCGAGTGTGACGTCATCACGCACGACGCAAGAAAAGGTCTGAAAGAATCGTTAGAGGAACCGATAATGCCGGAGGTAAACGATTCCGGTGCTTCGCAAAATTAGAACTGGTTCTAAATCGGAACCGGGTTTCGATTCCCACCCCTACGCCCAACTGAACATTTTCCAGTCATTTCCATCTGTATCCAAAGTATCTAGGTAGAGCCAAGAGCCTTTTTACTGGTTAAGACTTCAGGAGCTGAACTGAAGACCTTACACATTAGGTTAACTACCAGCATAATTAGGACTGGATTCAACCAATCAGGTTTTGAATGCCTGTGTATGAAACCATTTTTAAGACAGAATGTCACTAGATTCGTATGTGGGGTCTTTTTGTTGGAAACTGATACATACAAGCTCAAATTCATATTAATGTCCCACAAACTTCAAGTGAAACATGTTTGTACAAGACATATTAAATCTAGGGCAACTACAAAAATTGTGTTTGATGTATTGCCATTAGCTTTGCACTAATATGCGGCTTGAGTCCCATTTGGCTTTTTTTTTCACCAGTGTTATGGCATAGGGGTGACTGGTGGTCTTGTGGTTAGGGAGTTGCTCCTGCGATCAGAAGGTTGTGGGTTCAAATCCCAGGACTGCTAGTGGCACCAGTGAGGTACCCTTGGGTAAGGTACCATTTCCACACACTGCTCCCCGGGCGCTGTGTTCCTTGGCTGCCCGCTGCTTCACTTGGTGAATGGGTTAAATGCAACAGAAGAATTGCACACTGTTCACACTGTGTGCTGTGGAGACTATAAGGGCCACTTTACTTAGCTTTAACAACTATGGCCTAGTCATGGTCCAGCTCTTGTCACTGTTCACTAGTAAATTATATGTTTTTTTATATATATATATGTATGTCTTCACCACATCAATTCCTACTTTGCCTTTAAGAACCAAAAGCTAATTTTGTAATACAAGATGTTGTTTTGTTAAAATAAAACCTCATGTTGACCATCCAAATGTCCCCATAATGTCACACCACTCCACTATGAACTGCCTTCCTGTGGCTACTCTCACTACATTTAAAACCTCAACATTTGCCTTCAAAGCCAAACGTCGCTTTCTTACCTATCAGCACTGATCAGACTTCGGGTCACAGCTTGCCCTCTGAGAGCATCAAGCACAGCCCAGCTTGACCCACCGCTTCTCAAAAGCCGAAGACATGCATCAAGACTCATCTCAATTTTGGCACCTAAGTGGTGGAACAAATTTCTCTGACCATTAGAACTCCCTCACTGTCTTCAAACGGCAACTGAGAAGCTACCTCTTCACTGAGCACTCAGGATAACAACCCTGTCAGAACCTTAATCTGCCAGCAGCTCTTAGTTTAGGTTTTGAGGGACACGTTTCCTATGTAGACTGTAGTATGTCACTCTGGATAAGAATGTAAGACAAATGATTTAACAATTAATCCTTAGAACTTAGAGTCTATTAGTGAAATCTGGTTTCAGTCTAAAACCAGTGTTTTCTCTCCTACACGCTCACCGTTTGCTGCTCTTTTGCTCGACGCATCGCAACTCACTCTCCGGACCCTCTCCCTCTGCAGGGTTCCCCACCCACTTGTGTCCTGAAAGTTCTCCCGGGTTCAAAGATCTTGCAATTTGGGCATTTTCGTTCTTTATTGGCTTGTGATGCCATAAATCCCAGTAGCATTTTACGTTTTTTTTAAACGACAATAACTTTGCTTCTACATGACATAGGAGCACCAAATAATGCTCCACATGACGTCTGACACCTCGAGCAAACCAGGGGAACTTCCACATAGGGAGATGTTTTGAAGTATGATGACAATTTACCCTTTGTTGCGCTTTCGGAACAGACCTGTGTTGCTTGTGTTCTAAGGGTTAATAATGAATGTAAACTTCGTGTTTTCATTGTGGGCACATTTGGAACGCCACCGTCACGTATTACTATGTTCCATTTGCGGTGTGTCTGTCTGCTGCAGGGATCAAAGAAAAGCGTGCCCAAACCCTGACCCGTTCATGTGGCGGCCAAGGGTGAAAAATCCACTTTACCGTTGAAGGAAACTCGCTCGTAGGCCTCATGTACAATTCATTTCCGATGTTTCAGGCACACGCTTGAAGTGTGCTGCACCTGAGATAGGCCCGTTGCCACGCTCACCCGCACCCTCCGGCTCGCGCTGAGCCATGATGACATCTGCAAGAGTTGTTAGCATGCTCTCTCGCTCCTACTTCATTTGAGGATTTTTTCCGGTGTGTCAGAGCAGTAGAGCGGAGAGCATCGTGTGTGATATTGACAGACATGAATAAACACACACTTCTGTTCCTCCAGAAGCGTGAGAGGCCCCGAAGTATCTTATGAAGTCTGCTTACAAGGTTTAGGGGTGGTGTATGTAAAATTAAAGCAAGGGTTCAGCCAAGTTCACACAGTTTTCCCCTTACCCCAAATGAGGCAGGACACACTCGGTGTGTAAAGTTTGCTGCTTTAGGAGCTACAAGGCTAATGTGGCTAATGAGTAATCCAGGCTGACACCCTACCGGATTGCATTGTGGAAATGCATGCCTAAATGATCACACACTTGCCTCAGAATTGCCGTCATATCACATCAAACAGGCCTGCTTATGTGGTTTCATCTGTAGGACATGCTGTTGTTTGTAGAAGTGTGGTAGTTTTTAATCTAGAAGCTTTTCATATCTTTTTTTTTCAGAAATAAACTTCATTTGGAACCCTCTTCTCCCTTTCTCCTTGTTGTATTAACAATAAAACCGTCTTACAAACGTTTTACCATCCATCGATTCATTCATTCATTCATTTTCTGTAACCGCTTAATCCTTACTAGGGTCACAGGTACCCAGAGCCCATCCCGGGGTCTGCGGGGGCGAGGCATGGTGTCATGTCTGCCACGGGCGCAGATGCAGGAAAAACCATTAGAACTGTGGTTGTAATGAGTAACTCAACACAGAGCTCCATAGGAGCAGCAACACAAAATCAACAGAGTCTTTAATCCCAGCTCTTCCTGGTTAAGGGTGACTCCCTATTACGGCCAGTGAGGTATCTCCTTTGGCGGGGCAGGACCTGATACTTCTAGACCCCAGTCTGGGGGTCCTGAGACAACTCTGGAACCGAAGCTCCACTACTCGCAGCCACCCACGGCTTCTCCAGCCAGCTGAGGTGAGAGGGTGAGCACTTTCCGAGCTGACTTGATTTGAAGGGTAGTCGTCGTCTCCCCTGGACGAGTGGGAGGAAGAGCAGACCGGACACGGAGGATGACGGTGACCGCACACCAGGACCCTGGCTCGGCTCGCTCTTAAGCTAGTGAGACACGAGGGGGGAGGACACAAACACTGATCACAACACAGAGACACTTAACCCCAAACTAGACTTAATTTAAGGACAGATTACACGCAGGAGACTCTTAGCAGGTGCCATGGCAATGGTAATTAGCCAGGAACCGAAGGACTTACGGACTGCAGGTGCGTTGCCCTCACACTGCGCCAAACATAAACAGACCAGCAACACATGGGCTCACCTTGGGCCAGGCCACCGCAGTTTTTACCATCCATTATGATTTTTTTATTTTTATCATGCTCATAAACTTCTAACATTCAACCACGAAAACAAAGAATAAATATGATTTATTGGAAATAAAGTAATAAAGTAATAACCAAATGATCAAAAACCCTTAGTATTTAATGTGAGACAGGTTTCAACATTATTTTTACACAGTATACAGCCGTCCAACAGTGACAGCATAATTTCCACCACACTGATTAAATTTCCAGGACAGTGATGTCATCTCCAACCCAGCTATGTCATTTCCATCACGGTGATGTCATTTCCACCACAGTGTTGTCATTTCCACCACGCTGAATTAATTTCCAAGTCATTTCCTGGGAAGAACTCTGTATGGAAGATTGTTTAGGTGCTTGCTATGGAGACAGACAGTGACAGAGGAGCACATGTCTGATATAGAGATTTTCAGGCATTTTCATGTGCAGATATAGAAGAAAAAACAAGGTAAATATTGCTCGAGCAGGTATTTTGTTGAAGGTCATTTCCAAATATGCTTAACATTTATGGGCGCTTGTAAGAGGAGTTATTTTTGAAGTTAAGTAGATGTATTTTGAACGCAACACATACTGGCTATCAACAAAGGGCTAATACGTCGAGCTACCTGCCAGTTTTCCACAGGCTACTGTAGAAATCCCATTTCCACCATGCTTGACAAATGCGAGGTGAAAATGACATCTGTTATGGTTGGGTTTTTTGTTTTGCTCTCAAAATGAGCAAAATTCAAGCTTCAAACTTTGTGTGGTCCATTTGTATTAGCAACTGTATGTCAGGGACCACACAAACAAGTCTATTTGAGATTACTTAACAATATAAAACACAGCTTGAGTCAAGTATGCATGATGTAATAACATGTTCATTGTAAACTGCGACTCCTTGTTAGCTACATTAGCTGCGTAGCTCTGGTGCTAAACCAAGAAATAAAAGCTGCTGAGCATGTCTTGGCTGATTAACCACAGAGTAAGCTTTGGTTACTGATCTCTGAAATCAGATCTCTGGCGAACTAGCTTTAGCTTTAGCGAACAGTTTGCTCTGAGCGGGATCCTCAGATAACCCCAGGCTTTTGTCAAGTCTCTTCGATGCATGAGCTGTGTTTGTTTGGCCTTACACTAATCCACCCTTGTTCCTTTTCATCCTGGCCTTTCGTCCACTCGCTCCTGCTCAAAGAGGATTTCCATGCTCTAATTAGGTGTATCAGAGTAAATCTCTGTCTTTCCCAGCACCGTAGCCCAATCCACTCATTTAGGGATGGCCGCACTATTGTAACTCTGATGGCCTTAGCCTCCACGGCCCCGTGTCTCCATATTGGCTGTATCGAATCTAATCCCACGGCGCTTTGTTGCATTGACCTCGAGTGCGTGTCAGGGCTGCTTGAAAAGGCCTGTCCCCCTTTGAAACCGGAGCTAAAAATGTTCTCACCCCTTGCTGGTGGCCACGGCACATCTGTTTTGAGAGAAAAGAGAAGTGGGGGGAAGTTGGGCTGGGGTGGAAACGATGGCAGGCAGTGGTTGGAGAGGAGGATTTGTTCGTAGCCGAGCAAGCATGATGACGGGCCCAACCGTGTGAATAAGAGCAAGACAGGGCCTCCTGGCTTTCACTGTGGTCGCTGAAGCATGCGTGCACACACACTCCAGAGCGTATTCCTGACTTTGTGGGGTGTTTCCTCATGCTCATCTGTATGAGTCTATGTAAATGATGTTGTTCTCCATTAAACACATCCAAAACCTAAACCTCACTCAGGCAGAGATCAGCAGTCCTCTTTTACCTTCTCAAAGAAAACTGGGGACACTTGGTAGAGAGCAACCAAATGTAGAGATGATGAAATGTTCATGACTATAATTCTGGGGATAGTTTGGTCCCCGTAAAGAGCTAAAAACGAGAGCCCACACACACACACACACACGGGCCCCTGCAGGAGACCAAACGGCAGACACACAAAAGCCTTGTCTTGAAAAATCCACCCTCTTCCCCTCTGTGTGGAGCCTGATCAATAGAACAGAGAATTAAAAAGTGTGTGCGCTTGTTTTTGTATATTTCCTGGACAAAAATATCCTGACTTTATAGGACGACCAGAGACAAACCTACAATGTCAGCACCGACAAAACGCTCCATACTTTAGTTAGTTTTCAGTATCTCTATGTTTCTTTCTTTTTTCTTTTGTCACACATATATATATATATGATATCACATACAGGCACCTGAACCCCACCCCCACCCAGCAGCGACACTATGTATAACATACACATAAAATGTATGGGGTATGAGACCATGTCCTGACACTGGATGAAAACAAGTTTGTGTGTGTGTGTGAGTTAGTGTTAGGAGGGTCTCTGGGGGGTTGGGAGACTTAGAGCCCCCAGTGTTGCTGACATCTGCTCCCCTTCACCGCCCGCCTGATTGATTGAAGACATAAGTCCATCCTCAGAAAAGAGAAAGGGAGGCCTCCGAAAGTGAGAGAAAGAGAAAGAAAATAAACCAAAAGAGCGGCAGTGTATTTTTTTTTTTTATTATTTGTTCCTTCACTTTCTGAAGCCTGGGAAGAAATTGAAGCAATTTCCAGGCCTCGGAGAGCCGGCCCCATATTGTGTTGTGCCTGTCACTCTGAAGCTGACAAGAGAAGCACGGATTTCTCCCCTCCCCCAGCGTGCCCGGAGCCGGAGGAGACACAGGAGGAACAAATCTTCATCTAATTACGATAGTTTAATAAAGTCGGTCGGAGGGGGACTGCTTTTTTCCGTGTCCTTTGGGCACAGCCTTGTTCTGCTTGACAGCCACAGTGGCACAAATAAACACATCTTTTAAATATCTTCACACTTATTACTTTGTGTCACCTTAGGTGTTTGCTGCTGCAGTAGCGTAATGATAGGGGAGCAGCTATTTTGGGTCTCCGTCTCAGAAACATATTTACATGAGGAGTTTATATTTACACAGTAAGGCTGCAGCAGCACTTCCTAGCCATGGCAGCTGAAGGACAGGTGTAACGCACAGTTTCAAGAATGCTAAAGGTAGTTCTATAGCACTACTCAGTCCAGTGGAGCGTTCTATGGGACTTTTTGAGTAGATTCTCTCGTGGAGAAGTCTCCAAATGTTTGTAGACACCTGCTCATGCAATGTTTCTTCTGGCAGCCTCTACTCTTTGCGCTAGATGTTGGAATGTTGTGAGGTTTGGACTGCACTCAGCCCCACAAAAGTGACGTCAGGTGCTGACTACTTCAACAACTCAAAGGTGCTGGATGGAACTCCATCACGCCAGAGAACTCAGTTTCACTGCTCCAACTTTGGAGGGCTTTACAGACTTCTTGCTGATGCTTGGCGAGGAGTATGGTGGCCTCATTCAGGTCCCATTCTATTTGTAGTGCATTTCTAAGGAAGTTATTGAGTGCTGGGAACACTTATTGTTTTAACCTTTTGAACTCCATGAACGCATGTTGCCTTCATTTTTGTAACCTTTAGTCTCAGACTCATAACTCGCAAAAGGAGTGACACACATGCATGATACACGTATCACTGAAATCGAGAAGACTTACCCTATACAGTCGTCTAAGTCCTGTGTTTGTGCAGTAAATTATTCCAGAGTAATCATGTGTGCAAAAGAGAGCAAATGTAAAAAGGTTTCCCACAAAAAACACACTGCTGAAACTCCATAAAACATCCATATTATTTACTTTAGATTCAAATGAAGTGTGCATTCACTTCCGCGATTGTCCAAACACTTGTCGGATTTGGTGTAACAAATTCATATTTTTATTGTAATAAGCCATAGAATGTCCCAGTTTGATAAGTATTATATAACAATGGCTATGGACTTTTACCCCACACATTTCTAAAGCGAAATTTCCCTTTGCACATGTGAGGATTCTGTACTCTAGTCTGTAATTGGAAATTCCAGGCCTGACTTTGCTTTGTTTACACACACAGAAAAGAGTAGCCCTGTGAGTGACTGTGACAGGTCACTATTCTGTAGAGGGTGTCACGCTCATATTAGGAACTCTTAGTATAAACTGTTTTTCTCTATGAGAAAAATGAATGTTTTTTGAAAATCATTGCTATCGTGGTCTAGGGCTGATAAAAATGTGCCAAAAACATTCCAAAAAGTTTCCGATACCCTTT
>JBBPCX010000040.1:27957334-27968804 GCA_037974365.1 Hydrocynus forskahlii | reverse complement strand
ACATATATACAAGCTGTGTGTGTGTGCGCGTGTGTGTATGTGTGCGCACGAGAGAGGGACAAGCAATATTGACTGCGCGCACACGCAGCTAAAACTACACGCGCATCTCTCTCTCTCTCTCTCTCTCTCTCTCTTTCTGTGTCTCTCGGTCTCTCTCCCTCAGTATCTCTCTCTCTCGCTCTCTCTCTCTCTCTCTCCTTCTCTCCTCGCGGCTCGGAGGAAGTTTTAGAAGCTCGCGCAGAGGAGCGAGAGGAGCAGTGCGGGCGCAGACACTTGTGCGCGAGGGCTACGTCGAGTTAACAGAGACGGCGAGGCTGCGCGTGCACCCATCTCCCACTCCGCCTCGCGCGCTCTCTCTGCAGCTGCGCTTTCTCAATGGTTCTCATTGTGGCGGAGAGTCTCGTGCACGCGGCGCCGTGAGCCCGGACCCCCTCTCTCCATCCCTCTCTCTCTTCATCTCTCTCTCTCTCTCTTTCTCTCTCTCTCTTTCTCAGTCTCTCAGTCTCGCGCTCGCTCTGCACTTTCTCCGCGCGCAGTGAGCTGGTGTGTTGTTTTTCAAGGATCCGGAGGCTGAAGGTAAAGTGCTTTCTGCATTTATAGAATTATGACATTATGGAATTTTGGATGTTTGGATTTTTTTATTTTTATTGGCTGATTTAGACCGCCAGAGCAGATTGAGGTGCTTGAACAGTTGTTTGGTTGTTGGGAATTTTGAGTGTTTCTTTTGAGCACAGTTTCCGCCATCATCATTATCATCATCAGCATCATTATTATTAATATTGTTATTTTTATTATTATTATTATTATTATTATTATTATTATTATTATTAGATCAACATTTACTTCCATATTTTTTTGTCAAGAGCGTTTTTTATTATTATTTATTATTGAGGGCTTGAGGGATTTTTACATATTTGTTTATTTATTGTTTGTTTGTTTCTTTGTTTGTTTAGGTTCATAGACATTTAGAAGTGTTAATAATTCCAATTACAGTCTCAAAGTCTTGCGAAGCCCTGACTGAATGCCTGCGCGCGCGTGTGTTTGTGTGTGTGTGTGTGTGCGTGTGTGTGTGTGTGTGTGTGCGTGTGCTCCTGAATCCCGTGCGTAGCGAAACTGTTGCAGAAATTTCTCTCACACGGTGACTTCCCTTCATCAGCATTCAGCGGATCGTTGTGCTCTGCAGAGCTTCATTCACATCACAATCTCCGTCTCCATACGAGTGTGAGAAACTAATGACACCCCAGTTTTACGGCTCTACCTCTCATTCTAGACCCTGTGGTGAGGAGAATTTGAAAAGTTAATCATATTCTGCTGTATTCACTAGAACTTGTGCCCATCATTGCTTTGGGCCACTAGATCTCCTATGTTTTGTGTTTAGAAGGGTTTATGTTGGGAAAATGAGCAATTTCTCCAATTTATATATATATTTTAAACCTTTATAAAAGCTCTTTGAGGTATTTTGGTGGGTTTTATACCAGCGTGTCGTGGACCTCTTTGTCAGCCTCTGCAATGTGCTTTGGTGCAGTTCCAAATTGGGCCACAAGGGGACGTTTTGGATGAAAGTGATTTGGAAACTGAGTTCGTGTTGAATCCACTCCTTTTCAAGTGGAGAGAAGGAGGAGAGGATCATATGTTTGTGGCTTGAATACCTTTTGCATCTAGTGTTTGGAGACATTACATTTACTTTTGTACATTTCTATCATGTTCAGTGTGGGGTTGTTTAGTGTGTGTGTGTGTGTGTGTGTGTGTGTGTGTACTTGTGTGTGTGTGTGTTCATGTAGCTCTTGCAGGGATCAGATGTCCCAAGGATAATGAAGAAATGAAATTAGGTGTTGTTGGAGGCATCTGACTATTTGTTTGTTGTTTACAAAATGTACCTGTAAAAATATTAGAGCTTTGACTGTACAGTACAGTGCAAAAGTCTTGAACCATCCTTTATTTCTTCATGTTTTGTTTTCAGAGAGCCAGACTTTCTTGTATTTTATTGTAATCTTAAGGAACCGTTCTCCAGGTTGCCAGAAAGATTTTCAAAGACTGTCATTTTCAGTCCAGTCCCTGAACCTCACCAGTTTTAGAGGAATGTTTTTTTGTTTGTTAAGGCATAATAAAGCACCTCTAAATTAAGTCCTGAACCAGTGAAGAAACAGGTGAAGATGATTCCAGATGATCAAGCTGGTGATCAGGTGCTGGATGTGGTTGGAACACCTTTATTTACCTTGTATCTTTAGGAACTTGGCAGTCTGTTGCAAAAAAAAAAAAAAAAAAACATTTGCTCCCATTTCTTTAGTACAATCTTCTCAGTATGCCAGATATGAGACAGCTTGACAGACATCTTATCATCCAGTCTACATTGAGGGGAAACAAGTATTTAGACACTTGTTTTTGTTATTTAATATATTTCCAATACGGATATCCACTTAAAATGTACACACATAATGTCGTTGAACTCTGCACTTGTAACTATAAACACATATCTATTTATGAACTTTAACTGAACAGATTTAAAAACTAACTTTGACAGAAAAAAAACATTTTGATAAAATAAACTTTGATAAAATATACATAAATTAAAAAGGTATTAATAAAGTTCTACATATAAATACTGATAAATTAAAAATACAATCATTATTAAAACCAGACTTGAATAGAAAAAGCTACAGAGCCTTAGCGAAGACCAGATGACTGGACAAACGTGGACACTACTAATCATCCCAAGGCAGGTGTGCCACTTAAGGCATCTTGCAGACTATTGATAAGGAAGATAAGAAAGAAGCAAGAAGACACTTGAATAGAGTTGCTGTATGAGATGGAAATATAAGGTCTAACAGTCATACAGAGAAGAATAAGCCACAAACTGCACTGGAAGCATTTTCATTCCTACACCCCACTCAAAACTAAAGAAAGAAAGAGATGCATGCCTAAAAGAATTTAGACAAATCAGACCTGTTTAAGACAGTGTTCTCTAATCAAACAAAACAAGAACAAAAAAGTAATAATTCAGCTTGTCGTTTATGCGTGACTCTAAGAACACCACACCGTCAGTGAAGTATGGTGGTGGGAGCATCCATTGTGATATGGGGCTGCTTCTCTGGAAATGGAAATGGGGTATTAAACATCATTGAAACATAGAGCAATATATTTGGGGATATAACACACAGACCCAAAGCATTTAAAAATGGTCTCTAAACTGATGATGATGCATGCGTTTACTGATTTGAATGCATAGAACATTTAAGAAAATGTGTAGAGAAAATTGAGTTTAACAGAGTGACTCCCGTGACCCTGGAGATTTTAAAAGAGTTTGGCAAGACAAACAGGCCAACATTTAAGCACAATACTGAGAAATTGCATTACTTCTTACCACAAACACACTGAAGGTGTAACTGCCAACAATGCCTTTGCAGTAAATTATGCATTTTATTCGTTTTTTTACTTATTGTGGTTGCTGCTTATCCTTATGTTTTTGTTCATATTTCTAAACATACAATAGACATTATGGTCATACATGCATGCATCCTTGCTATGCAAGTATATTTAATACCAACAACGTAGAGTATCTAAATACTTGTGCCCCCTCACTGTACATGAATGAGCTCTATTCTGATTGGCTGCCCAGTACTGTGACTCATCCAAAAAGCAGATACATTTGGACCATGACATATTTGCTTTAAGCAGGAACAGCCCAACATTTAATTACTTTCTCCACATCTTTTGCTCCAATAATTCTGCTGATACAGACTGTGTGCTCCGTCAGCACTCCTTATTATTCAACAAATAAAGGAAGTAACTCTGCTATGCTGAATGGTGGTGATATGGAAATGAGTGCGTGTGACATCACAACCATGATGAGTTGAAACGAGTTGTTTCTGCTTAAGTGTTATGTGGATTGTGGAGTGAATGGCATGTTCTGATGCCATGTTTAATGCATCCAACTTTTATTTTAGAAAATACATGTTTTTATGACGTGAAATCTGGAGTCTAGAAAAACCTGAAGATTCAGAATTGTAGAGGAACCAGATGTTCAAATAGTTTAGCGGCTTTAAAATGTACCATACAGAAAGCTAATCCACAAAGTCATTAGAAATTCCTTGCCAGGTGTCTGAAATATTGCTTTATGATAGTTTTGCTGCACAGTTTTGGATAAAAATGTGTTGTTTTAAAATAAAATGGTGGAGACATAAATGCACAGTATTCTTAGGCAAAGTAGTACCAAAAGGAAATTCAGATTTTCCACCACTTTTCCACCGTTATCAACATTACAATGACTTTGCTTACATCGCCACCACTAAATTATTCATGAAAAAAATCAGTGTCACTCTCCTTTAAAGTTGCACACTTCAACTCCTGAACGTCCTCTTTTCAGCTCTAGTAGAGCAATTTAGCACTCCAGCGCTCATAAGCCAGCCCATCAACTGCCCATAAGCCAGAGCAGCTCCTCCAACGCTCGCCGCCTTCCTCCAGCGAGTGAAACCACAAGGCAACCATAATAACAAGGCCATATGTTACCAGTCCTCACCATGCTGTGTTTGAAGTCCAGATGCCAGGAGCTATGCACGATCCGCGTTTGAGAGAGTGCTGTCCCTGGCGGATGTCTCCAACGCTCCTCCTCAGCAGGGGGGGGCCGGGAGTCGGGTGTTTATGACTAGCGCATCGCGTCAGGATCAGTGAGAGCACTGCCTGCCCAGCAGTAGCTTTGGGCACTCTCTCTGGCAGAGGGGGGGTCATCGTCATAGAAGCCCAGACTCCTCTCGTCAGATGGCGAGGGAGGCTAATGAGACTCCATCATCCCGTCCCAGACCATTTGGGGTGATACGCGTGGAACATGGCGTCCGGGGCCTCGGCCAAACCCGACAGCAAGCTAGTCCAGGCTGCCAACACGCCGCGAGGAAAGGAGGAGGAAGCGGGAGAGAGGAAGAGTGGAAGGGAAGGGGATAAATATAGCACGAAAAAAAGGCAATGAAGGATTAGAAGCTGCTCCTACTGTAGTTTTGGCCCCTGTAGGGACAGATGTGTTCATTAGATCTCTAGATCAGGAGGGGAACCCAAGAGAGTTCAAAAGAGAGCTTTGCCTTCATCCCACGGGATGGATGATGCACAGAGGCAACAAAGAATGACGTTTTGCTCAGGTTTAATTGGCTGGTTTAAGCATGAGCTCTTGTTGCAGGTGCCTTGATGCAGTTACAGTGTAAGCCCATGCCACATGCCATTATCTGCTAACTGTGTAAGCTATCAGCAATAAGATCTTGTCTCAAAGTTTCTCAAAGCCCCCTAATGAGTAAACCAAAGCTAGCAGGAAAAACTTCTTAAGAACAAGCGCAAGAACCACTAAGGAGAATCAAGATACAAACTCTCTAAGAGCATGACCAGGAACCAGTAAGAGGAACCAAGACTCCAAGAAAAACCAAGAAAAAAACTGTTTGGGCCCTTGAGGAAGAAATACAAAGTGGAACCATCCTCCTTTAGGTCACTCCAGATAGGTTTCCAGGGAATATTATTCAGGTATATAGAGCATGTTAGGTATGAAAATATGGTAGAATTCAGCAAGAAGCGGGTTAAGAGTTCATCTGCAAGTCATGAAGTTCATGATGATGGTGTGTGGTGGTCCACATATTCATTAAAATCTCGAGAGCATCAAGGTGAGGATTTTCATAGCAAGAGGGTAAAAGCCACATGCAAATGGGTCTGGAGCAGTCAAGCAGGTTCAGAAGGTAGCAGGAGCCATGGCATCTTATCAGACAGCAGGAGATTACACAGAGCTAGACAGAGTCAAAGCATATTTTTAATTATGTCTGCAGAGCATTGTGCTTTCTCCTAATTGCACTGTTCCACTGAATAGCCGCATCACTGTGTACGTCTGTACCACTTTGCTTCAATCATATTCAACACTAAGGTCAGTTATTTGTATGAGCGCAGGTCTATTTACCCCAGAGTCGAGATTTGGTTTCTTTACTTTAGAACTGAAGCTACAAGACATCCAAAACAAGGTCTCTCAACTTGCTCAAACAGCATACAGCTCTTCATTAAGGTGGCACAGACTTGTCAGTGTGGTTTAGGGCATAGTGTGACTTACTGTTAGCGATACAAATGTGCAAAATTTCCATCTTCCAATTCTTCTGATGTTGCTAAATGTTGTGGGCAGTCACTTTAGACAATAGGGTCTCTTTTTGCGAACCACCACAGGAGTACTTTTGGTTAATCAACATCATTGGTTAATCAATAAATTGTGCTTCGCATGTAAAGGCCTTTAGTTTCTCTACAGCTCCGGAAAAAAATAAGAGACCACAGCAATTTGTTTTTAAATCAGCATCTTTATGAGCATGACAAGTTGGTAGGCAAAATACTACTAGAAGTATGTCAGAGGTAATTATTAAATTTTTGTTTAAAAGTGAACAAGAGATTTTTTTCATTGAATTATTCAAGTTCTTTAAACACTCCATAATTTCTCTCATTTTGATGTATTATCATTTTCTTTAAAATTATGCTTTAAAAAAACAATATTTTTATATGGAAATTAGGAGAAATACTGCCAGCCGTTCTTAAAAACTAAAGCAAAGCTGGTTAGTTCAATACTTGCACCTATAGAAGATAAAACCTGAGAAACTGAACATCAGTGGTTTCTTTCTTTTTTTTTTTTTTTCCGGAACTGTATGTAGAGTGAATGGATTAGGGAGTAGTGTTTACACACTACAATGACCTTCCAAAGAAGAATTCAGCTTTCCATAATAAGGGGCTTTGCTAGTTTTGCCAAAGAGAGCTGCGAGTGTGGTCCTCCACCTTGTTTAATCCAAAAACATTTTCAGATTTGACCATTTTGCACGAAAGCAGCTGATTTATTCCGAAACATTGGGCCCTCAGAGTGCACTCGGTGGTCCCAGGTGTTACCTGAATGGAAGTTCTGCTGCTGAGAGATAATTGAGACAATGGGGAGAGAGAGAGACAAGCAGTAGAGAGAGCAGCACTTTGGCATGACGCCTGTCCTCGCAAGCTTCTGCTATGTTTCCAGCGATTTTCGAATTTACCTAGCGCAACGTGTAGTGATCTAATCAGCGAACTAAGCGCTTGTAATTCCCCAGTAAAGGGAAGCTTCTGATGGAGATTAGAAGCTTTAGATGAGGCGTTTTCCCTCAGAGGCACCTGGCACTCCAGGTCTCTGGAAGGCGAAAGCTCGAGACAGCCTGTTCCTTTCCAGAATGGCTAGCGTTCACAGTCTGGGCAAGAGAGTGAGAGAATTTGAGAGAGAGAGAAAGAGAGAGAGAGAGAGAGAGAGAGAGAGCGAGAGAGAGAGGGAGGGAGGAAGACTGGGACTTAGGGAGTCCCTGACGGATACTTTGTGAATTACCCTGCTACAGTGTTCACTGTCTGGATAAGAGGAAAGCAAGGGAGCGTGTGCAAGACAGAGAGGGAGGGAGAGGTAGAGACAGAGGAGGAGAGAGACTCTCCGAAAGATGCAATTGTTGCTTCTTATCAGCTCTTTCTGTTTTCGTAACGTGCCTTAAATCTGTGTCTTGTCATTCTTTTATGTTCCTTTGCTCTTGTTCCATTCTGTTCCATCCTCCAATTTCTCTGATTCTGGTAATCAAGGCCCGTGTTGGTTCCCTGGGCCAGTCTGTGAAGAGCTGGTTTTGGAAATGATGGGAATTGGCTTGTCTCTGGTGGGCTTGTTAGGGACAGGGAGGTTTTTATTTTAAACAAGGAACAACAAGAGGCCCAACAAGTACTGATTTTCCTTTTTGAAATTTAAAAAGTGAAACCATGGAAACATAGTTATGGATTTTAAAGCTCACAGTCCATTGCTATTTATGTATGGAAACTAAGTAACAAGTATCTCTGTTTTAGTGATGTCACAGAAGACGGTGCATTTCCATATGGATATCAGTCTATTAATCTATTCAGGCAATAACAGTTTAGCCTCGCCCATTCACACTGAAGTTATGTAGTGTTTCAGGTCAGCCTTTGTTAATGAGGGCAGCCAACGATTTCAGTCCAACACGGATTTTTTCTGAGAACCGAACTAATAATTGTTTGCTGAAATGACCACACCAACATGGAAACTTAGTGGGCGGGTCGAACGAGGCCGGGACATCACAGCTTTTTCGTGGCAATATATACATTTTCATACATTTAAGTGCTAAATTATTAAGAAAAATATAATTTACTGATTTTGTGACATAAATATTAATGAAAATTCAGTCACATTTCCATATAAAAAATAACTACACACTTTTTGGTACTGTGGAGAGAAACACAAAGAAAGCGCATCTTGGGATGAGTTTAAAATGAAATCAGAGTGTTTTGGGAGCATATCTGGGGGCATATTTAGGGTTTTCACTATAAAAATAGGCATTTTAGGCATTTTTTAACCACATCACAACAATGCGGTTTTTCACTATACACGCATACTCTTGGAATGTAACAAGGTTTACTGCACACACATACACACACATACACACATACACACACACACATATATATCTATATCTAGATATCTATGTATCTAGCTAGCTAGCTCTCTCTATATATATATATGTAAACATCAATGGAACAAATAAACCTTGGACAAGTTTACTATAATTGGCCCTCTGGAGAAAAATCAAAGACAAAATACCTAGGATATGGGCTGTTTTATGATTCTCTGAATCAGAATCAGAAAACTTTATTGATCTCGGAGGAAATTGCTTATGCTACGACCATACAGACACACACAGACACAAAGACAAGGACAATATAAAATTGAATATAAAGTTCAAATAAAATTCTGTTAGATACACAAAATCCTGGGGTCAGGAGGTGGATATAAATACTACAGATAAATAAGTAAAATTATTGCTGAAGTAGTTCAGTAGTGGTTTGGAGTTGTACTCTTTGTCCCTTGTATATAATTAATTTTTGTTTACTGTGTTTAACTTAGAATTTTTTGTTTTTCATGATTAGAAATACACAAGTAGTAATTATTCTCCATTCCTGATTAGTGTGGGTGTTTGGGAAATGTCTTTTTCTGGAAACCACTGAACATTTATAATGAGAGCTGATTTTATGGCTACAAATAATTTGACAGCTTTTCTCAAATTCCTCTCTGATGACTCTGTTATTCACAACATGTGTTATATGTTATAGCTAATCCTGCATACTGTCGTCATTCAGTTCAACATATGCTTGGCAGAAGATCCGTTGGTGAATTGGCTGCTAGTTCTCACGGGCTGGGGTTGATGGATGGATTTGTGTATATGCTATCAACAGGGCCTTACACTTTTGAAAATGAGGGTGTCACAAAGGGTTCTTTAAGAAAGGACATAGAAGAACCACATTTGGTTCCATATAGAACCATGTATGAAAGATGGCCCATTGAGACCGACTGTGCATTTGATTTCCAGGAGCTGGAATGGAGTTGATGGCACTTCCACTGAAGGTTTATTTAGGAAACCAAACAAAGTTCCCTTTCTGGCACGTTTCTATTTAAGGAGTGTACAAGTTCTGCTCAGTGAATGTGTTTGGTATTCTGGTTAAACTGGACTTGTTGTGGCCAATACGGTATCTGTAGTGTTTAGGTGCAAAACACCTCTTTTCATCGATAATGATGAATTTCCGTCCAGGACTCGGCATTCCCAACAACATGAGAATGAAGCGCTAGGCCACGGGGCCTTCAGCTGCAGTGTTTGAACTGCCGCGAGGACGGATTCCTCCAGAGAACATCTGCGGGATCTGCCCAAATTCTGTTTGAACTTTTTTTTTTTTTTTACTCCTCCCTCCTCCCGGAATGTTAACGTTTGATTTTAAGAGGCAGTTTGAAACATGTATAAGGTTAGCTGGATCAGAGAACCCCCAGGACTGCTTAGGAGGAGCTGTGTGACTGGAATTTTGTCACTTCAACCTAGGTTACATCCTTTTGAACTGTAGTTTTGCAATGCTAATGGAGTGCCACGCCGTGTTCGAAGTCAAGGCTGCCTTGTTCTGCCGTTTCTCCATCACGGCCATTTGTATGAAGGTGGGATGTGGGACACGGCGAGTGTGTCTGGCAGGGATGCAGCTTGTTTCCCTGGTCCGCTCTCAATCAACAAGGGGGGTGTAAGGTTCCCAAGCTGTAGAATGCAAAGGTCATACTTTTTTTTATTGCACTATTAGGTATTTTCATTCAACTGCAGTCTCCTCTGTGGGGACTTGGAGTGCCATACATTTATTTCAATGCACTCAGCATTTGATCTCTCTCTCTCAGCTCTCTCTGTCTCTCTGTCTCTCTCTTGCTCTCTCTCTTTCATTTACTCTGTTGCCTTCTTCCTCTTTATAACACATACTCCGTCTTTCCTTCCCTCTCTCTCTAGAGCTCACTTTCTCTCTCCTCTCCCCCTTTCTCTCCATCTCCCTTGCTCCCTGCCCTTAAGACGAATGTGCTCCACTTTCAGTAGCGCTGTCAACTAGCCGTCTGCGAGAGAGAAGTGTGGGTCTGTTTGCTCACCCGCAGCACTCCTGATGCCTCGCTTTGAAATATCAAAAGATAGCACTTAATCTCGGGGTCAATTGCGTAGCGGTGCCAACATCACGTCTGAGAAAACAGTTGAATGAATCGGTCAAACATGAAGGAGTCCAGTCTTAACCTTGTCTAGGAGCACGGAATATTATCAGGTGGTAAAATTAGGCTCGCTTGTACTGACAGTCTGAAAATCTCTCTCTTCTTTGTCTCTCTTTCTCTATTTCTGTCTGTCTATCAGGCCTGGTATTCCTGATTCGGCCGTGATCACTGCCTGCCCGTTCTGTGGTCCTCCTCATCAATCACTGCTGCGCTGGCTGCCCGCTCTGAACAGCAACCTCTCAAGATTTTCAGAGCCTCCCTCTCTGTCCTGGATCCCTAGTGCTTTACCCTGGACTATCATTTTCCCCATTCCTGTTGTCCCACTACGGCCAGCACCATGTGCAGGAGCTTTGGTGTCTGGGGCGGACTGAGTGTAGTCACCCTGCTGACGCTGGCCCAGTGGGATTCTTACTGCTGGGGGATGACCCTGAACTCTGTTCCGCTGCATCCAGTATCCAGCAGACTCCCGAGGGCCGAGGCAAGAGCTGTTCCCCAGAGGCACAAGAGGAACTGGGTGTGGAACCAGTTCTTTGTTCTGGAGGAGTACACAGGAGATGACCCACTCTATGTTGGCAAGGTAAGGAATGGAAGCCCACTCATTTTTAAAACAGAAATAGGGTTGAGCTTAGCCATCCAAGTGTGATGCTTAATGCCTTCTACATATTGTGAGATTTCAGCAGTTTTATAAGTTCATTACCTATCACACTGTGCAACATGGATGTAACAAACTTTGGTATGACATGTATGTAGATGTACGATGGTGTGTGTGAAGATGTACGATGGTGTGTGTGAAGGTGTGTAGATGTAAGATGGTGTGGATGAAGGTGTGTAGATGTATGATGGTGTGTGAATGTGTGTAGATGTATGATGGTGTGTGAAGGTGTGTAGATGTATGATGGTGTGTGT
>JBBPCX010000040.1:27928883-27942819 GCA_037974365.1 Hydrocynus forskahlii | reverse complement strand
GGTGAGACAGACCAAGACAGAAAGAGAGAGAGAGAGAGAGAGAGAGAGAGGGAAGTGTGAGACGGAGAGAGAGAGAGAGAGAGAGAGAGAGAGAGAGAGAGAGGGAAATGTGAGACAGAGAGAGAGAGACGGAGAGAGAGAGAGAGAGAGGATGAACGACAGAATTGTACCCATGGCAACCTCGAAACCATATAGACGCCCCCAACATAACAAATCCCAGTTTAACCCCTGCATAGAGTGTAATGTAATTATTGCGAGGCCACTGTTAAGATTGGCTCACAACTTGCGGAACAAGTCGAGGAAGTTTAGATGATGTTAATGGTGCACATTAGCACCTGATTACTTGAAAAGAAATCGTGCAGTGCAATCAGCAAGCTAGGTCATTTCACCTTCCGTATGAGGTCTGTCATCGGACTAAGTTACAGCCCCTGATTAAACTTCTTTTTAAGTGCATAGGCTAATTTTAGATTCCTTTTTTTTTTTTATCCTAACCCCCCAGTGCCCCACCCCCAGTGTTTTGAATCAGCAGGTTCCAGACACGGCAAATAGCAGCTCGTATTGATTAGGGTTTATCTCAAACAGTCTAGGTCCAGGATGGAAAAACAGGGGCCATTTAATCGCACGGGAATGAGTCAACCGCCGATAATGCCAAAACTAACAAGCTTCCGGAGAGGAAATTAATTCCGGCTCTGGTGGAGACGTGGATAAAGATGACCTATTGCGGAGAGCCGTTATTACGATATGCTTTTGTAAAGAGTGAGAGCCCAGCCTGGAGAAGGTCCATACTATAAAGTGACTTAAACAAGATAATCCTGTTTTAATTATGACACAGCCGTAGTCCTGAAAGAGCTTTAAACCTTAGAGCGCGAGCGGCATGGATCCTTGCTGGCAATGCAACAAATGGTAAATTGTCGTCAGACCACAAAACAGCTCCTTATTCGAAAGTTCCCCTGGTTTGTGTTGAAGGTGTCAGACGTCATGCTGAGCTTTGTTTGGTGTTCCTGTGTTCCAAAGACCCAAAGTTATTGTAATTTTAAAAACATGTAATAATAATAACTACTACTGGGGTTTTAAATATGGCGTATGCAGAGTTGAAGGCCAGTGTTACACCCCGAAGTGACCTAATATTGCTCTTTAAATTAAAAAAATAAAATTTAACAGATCTGTGGAGTCCCTGCCTCGCGTCCGTCGGCCCCCGGGATGGGCTCCGGGTACCTGCAACCCTAGTAAGGATTAGGCGGTTACAGAAAATGAATGAATGACGGAATGAATCTAATGTAATTCCCATGTTTTAAATATAGATTTGAGTGTTTTTGAGTGTTTAGATTTTATATCACCCACTCTGTGTATTTGAGTGTTGAATCCCAGCGTGTGACTGTGGGCTCGATCTGATTGGTCATCTCATTTCTATATGGCTCAGGGCAGAGTAAGCAGAACTTTGATGTGTCCACTGTCACCTTTTGCCCAATAGCAGGTTATGACTTGTTCTGTTTGATGCAAATGATTTAAATGTAAAATGTAACATTTTAGCACATTTTGTGAAATCCTCCTGTTTTAAACTGTTTTTATATAGCCAGAGTTAAAACCCAATCCTTCTGGGAACATGCAACATAGAGTTAAGCGTGAAGTAACTTCCATTGATAAAGCACTTTAGTTCCCTGACCACACATAATAAAAAGGCCCAGTTGTAGTAAAGGGTCCATATCTGCAATTTGTTTGTATAATTTATATGTCTTATGATTGTAATAGTGTATATAACCACTTTTACAACCTCACTTACACTTAAACAAACTGCTTTTATTACTGTTCCTTTAGAAATGGTATGTGGAAATGGCCACTTTGCCTGGCTGCCCTGTATTAAGCCTCATTGACAAAGCAGCGTAATTTAGGACAAAGTGTTGAGTGGAGACTGAAATCTGAGATGTAGGGCACAAATGAACTTCAGTATGATCATGTTCATAGGAGAGAAACAGGCATAGACTGATACAGAAATGTGATCCTGCAGGTATTGTGAGGACGGCACTACCCAATATGGACCGAGAGGCGAGAGACCAATATCTGCTGGTCATCCAGGCCAAAGATATGGGCGGCCAGATGGGTGGCCTCTCAGGAACCACAACAGTGACCGTCACTCTAACTGACGTCAACGACAACCCCCCACGCTTCTCCAGAAGTATGACTATCACATTTTGAATCATACACATTCAATACATCAGTGCTATATACACAAGCTCAGTTATAATTCTTTAGGACAAGATTAAATCTGTTTTCACAGTTGGATCAATCACTCAATATGGACAAATATGAACTCTTTACAAAATCATTGGAACGTAAACAATAAAAACAAGACACTGACCTTTTTGTGATTTTTTTGTGGAAGTTTTAGAGTGGGAAAAAAGACCAAGCCAGCTTTTCACGTTTCACGTGTTTCATTTGACAATTTTTACAAAGCCCCAAGAATTTCTTTTTAGCCAAAAAAATGAGCACCTTTAACATTCTTAGAATTCCTTCTCACAATTTCTGTAGCCTTTTTATCCTAAAATTGTTATTTTGTCCAAAAATTGGTTGTTAAATTATTATAATAAATTTCAATAATATGTTTCTTAAAATTTTATATTTGAGAATGTTACTTTTATTCATTTTTTTAAACATTTATTTTTTAGAAATAAAAATGAAAGCAACTGAGTCTAACAATATGCCTCTCATGTCGTGCGGGAGCCAAAGGACAGAGGCACAGATGCGGGATTCCATTTTTGCTTGTGTAGTACTTTATTCCCCAAAGAGTAGTAAATATAAGGGTGGACATGAAACCAAGGCAAGTACGTTCAAAGAGAACTAAAATCCCGAACAGATCGAAACCCACAAACATTTAACTTAAACCACCAGCCGGCTGTGACCACTTGCCCGGCCGGAGTACACATATCAAACTAAAAGTCCCACATATACAAACTTAAACAATGGTGGCCTCTAGTGACCATCGACTCGGAACATTACAGTACAATATTATTATAAAATTAACATTCCAAAATCAGTACAATTGAACTCTTTAAGATCCACACATGGTTTACCCCTAATATTTACTGTTTTGGTGAAGCAGCTGCAGCTGTGTGAAGATCTGAAATATTACCTTCTGAACTCGAATCCCTAATGTTTTCCTTTATGGTGTCTTTAACGGGGCAGCACCAATGTCAGAAATGTACATGTAGTGCAAATTCCAGAGCCTACACAGTTAGCTCTATGAGCAGAGTGACTAATGTAACACAGAGCAGGGGCACATGGCCAGTGTGGACCGGCGACAGCGCCCAGGTGATAAGAGAAAAAGAGAAATAGCATCATCAATAATTTCTGTATGTTTGTGTGTCTGTGTGTGTGTGTAGAATCCTATCAGTTTGCAGTGCCCGAGTCTCTGCCCGTGGCATCGGTGGTGGCCAAGATAAAGGCCCTGGACTCGGATGTGGGAGCCAATGCAGAGATGGAGTACAGAATAATAGAAGGAGACGGCCTCGGGGTGTTCAGGGTCGAGCCAGACGCAGATACACAGGAAGGACTCATAACTTTGCAGAAGGTGGGCAACAGAATGGCCAGCGGAGGGGCTCTTCCAGTCCGGCCCCATTCAATCTAATCACACCCGGGTCTGACTGAACGTTAAAGCTTACACTACTCCAGCATTTTTCACCCTAATCGCCACCTGCCACATCTGCGGCGTACAGTCGCTTCCCAACAACAATCATTTACATTTCCTTGCAGCCGTTCACTGAAAACACATTTTGAATAGAAGCCAAAGGGCAGCTGTTGGATCCTGAGAATAAATATTTGAAAAATGAGGCTATATACAGATTCAAAACAGCAACACTTTCACCCGGTGTTAGAATGAGATAGACATTAGAGCTTTTCTTTTTAGAGTTTTATCTTGAAGTTAACTTTCAAACAGTGGAAACAGGGGCATGACTGAGGACCACCAGCATTGGGGGCTGAGGCAATCATCTATTGCTCCAGCGCACAAGGGGGGTGATGCATCTTTGACAGAATTGCACTCCTCCCTGCTAAGAAAGGGACTTTTAAGCTCTGAAAATTGGTCATCCTGAAAGCTATCTGGTCAATGCTGTTTAGCATAGCTAGCTAACACTCCTTAGTGCAAAGCAATACACACCGTTTTTACTATTTTTCTGCTGCATTTCTCTTAACTAGTATTGCCATTTGAAAGTCATGAACTCCAAATTGTTTGATCAGGAATGGTGTGAAACATTTTGATTTGATTAACAACTTCCACATAGCAACCTGTTTTCCTTATGTTGTCTCACTGGAATGAATGGTGGAAAAACATTTTTGTACCTTACTTATATCAGCATGATATAATTGCACTACCTACAGTTTATAAATGACATGGGATAACCTAGCTTCTAGCTAGAAACAGTCTAGCAATCACCTGGAACACCATGTCAACACCCAATTAACAGCTTAGCATCCACCAGAGATTTCATACCAATAGGTTAGCAACCACCTAGTATTAGGCAGTCATCAAAGGCGGACAAAGTACCTAACTTCATTACTTAAGTGAAAGTACAGATACCACTAGTCAAATGTTACTCCAGTACAAGTGAAAGTCATGCAGTCAAATTTCACTTAAGCTGAAGTACTTGCTTCCAAAAATACTTAAGCATTAAAAGTACATATTTCACTGCATTGTTGATTTATTGCCACCACACTTACAATACCTAATACATCTAACTTGCTTGTAGAAGATGTAGCATAAGGAATAAGGTAGAATGTTACAGAATGAAACACAACCCGAACTGATAAAGAAAACCAGTCTTTTTTTTATTAATTGTACACTACACACCTACACAAAAGGTATGTGTATGTACTATATATTGCACGGACCATACTGCACACAGTAACGGTAATATTACTTATTATTGCTATCTAAAATCTTGCAAACTTTCAATTGTAGCTAATAAACCATTCACTTACCTCAATATGCTGTTTATGTATGCTGTAATATAGTTTGGTTTAGGCAAACATGGCACACACTTAAAACGATACGAATTTTTAAATATTTTCCATAACCTTAAACATCGTCTCTAAATATGGCCATGGATACGGTCATGAAGAGTCGCCGTCTCCGTCTCCGTCCATTCTCCCGCCACTGATTGACCGTGTTTAAAAAATGCTGCCGTTGCAGTGTTACAGCGTACAGGCGTGATGTAACACGGTTGGTGATTTCTGATAGGCTGTCATCTGCTAAAAAACCAATCACGTTTTAGAAAAGTGAGACAATAACACCCACTTTCAGAACTGAAGGCAACGTGTAACGAGAACCTTGATAAAAATGTAGTGAAGTGAAAAGTACGGTTTTGTCTTTCAAATGTAGTGAAGTGAAAGTTATAGTTTCCAAAAAAAAAACACTACACAAGTGAAGTACAGATACTCAAAAACTGTACTTAAGTACAGTTCTAAAGTCAATGTACTTCGTTAATATCCACCTCTGGCAGTACCTACCTGGCACTACCCACGTAATCGTCTCTTTTTATCACACTCGTACTTGCAGCTAGTTTTCACTCTCATTTTTACGCTGCTCCTAATGAAGTTTCTGTGTTCTTTGTCTGAGTTTGAAGCAGTATTCCCTGTGTGGTTGTTTCTGGTTTTTGTTCCATTTTTTTGGTTTGTTACCGTGGATTTGCCTAGCATATGCCTGCCTGCCCATATCTTCTTTCTGTTATAAGAGCAATTCCAGAAGAGTCTTGGAATAGCCCGAGTAAAGTTACTCAGCACATGCAGCCTCCCTCACAGCTCCCTACATTACAGAAACAGTACAGTTTCATAACTGCGGTCGTACCATTTCCGCTAGATAGATTACAGTAGCAACAGGTAGCCCATCTAATGATAATAATATAAGACAAAAGCACCTTGAATTTTTTCTCATGTACCTCAGACCAGTCTTGAACAGTTGTTGTAGTGTGGCAGGACGCCTTATCCTGCTGAAAGAGGCACCTGCCGTTAGAGAATACTGTTGTTGTGAAGGGGTTTATTTGGTCTGCAACATTATTAAGGTTGGTGGTATGTGTCACATGCACTGGACCCAAGATTTTAAAGGAGAACACTGTTCCTAGAGTATCACACTACATCTGCTGGCTTGCCTTCTTCCCACATTGCATCCTGGCGCCACCCCTTCCCAAGCGTTGCACACATACCCAGCTGTACATATGATATGTCTTATTGTGCAGTTCTGATGCTCACCTGCCCATTGTAGGGACTTTCACAACTGCACAGGGTCAGCATGGGCACTCTGACTGGTCTACGTCTATGCAGCCCCACACACAGCTTTCTGTATTGTGTGTTCTGACACCTTTCTATCATGGCCAGTGAGAACTTTTTCAGCAAACTGTGCCACAGTAGCCTTTCTGTGGGAATAGCCCAGACAGGCTAGCTTCAATGAGTCCTGGATACCCACAATCCTTCCTTGGACCACTTTTTTGCAGTACTAACTAGTGCATAGCAGGAACACCCAACAAGACTTCTTGTTTTGTAGATGCTCTGATCCAGTTACATCGCCATCAGATTTTGGCCATTTTTCCTATTTCCAACACATCAACTTTAAGAACTGACTGTTCACTTGCTGCCTAATTAATCCCATCCTCTGGCATGTGCCTTTGTAATGAGATAATCAGTGTCAGTGGTTTTGATGTTATGGCAGATCTGTGTATTTGCATTCTTAAGGAAAGTAAGTAAGTAAACCTTTCAAATCCGGCACGTATGTCCCCATTATTGTAATTGCCCACAGCCCTTGCTCAAGACATGGCTGTTCTCTGTTGTGCTCTAAATTCTCTGACTACACGACCATACTGCTGATACGTTGTGGCCACGGCTGCAGAGTGATGGCCGAACTAATGGCAGAATTAGAGATGGGTGTGGGATCACATCTGCAGATAATGTCTGAAGGTTAATCCGTGGCTATGGATGCAGCTGCTGCTGAATATTCCCTGGGATCAGCAGCTCCTAAATTAAGTCTGCCAGTGCACCAAGTCCATGATAATGCAATTTTAAACCAAAACCAACACCAAAAAATAAAACCACCAGTGAAATGTGTACGAATGCTGCAGGTGCTTCAGTTTCATCTTAAAGGAAAGTTCTATGCTGAAAGTTGTCGATGGGGAATGTTTTTCATTTTGCTGCTTATTACAGTGGACAGGTATGATGAATGACCATTTGAGAAACTATTCCAGAAGACATTTTTGGCATCATGCATCTTTGTCTTAAAATCAATATTCAGCTTTGACTCTACTGTGTCGTCCTGTCAGCTGCCTTTAGAAGAACCAGCAGCTCAGGGCATCATTGTACTCGTACTTTCATTGGTTGAGTCAGTTTTCAAAGTGGGACTTTGATTTAGTTTCTTCGGTTGGTCATGAATCTTTTCCTTTGCTTCCTCAACTGTTATTAAACATATAGTTCAGGCAGGAATCACATTTCCCCTATATTATAAATATAGTCAGTAGTAAGGCTGTGAAAAATGATTGAGTAGCTGCAAAATTAGTTTGATAATTGATTATTCATTAGTGTCAGATAATCCATTTATCAGCCAAAATGTGGTCTGTAAATGTAAAGAATCGTAACAAATAGCTGTTTTTGATGTAAATAAAAGAACCTTCATTAACATATTTGTACTGTACTGCCTTCAGTTTCAGGAAAATCGTTTTTAATACAACTGACAGTTTTCTACATATGCACATGCTGCTTTTTTCATGTGTCCATCTTAAACCTGCCCATAACTACTGTAAGTGGGGAATATTCTCTGATTGAAAGTAATGCTGTGCCTGGAAAGATGTCTTAGAAAATACTCCCAGACTTTACTTCTTTCTGAGATTTCAGCCATAGTCTTGACCTTCAGATTAAGTCATTAACCTGCTCTAGTTGGGTGTTTTGAAAATGTAAAGGCAAAGTGGACAACAGAAATATCTGTCAACAAAACAAAACAGTAATTTGGAAGATGCTAGAAAGCTAAAATAGTCACTTTATGATATACTGTTGTCTATTCAAATGAACAAATGGTACCTAAAAAAGTAGCACTGGTCTGAATTTTGTCACACATTTCTTCATTTTAATTAATAAAAGTATGTGTAAAAAAGTAAGAAAACAACTAAAAAATGAACAAATGAAAAATGAGTACTACTTTAATTTCCTGCAAGACTTTCTTTCATACCTCTGTTCTATCTACCTCTCTTCAGGGTCTTGACTTTGAAACGAAGTCCAGCTACACTCTTAAAATTGAAGCGACCAACAAGAATTTTGACCCACGCTTCCGGAGTCAGGGTCCGTTCAGCGACACAGCGATGGTCAAGCTGTTGGTGGAGAATGTGGACGAGCCGCCTGTTTTCTCTTCCCCTCTCAATAGGATGACTGTCTCAGAGGCAGCTAAAGTGGGCACCATCATTGGTACGGTCTCAGCCCTAGACCCCGACTCCACCAACAGTCCTATCAGGTAGGGCTTTGCCAAAATTTAACACCATTGAGAAATCCATTCTCTGCCCACAAGTGAACCTGAATCTGAGGGTCTGAATCTGGATTTGAATATGAGGGTTACAAATATAAAATTCAGCACATTTTCCAGTACAAAATAAAAGTGATTCTTGAAAATGTGCCCTTAAGCTAAAACTCTTATAAAAAGAGATGTAGTAAACCTGATATATGTCTTTCTTGAAAATGTCTGTAATAATATATAAAAGATTTTGTGTGTTCAGTAGTAAACTACAGTAATTGTAAGAATTTGTTGTTGATTATTTTTATATTGTTGTAGATTATCAGGGGGCGTAAATGCTAACATGTTAATTTTCTGTTCATTAGAGTCTTTAACATTGCAAAAGCACAGCATTACAGACTTCAGCCCGAATATAGATATTAATGAAATCAGTGATTTTAGAGAATGGCACAGTGGAGTTCAGACTTACCTATTCTGACTGATTCAGCAAGGAAACACTCAGCAAACCTTGTTCTTCAAGTTAACAAAAAATCAAAATCCAATCAATAAAATGTCAGCAAAAACAAAAAAGAAAGATCATCTCAGTTTAGCAGTCACAGCATGGATTCACTCAACTGTTTTCATCTAGTTCCTCCAACAAAGAAGGCTGATGCTTGTGCAGATGAATCATCAAAGCTACAAGCTAATGTGCTAGCCACTCATTAATTGTGAACTAAGTTCTGAACTATGAACTAAAGAATTTGCTTATATGCTAATTATTAGCAAGCATGTCGAATGTATTGTTAAATCAAATCCCTTTTATAATCATGTAACAAATATAGGCTTCAACATAATGTTGAGTTCAAAATGCTAAATTACCGCTAATGAGCTGGACTGTGTTGTTCTAGGTCATTAATTAGCATTAACAATTACACAGCAGAAAGCTATCTTTACCTCGGCCTTTTCATATGTGTACAAAAATAAGCTACATTTCATCCAAGCGACGTACGATAAATGTTGGTGTTTTGAGCTACAGCCTCTCATTAAGCTGAATTAGATTTTTGTTAAGGTTGTGTATCCCAGCAACAATAGCTAAAGAATGGTGGGAATGGAGCATGGATAGGTTGACTGGGATATTCATCATAAGGCAAATTTTGTCGCTGGGCTGAGCTTTTGTTCTTCATGCCTACCTTGCCAGCCCTAGCGTGGCATAAACAATAGCTGTTTTTCTCTCTCCTATTACTCTCGCCAATTTTTTAACTGTCATTGATTAGCTTTGGTATAACACATCGAGAGAGTACAAAGAGGACTGATTGCGGGGCTTATTATTTCTGTCATGTCGAGCTAATACAGAAGTGTATCAGCTTGCTAATTGTAGATATCAGTCTTCCTAAACGAGCCCCACGCTTGAAGTTTGCACCGCAAGATTAATGTTCTTGGGGTACTGTGTTCAGGCCATTGAGAAATGACTCTGATTGGATGTTCGTTCAGATAAGTGGGAACACCGTTTTCATTCCCAAAACCAAAAAAATGCAATGAAAACCCAAAGGAATGGAAGTATCTCTCTGACCCTGTATATGGAATAGCGTATAAGAAATCGTTCAGAGAACAATAAAGTGCTAAACAAGTCAGATCAGTGTCAATGTAGCCCCTCTTTGCCGTTAGGCTTTATTGACCCTTAAGAAGCTTCATAAGGCCATCCTATGCTTTACCAACAACCTAGAAGAAGTTAAAGGTCCCATATCATCATTTTTGGAAATCGAAATTGTACTGCTCATCCCCCAGTCCATAAAGTCTATGCAAACAAAACTTTTTTTTTCTGTGATGTCACATTATATTCTGTGATGTACATTATATAAATGACATAATGGAAAATCATTGCATAACAATGTGTGAATGTTTATGGTGCATCAAGGCAGATACTACAATGCACCATCAGATTATATTTTGCAGTGGATTCGCTAAGGTTTGAGCAACTTTCTCCACCTTTTTAAATCAGGTATAAACATGCTGTCTCAAAAGACATGTTGTCCAGAGACGTCCTTTAACAAAGGCACATTTGACCTTGAGCACATCCTGAAAGAACATTGACCATCAGAATACAAAGAAGAACACTGTGTAAACATGTATACAATGAAGGAGATGTGTGAGAAGACAAGCCACTGTTATGTGGAAGAATATGTTCTACAGTCTATGCTACTGATTCACAGTGGTGTGAGGGTTGATCAGAAATGTTGACTGGGGTAAAGCCTTTGTAGTTGAAGGCTCTAGCCCTGCCAAAACGGGGACAAATGGGCAGGTGTTTGAGCACCTCAGTTCTGCATATGTTTGCATACTGTGTTAGGCAAAGTTACGCCTTTTATTAAAAAATAGCAGGGTTTACAAATACCCTGCAGTTTCAGGAGGTCAGATTTATCCTGAAAGTGTGGTGAGTCAATTTGACAGAATCTGGCAACCTCTTCTGCAGCTCTTTGATTATATTAAATTTCAACCAAGCACCACAGGGATCTGAGTGACATGTGGTGGCAGGCTGGGTGGTTGGTGGGAGGTTGTTCTCTTTTTATAGAAAAGGGGTGCAATTTGTGTACACCTCTCTCAGTTTTGGGGGTCGTGACTGCTTTATAATATAAAACTACAATAAAAAAAACAACCAACTGGGAACACTTTTGACACATAAAGATAAACCTGGGTTTATTTCATCTCTATTTGGCCTTCCACTGAGTATTATAATGTCAACTTCTGAGCTGTTCTGTGCAGTGCGAGGGTCACCGAGGGTCATTGTGTGCTGATTTGTGTTTGAATGCCTGTCCACAGATACTCAATAGACCGTAACACCGATCTGGAGCGTTTCTTCAACATCGAGGCTGCGACGGGGGTCATCAGCACGGCAAAGGCTTTGGACCGCGAAGTCAATGCGGTGCACAACATCACCATCCTCGCAATAGAGAGCCGTGAGTGCACTGCTTATTGTGGAGCAGGACTGCATGAAAAAATACCATTCTCTTGCTACATTTGATTTTTTTGGATAGTGTAAATGCCTTTACTTATCGAAACCCTCACGTGCTCAAACATTCAGTGATTGGTCAGATGTTCATTAAAGTCTTGCTTTTGTGCAGGACAGCATGTTTTCCTGAATGTATCGCAGGGTTAAACTGTGCTTCACGGACAGACTGTCTGCCCTCAGTCACATTTAGCTCAGACAGCAGAGTCTTTTTATAAATATTACAGCACGGGGGCGAAGCTTCGCGGCTATGTTGCATTCTGTTAATTAGCTCTTAGTTTCTGTATTCATCTGTTCTCTTCACACCGAGTTATTTTCGGTCTTATGGTACTTTGTCCTCATGCTCAAGGTTACATTTGGGTGAGGTTTACACATATTATATATTCAACCATAATGTTGCTTTGTGTTGCCATTTGCCAGTGCAGTCTGGATGGCTGTAGCTGAAGTGAGTAGGTGGGCTGTCAGTTTGATTGTCTCTGTAATGTGAATTCTCACATCACATATATGTAGTTAGAAACACAAGGGCCTGTTTCTAACTGCGTAATCTAGCCCAAGCTGTAGATTCACACAGTCTGTTTGGTGATTTGGGTTCATTGTTTTTAACCCATGATGTCCAGCTCTGCCTCCCCACAATCTACAGTTAGCACTAGAAGATGCGGCCCTGAGCTACATCCAGACATTAGGAGCTTATATCTGCTCATAATAGACATTCAGATGAGATGTTTTCTACTTATTAATATGTATATTGCGAAAACACTCCTTCAGTAATGATCCATCATGTTCTGTTTGTGATGTAGTCATTAAAATTGCAGCATTACTGTGAAGTATAGAGTAATTGTTGGGTTACTTTACCGAAGCTGCATAAATCAACATCTAAACATTTCCAGAAGACCAGTGCTAGAAAGCTCATTTCAATGTTGCACTGATCTTGACAAGCATCTCTTAAATGTGATGCTGAAGTGTGTGTGTGCTGATAGGTGTTATTAGCCATTACTTATTAATAAGCCATCCCTCCCATTCAGTATTATGACTAGCTGTCATTGTTGATTTATAATGGAGATTATACTGATATACTGATATAGAAGCCGCTCCGTGATATCTCACGCAGCCCTGCCGCGTAGTTCATGATATTTCTATGCTTTCACCATGGTTCAGGCTTACCTCTCTGTTCCTCTGTTTTTGGGGTTTATTTTTTTTAGCAAAATAAGGGCTTGATCAATGCAAAACTATGTCTCCTTCTACAAGGTCTGTCTCTCACATTGCCTCATACCTTCTTTATTTCTTTCATGACATCCTTCATAATTGAGACCTTCAAACAGAGGAGGGATGTTTCATTCTCATGGCACAAGAATGCATTCTTTCGCATCCCTATCACAGCGTGGGGCTTTGAGGCGGACGGGTTTAACTTTCCGCAATCCCAAATTCTATTAGAACTAAATCCTGCATACTGTAATAAGAGATAAAAATTTAAGCCTCTCAAGCAATTTCCCAATGAATATCATTATCCCGAGGCTAACGGGCTTCGACTGACCTAACAGCTGGCTCCGAGCTGACAGTAATCAATATTTTAAAACTGCAGGCTACGGGCGTGTACACCTCACCATCGCCCCCACCCCAAGTGCAGAAAAACCTTTGCGGTGTGATGTGTGTGTTCTGGCGCTGGCCGGCCCGCGAGATGGGCCCCTGAAACAGATGTTCTGAGGTAAAGGTGACCGTGTCCGCTGGCTCCTCCTGAACTCATGGTGTTTGATGGAGTCTCGGCCTGATTCTAGCTGATGTTCTTAGCTTCTGCGTCCCTCTCCGCTAAGCCTTACACAGCCTAACATTGCTGCTTCTCCCTATGACCTTCACTCCAGTGCACCTGTTCTCCAGCATCCCCCTGTGGTCCTCCTGCAGACACACTACACTTTGAAAATTCCCCTTTACTTTTCAATTAATAGGATCATCTACTGTGTTCCTCGTCCTAATCTTCATCTACTGTATGTGCAGCATGTAGTCCATTACCACAGTCTACATATAGTTAGAGAAAAGAACACACACTGAGTTGCAACACACTCATAAATTAAGCCAAGGGGCATATTATAAGTGTGTTTGGGTCAACGACTTTTTCGGATGACTCACGTAAACACTCCAAATTATTGTCCACGGTAATTAGGTAGAGATTAGGTTGAAAAACTCATAACTACTTAACCATTCACCTGCTTCAGAGTGTGCTGAAGCACCTGCTTACTGGTTCCATTATAAGTGTGTTTTGTGTCAACAGTTTTCGCAAAGCACTCGAAATGATAACTTTATTCTCTAACTTCGAGAAAGCTTTGGTTAATCTTAATCCCTTAAACTCTGAGATTTGTAGGTCTTCGGGGTTTTAAAAGATTTACATCACAGATTTTCCTTGTATTTTTTTGCACAAGGAAATATCAGTTTTCCATGATACGGGCCCTTTTAAGGGTTAATTATGTAAGTGACTCCGCACTTCCGTTACA
>JBBPCX010000040.1:27913117-27928783 GCA_037974365.1 Hydrocynus forskahlii | reverse complement strand
ACAAGGAAATATCAGTTTTCCATGATACGGGCCCTTTTAAGGGTTAATTATGTAAGTGACTCCGCACTTCCGTTACAGACTCTAGAATATGAATATATATGTATATACAGTCACCCCCCGCTTTTCGCGGGGGTTATGTTCCAAGAACACCTGCGTATAGTGAAAAATCGCGTTGTTGTGATGTGGTTAAAAAAAACCCTGTTTTTATAGTGTAAACCGTAAATATGCCCCCAAATATGCTCCCAAAACAATTTAATTTCATTTTAGCCTCGAGTACAGCTGACTGTGACGTCCGGGCCTTGTGCGCCGTACCCCCTCGTCCTCGTGCGCCACGCCCCCTCGTCCCCGTGCTGGTTGTTTATGTTTGGGGCGGCACTGAGCAGCGGAGCTACATTCTGTTCAGGTGTCTGGTTGCCTTGGCAACCGCCGCGTGGCACACGAGGCCCAGACATCACAGTCAGCTGTACTCAGAGGTGGGAGGTTAGAAAATCCGCAATGGACTGAAACCGCGACTGCTGATCCGCGTGATAGTGGGGGCTTACTGTATATATGCACACATATATTTTCTCATTTCTATATCTCTATATATATATTTTGAACCAATAAAGAAAACATGAAATCATTTTTCTTACAGATAAACTTTAAAAAATGTCCCAAAACTAGCTTTACCTGAATCGCATACAGACGGCCTTCAACAGGCGCTTTGTTACTCCAGCACCCATGAACGTGGATGTGCAGGAACTGAAGTTTGCGAGCTCTCCCACGAGTCTATCGATCTCTGTCAGATACAGCCAAGGTTCCTGAAATGGGTCCTGGCATGGAAGATTGAAATGTCCTCTTTTATCTGTCTGCAAGAGCAAGAGAGTGAGGCTCACGAAAACCCAAAAGTTAAGTTGGGATCTATTTGTCTTCAGATTGCCTTGGGTGCAGCAGTAATGCCATTGAAAAGCACGAGGGATGAAAAGTGCATTTCTGCTATTGGATTTTTACATTCCGAGGCCTAAAATGTTAAAATGTTAGAGTGTGTGCTCTCCTTTTCCTTTATAGCCTTCTGCTGATTTTATTTGCTTTAGAGTAAAATGTTGAAGACAGATTGAAGAAGACTCCTGGGAGCTTCTGGTCAATTTTAACCCCGTTAAACTCTCTGCTGATTGTTAACTTAATAGCTTTATGTATTATTCAGTAACTAATATAAATGACTTTCTATGAAACAAAAGCACTAGTGAAGCTGTCTCCTGTTAAGATAACAGGTTATTTAATGTCTTAGTTATTTAATGTCTTAGTTATTTAATGTATCTGAAATTCTCCTAAAATACTACAGAAGATTGCTGGATGTTGCTTTTAATTTAAAAGGAACAGTCCATAAAAATAACACCATATTTGTTAGTTGTTTTGTCATTCAGTTATCTTGAGGTGGACTGGACTACTATTGTAGGGGACTACGATTCATACAGGATTCACAAGGTTCATACTGGATTGTCCCATTACTTTTGTCCAAGGTGAACGGTTTTCGAATAATAACTCCGGATCGCAGAGGGGCTATTATGTTCGAGGAGGGGTCGCTGGAAAGATGTCACTGAGCCCTATCTAACTGTGAAGTTCCATATTTAGTGCGAGATATATTTTCATATTTAACATTTAGATTTAAGATCATTTAAGGCAAATCCCCCATGTTGGTGAGGGAATATCACAGCACGCAGTCCGGCTCCCTGCTAAGTAACAGCCAATTGTAATCACGGGGCGTGGCTAATTAGCATGTCTTCTAAACATTTAGCTCTAAATGTGTGAAAATTGCGTGAAAATTGCGCTAAATGATAAAAAAAATGACACCTCTAAATTTGTTAAGCTGTTTTTACAAACGACACCATTTAGAGTCGCCGTTTGTAAAAGTGCTACATTTAAATCCCACATTTAGAGTGCAACATTTAGATTTAAGACTTAACATTGAGATATATATTTAACATTTAGATATAGATTTAACATTTAGATTTAAGATTTAACATTTAGATATAGATTTAACATTTAGATATAGATTTAACATTTAGATTTAAGATTTAACATTTAGATTTAGATTTAACATTTAGACTTAACATGTAAAATTTACGCAGCAAGAAAATGTACCAAAACCTAACACTGTTTTTTTTTAAACACATTTAGCTCTAAATGTGTGAGAATTGTGAAAATTGCGCTAAATGATGAAAAAATGATACCTCTAAATTTGTTAAGCTGCTTTTACAAACAGCACCCCATAGACTTGGATTTGGGACTAAAGACTTGAGACTTGACTTGACATTGCCACTCAAAGACTTGAGATTTGACTTGGACTCGAGCACAAAGACTTGAGACTTGACTTGGACTTGGTAAAAATGACTTGTGAACATCTCTGCCTTCTCAAGGACAGCTAATCTAATTGCTGGGTTTAACCCGATTGTTAACCGAAAAATCATATTTATGCTTCCTGTTTTTTCCCAAAATATAGTCGATTGGCCAAGTTTCAAACGCTGCTGCTTTACTATTGCAGTCCCACAAAAACATCCACTCTTTTCAGCAACATTAGCTTCAAAGTCCCAGCATCAGACCAAAGCAGCAGACTTCAGACACCAAGCATTTCTTTAATATGGAGCTTATGAAAGTAATGTGGGTCTACAGAAAGGTCCTTAGAGTTCAACACTGGTTAACAGCCAGTGCCAGTGTAACCGACACCAAGGCCCTGGGGGCATGGATCAGAAAGCATGGAACAAAAGCACAGTTAGAGCTCAATGCTCCAGGCAAACACCCAAAGGTTCTGCCGTCATGACAAGACATCCAGACAAGCTCCCAGCATTGTGTGTGAATCCTTCAGTATGTATCATTTCTGCACCCTTGAGCAAGGTGGGTTCCAGACTACCAGTCCAGTTATGTACCCATGACTTCAAAGCAAGAATTAAAAAATAACAAAGTGTATGATCACCATGTCATCACTGATTGCATCGTTAAAGCCATAGTTTGGCAAAAAAAGTTACATTTATAGTTTTCCTTTTGGTCCAAATGTAATTGATTGTAATGATAACCAATAAATCTAGAATAACCATGTTGCAACAAGACTACCACTATAAAGGGTTTATAATGATTTATAATCAGGTTAGATAGGTTATAGATCGTTTCTAAATCATCAATAACTTGTTTATAACTGTTTAGTAATGATTTATAAACTGTCTACAACCTAATTAACAACCTGATTATGAATGTACATGGGTAGTCTTTTTGTAAAGTGTTACCATTCGAGCTTATAAGGAATGAAACCAGTTTGGAATTAGTATATTTCATTAGTATGTTAATCTACGTTTTTAGCCTATTATCTTAATATCTGTTTTTCATACTGTTGTCTATAAAAATTGATTAAAGTATATAGTAAAAACAGTAGTATCAGCAATCCTGAAACCTGAATTCTGTAATTTCGTCCATGGGATGCTTTGAAAGCAAAGTGCAATAATTGCTGAGATGAAAGCTTCCAGTACCTACATGAGCTTGTTAGCCTTATAGCTGCAGTGCCAAACTAGAGGAGAACTATGGCTGCTAAACATGTCTTGGCTGATCTATTAAAGTTGGGGTCATTTTGCCTGAAGAAAATTATTTTTACCAAACTATCACCTTGATGTAGTCATTATACAGAGTTAGCCATGGGATGCCAACTGGATGCTGTTGACTGTGGATGAAACAATCCTTTGTAGGGTCAAAAAAGTAGATAAATGAGCTGCAACTTGGCACTTTTTTTCACCTCCCCGCAGGTGTGGAAGGCTCAGAAACAGATGTTGTTAATATATCTCAGACAGAGGATACTCTTAGCACTGTGTTCTGGAGATCTGCGCCTTCCTAAAGTCTGGCCAGTGTTGAGCAGGGTGCTTTCGGAAGGCAGCTTGGCTTGGGTTCTGCCAGGCATGCATACTGTTAGCAAGCTAGTAAGATATATACAATAAATCACACTGGTTTCATTGAAACTCTAGCAAGAGTGAGTCAGCATTTTGTGGGTGGGTGTGTGTGTGTGTGTGTGTGTGTGTGTGTGTGTGTGTGTGTGTCTGCCACCTCTGTGTGAAAAGCTTATACGACACATTTATTTAACACCTCCATCCACTCATTTGGCTAAGAACTGCTGTTCCGGTCATAGATAATGGCCTACTAATAGCCAAAGCATAGACCTATTCAGGTGAACAGCGTGGCTGAGATGACTAACAATGAATGCAGTTTAGTGGCAGCCAATTAGCATGATGTTACAGCACTGGCCTTCAAATGATCAAAGCAGAGACCTATTCAAATGAGCAATTTCTACACTGTGGCTAATGTGGCTAGCAATCGATGCAGTCTGGAGGTGGCCGGTTAGTGTAATTGTTGTTAGGTTTCATTTGGTGGCTGTTCATTCATTTTTTTTCAACACCACTTGCATTTTTTGGTGAAGTACTCCATTCACAGACTTGTAATTCTGCTCAGAATCCATTTTGTCAGCTATGACTACCATATAGATGGACTTTGTAAGGTTACAGTTACATTTGACAATGTAAATTTGACAGCCTGTAAATTTGACAATGCCCAACATTATTGATGAGAGTGCTGCCAATAACTGCCAGTGAATTTTGTCAATGCTCAAAAGCACTGGATCAATCAGTAGCTGCTGGATTTGTGAATTTCAATCATAGTATGTTGACACCCCACCCCGTCAACAAAAAACTGACCAAACTGAAGATGGGGACGGCAAAATTCTGTTTTGCCTAGAGCGACAAAATGTCACATAGTTGCACTGACCTGAGTTCATCTCTTGCTGCATAATTTAGTAGTCCACCATTACCCTGTTCGTGAATGAAAAAGAACCGACCAGATATTATTGGACTGGAACACTTCTACAGTGCGTCAGCAGTGCCATACACAAATGAATAGGTCTCTAACTGAACAAATACAATGCACAGGTTTTCTGATAAAGAGACCAATAAGTGTACATATACACTTTATGGACAAAGGTATTGGGACACCTGACCATTACACTAACAGGGACTTTCATGACATTCAAATCCATAGACTTTAAAATAGAGTTGGTGCCCCCTTTGCAGCTATAACAGCTTTCTTGGAATACTTTCCACAAGAATTTCTGTGGGAATTTGTGCCCATTCATTCTGTAGAGCATATATGAGCTCAGACATTAATGTTGGACGAGAAGTCCTGGCTCGCAATCTCCGTTCCAGTTCGCCTCAAAGGTGTTGGATGGGGTTGAGGTCAGGGCTATGTGTGGGCGAGTCAAGTTCTTCCACACTGAACTCATCCAGCCATGTCTTTATGGAGCTTGCTTTGTGCACTGGGACACAGTCATGCTGGAATAGAAAAGGTTCTTCCCCAAACTGTGTCCACACAGCATGGCGTCATCCAGAATGTCTTGGTCTGCTGAAGCATTAAGATTAAACACTTCACTGGAAGTAAGTGGCCTAGCCCAAACCCTGAAAAACAGGTTTGTCCCAATACTTTTGTCCATGTCAAATACGTGAACAGATTCTCCAATCCAGGGACGATCGGTTAGCATGATGTTAGTAGCATTCTCAAGGTGATGCTTTGTCCATTCCAAGCACATATTTTTTGGTGATGCGTTCATTCATTGATAGATTAACTTGTACATATTGCTTTTTTTTGGGGGGAGGGAAAAATGTGTTGCGTGATCTAATAAAAATACACGCAGGTAAATGTGTATACCAGTGCCAAAAAAGGGCCATTATTAATGGTGATGTCTGTGTTTGCTGTGGCTCAGAAGCTGCACAACACACTCAGCGATTTCCACCAGCTGTGTCTCTTCTGGTTGACTGGGTGCTGTTTGCCCTCCACAGGTGTGTGGAGTTGGCTCAGGCTATGGGGCGCACCAAATTCTCAGCTGCATTATATGCTTACAAAACAAGTATGTTGCGAACCCCCCATATGGTCTATTAATTTGGTGTTTGCCAAGTGTTGCATAAATAATGATATCCAACAACTTTTTAGTAAATGTTGCCAGTGTAGCAAAGATGACCTTGTTATGGTGAGTGAATAGATCTTATGCTCAGTGAATGGAAGAAAACAGCAGTACCCCATGGATTCTCAGTTTATTTTCCTTGAAATGGGTCCATTTGGGTTCAAGATTCTGGAGTTTATTTTCTTCTGAATGATTCAATGCTCCGGATGCAATTCAGGATCGCGGGATATCAGGAAAATGTCCCTGCTGTTTGTTTGCAGTGGCGTGTGTGGTCTCGTCGGCCTAAAACTCACTGAGCACAAAGGCAAGAAAGGCATGGCTAATTCTATGCCCATAAATAATGCAGCGTTCACATCAGTTACACTGACACTCACCAGGGATATTTACCGCTTCCCAACAAACCTCACCCAATGATGATCTTCCCGGAATTTATGGTGCCTAAAAGAGGGATTCTTTTAACGGGGAGCTCCGTTGTTTTTGGAGATTTCTAAATAATTCAGTCACATAGATCAGAGCAGTTTGATGTGAAACGCTCTGTTCACAGTGGTGTGGATAGGCACCAGATGTCAGTTACGCCAGTTTGTGAGAGTGACCTGTTGGTTGTCTTTTGGGGATTCTTTCAGATTTCCTACCTAATGTAGTTGTCACCAATTCCACTCACTATTTAGGATTCCCCCTGTCACACAATATCATCAACATGATGAAAGCTAACCTGTGGTTGTAAAGGGTCACCTCATCTTTTTCAACTGCCGCTAAGGTCAGCATAGACCAGCAACTGCCAGTTTTGTTACATTAGCCAACAGATGTCTCTCGCCCTGTTTTAATGGGGGATGAGGGGTAATCTTACCACTTTGAGGGAGCAAAACAAAATCGCGCTCTCTTCGTCTCCATGAATTAATGTGGCACCACCAGGGACTGAACTGGCAGTCTCCCATCTCTAATCTCCTAAACTGACCACCCAACCAACATAAATTAGTACAAATCTGCCATCTTTCAGACTGCCATATTGCCTCTTTCATGTCAGCTTTTGTTTTCTTAAACCATATGAAAACTCCAACTGTCCTTTACATTGTGTGAATATTAGAAAATGATGGACCAGTTAACCTTGCAGAGCTTTATATTAACAGATTGTTTGATCTTTTTTCTTCCCCAGTAAAATCACCATTTTTGATAGTGACTATGTTTTGTTTGTGTGTTGCAGTGGACCCGTCGCAGGTGGGGAAAGGAGTCGCTCTCATTTCGGTGATGGACGTCAATGACAATGCCCCCGTCTTCGCCATAGAATACGAGACATTTGTGTGTGAGACGGCTGAACCAGGCCAGGTACTGCTCTTGCCTGCATTATCTTGCTGCTTTACTATTCAAACTTCAGATGACTGAAGCAAAATTACACACCAGTTCTTACTAATAACACCTTTAGCATAAAGAAAGATTACATATTAAATTTAAGAGCTAAAAGTTCAAGCTTAACATTCATATTATTTACAGCAATCTTGGAAAACGAGCGTCCCAAGCTCATGCTCAGTTTTGCCAAAAGATAATCAGTCAGTAGCTATGGGCTGAAGTTTACTTTCTCTTCTGTTGTTTGTGTAAATGCTGTATACACACACACACACGAGGGATACACAGAAGTGATGTTAAAAATTTTTTTGCATATTTTTGCTGGAAACGGTGAATGTGTAACAGAAACTATAAATACAATAACTGAACTTTAAAGTGATTATTAAGTGTAGTAAAGACCTGGGTGATTGTTGGAAGATGAAACTTGTATTGTTGTCTTTTTTATTTATATCATTTTAACATCTGCAGTACTTTAAGCCTGCATTTTTATCCCTGCAAGCCAAATCGTCTCTCTAGCTGCGGGCCAGAGGCGTATGCAGAAAAGGTGCATGCAGAGTTGGAGGCCAGTTTTCACTTTTTCCTGCCCACACATTCTGCTAATCTAAAGATTCTCGTGGTTCTTGAAGCCCACAGCTGATGAATAAAACAGATGAGTTCGATAAGGGTGGTAACCCAGTGCTCTGTGAATGAAGCTCGTGCTCACAACTCGCTAAATTACTGCTCCACTTTCTCTCGATTGGCAGTTTGAGGCCTCGGGAAGTTTACAAGAGGATAAAGAGGTGTCTGGGAAGAATGTAGAAGCCAGTATTGTCTAGACAAGCTTTACTTCCATGACTCTTCAAGAAAACAAACTTGGAAGGATGTTGTTGATTGATGTCGCAGACTTTCCATTTAATTGTGAGGGCTGCCTAAGCTATGTGCTGGAAGGGCTTCTTTGGAGGAATGAAATGGAGGAATCACTTCTGGTTCCATGAGTAATCTTTCAGAGCAGGGTTCTTAGAAGAACCATGGTCATAAATGAGAAATGTGAGTTCAAATAAAACCCTTGAAAGCTTGGAAAAGTTCTATACTGAGTAGAGTTATTCTCTAGAATTGGACATGTATCTTTACAATTGTACATCAAGTGGTGAAGCAGAAAGCATCAGAGGCTAGAGAACAGGAAAAACCGGCAGGCAAAATCATGGGAAATAAAGGTTCCATGCGGATTTCTGTGGCAGGTCACTCTAATCAGGGGATCAAAGCGATGGGCGCTGGCGGGGAAAAAGCTTTACAGCTATGCAAATGCGGCCGGAGGTAACTGTGGCATGAAATTGGTTTGTTGAGGGAGTGTGGCGTTGTGTCAAGTGGCCTGAGAGTGGCCTTGTAGTGGTGGCCAAACTCAAGAACACACACACTCACACACACATACACTGCTTCTATTGTCCCTCCTATCGACCAGTCAGCAGAAGACACTTCATATGTGTCCACTACTAAATTCTTATTTAAGCCTCATCACTGCTAGGATGTTAAAATTCGGAATGCTTCTTTAGGCTTTCATGCAAGCAGCATTTTGAAAAGATATCTAAACTCCATTTAAGCACTGGCCAATACATGTTTGCTGTTTCCTTTGTTTTAGTTTAGCACTTGATAATGGTGCTAACAAACACTAGACGTCAGTTGTCACCCAGATTTCTGTAAAAATACATCACCAAAACATCACCTTTCACCCCACTCAAACTGCATCCGGCGTGTCATTACGGCAGTCTGTGGAAACAAACCCTCTTATCTAAAAACGCTGCCGGGAGCATTTGGTGAATTTTTTTTTTACCTCTCACTGAAGGTCATAATGTGTCCTAAACCACACCCAGAACACTGCGCCACTTTAATGAGGAGCTGGATGTGGTTTGAGTGGGCAGAGAGAAGTTTAGAAATGTATTTACTCAATAAAGATACTACAGATCTAGTTGAATGTAGTCCTGTGCAAAAGTCTCGAGCTACCTCTCATTTCCTCTTGTTTGACTTTCTTGTGTGCTTTTAATGTAGTCTTGAACCGTTCCCCAGGCTTCCCGTTTTCAGTCCAGTCCCTGAACCTGACCAGTTTCAGAGGAATCATTTTTGTTTGTTAAGCCACACAGTGACCTATGTATGAATTATTCAAGCAAAACAAAGCACAGCTAAATTAAGTCCTGACCCAGTGAAGAAACAGGTGCAGATGATTCCAGATGGTCAGGCGGTGATCAGTATACTGGTGGTGCTGAATGCTGAGTGGTTGGAACTCCTTTATCTAGGCTCCTTGTATCTTTAAGCACTTTGCACTTAGTTTCTTTGCAGTAAAACATTTGTTCCCATTTCTTCCATTTGATCTACCCAGCATGCCAGATAAGACAGTTTGATGGGCAAAAAAGAGTCGTTTTGCACCAACAAGGTGACGAATGAAACATGAATGCATGAATGAAAACTGAATTGAATCCTGACCTCAGAATCAAAAACAGCATTGAACCAGAAAATGTGTATTATTACAATCCAAGCATGATAATTGGTGACTGTATGGACACTTTAATAGCAGATGCAGGGCCTTCAACTGGGCGAAATGTGGAAGGAATCTCAGCGTCCATCAGAGGAGGTTGTGGTTGAATTGGAGTGATTAGGAGACCAGAGAAATGACTACATGGACAGTTTCAAATGCTCATCTCTCCCATTAGAGCTTTTAAATTGCAGAACGAGTGCTACAAGAAGATGAGTCTCGGCAATTCCCTGCTGGAAGATCATTGTTTGCAGCCCAGCAATTAGGCCCCTGTCTGCCTGACTGCCAATGTCACAGGGAATCATGTTTGTTTTTCCTAAGTGTGGTGCTTGTGCTGATGGTGCTCATCTCTCAAAATGTTCTCTTGGTCAGAGGAAGGCATTACTAAAATCCCCCTGGACCCTGACTTGTGCTTTTTTTGTTGGCCCTCCAAGGGCCGTATCTTTTTTTTAACTTTGCCAGATTGCTCTCATATCAAGAGCCCAGTGACTTTGCCTCACATCTGGGACCCAGTTGAGCTCCGTCCGGAAAAAAGCTGAAAGACATAGCATGTTTTCATAACTGCTTCACTTCTCTCATGAGCCACGCTGCTTCCGGCACCTTTGTTCATGCCCCCTACGATTGCAAGTGAAGTCTTGACTCCACAAATGCTGTGGCCACTTTGATGCCCACAACACATGCTTGCCATTCCCAGAGAACCAGGTAGATTTTTTACATTCCTTTTTGATTAAAATAAAAAAGTATTCCAAAACTGTAATAGCTTGGCAAAAAGTCAAAATTTCACAGCTTTCCATTTACCCCAGATACAGTCGGTGCATTGGATACATGTATTACTTATTGCAATGTGCAAGCCCAGCATTAAGGCACGACAGAAACCTGCACGCATTCAGAATGCAATGTTAGATAAAATTAATGGATTGCAGGATATTATAGAAAATATCAGTTAGTGACAAAAGCTCTTTGCTAAGGTTAAAGTTGTGCCCATTGAAATGTATTTTGTGGATCTCCACATTAGAGATATCAAACAGAGAGTGTGGCCTTTTACATTGTGAAAGCCTTATTGAGGGCTACTGCTAAATGACTGTAGCTTACAGATCACAAGAGTGATGTCAGTATCTTGATTTCTGTGACCTTTATGTTTGGTGTCCCAGTAATGGGACTGTTTGATACAGTATTTACCTCTCAAACCTATTTTTCTAATGTCATTCAGTAATTACTTACACTGAAATTCTTAGGTTTCAGAAATGCATTAGGTAGATAGATGGATGGATGGATGAATGAATTGACTGATTAATGGATGAATGGAAAGATGGATGGGTAAACAGACATTTGTGTAGATTGAATGGACAAATGGATGGATGGATAGATGGATGGATGCATACATGATGGATGGAGGGTTGGATGGATGGATGGATGGATGGATGGATAGACGAATGGATGGATGGATAAATGATGGGTGGACAGTTGGATGAATGGATGGATGCATGGATAAATGATGGATGGATGGTTGGATGGATGAGTGAAGAAAAGTTTGAATGTATGTATAGATCTTTGGATATGTGCAAGGAAGGGATGGATGAAGTGGTATTTGAGTGGATGTATGAATAAATGGAGATTTGGATAGATAGATGAAGGGAGAAATGTATGTTTGAAGGGATGGATCCATGCATGCATTACTGGAGTATCTAGCAGTCCTAGCAGCTAAAAGCCAGACCAGTTATTTTTATAAACTGAACTTCATGCTGTTGATGTGTAACCTTGCAATGCCGGAGAGAAGACGTATGACATATAAATAGCAATCATATTCACTCGTATTGTCATGTTTCACTTTAAGAATGTAGATGACTTTTTTTTGTCTCAGGCAGCCCTTGGGTACATTTTCCCCATCGTGTCAGCCACACATTTAAATATTTTGAGTGACACACCTGCCACATTGTGGAGCCGGTTGCTCTAAAAAGGCTTGTGCAAAGCTCTTGAATTTGAACTCCATCAGATTGTCTGCAGCAAGAAGCACTGCATATAATACCGAACACAACCCACAACTTGCTCTCACTTATCAAACTAAACCTGATTTTTTTCTCCTACTTCACTGGATGGCAGTGATATCAGTGAGATGGGGACCTCCCGAGTCGCAGGATTTTACAACAGATGGTTAGTTGTAAAGAGTCCCCAAACCCCACCCTACAAGTTCCTCTAATGGGGTCACAGTAGGTGCTTGTCTGCACCTTCCATTTCCAGCTCAGCTCAACTTAGTCCAGTCTCTTTCAACTGCCCTTGTGTTCTCAGGTTCACTTTTAGCATTTAGCATATAATAGTAGCTCCATACTAATGTAGGCAATGATCTCTGAATGATTTGTAGAGAATTATCACAGTTCTGGTTCATTTAGCAGAAGAAACGACCAGGTATCAGTTTGCCGTTTTGAAACGTCATCTGTTTAAAAATCTCAGTGCCCAGTTTGGTGTCTTTTGTAGGCATGCCGGACGTTCTGCTGCTCAGCATGTGGTCTCTGAATGGACTAAAAGATTTCCTCTTCACTCACTGCAAGCTTAGCCAGCTCTGTGGATATCCTTCAACTCCAGCTCCTGTCAGATTTCCTCATGTGGCGCTTTTTAACCCACCTGCACTCCTAAAAATAAAGATTCCTGAGGGTTCTTCTCCCCTGTACATCTCATGTAAAAAATACACTTAGAATTCAGAGTGTATTGTTAAAATCTGATTTCAGCAAATTATCTGATTTCGGCCGCTCTCTGGACCCCCTCCCTCGGCGGGTCTCCCCACCCACTTGTGAGTGGAGACTATTCTGAAAATTCTACCAGCTTCAAGATTTTTCCCATTTGTTTTTAAGACCTAAAATAAAAGACATTTGGGCATTTTTGTTCTTTATGGGCATTTGCACGTGACACCATTTTTAAAACCCCAGTAGCGGATTTTATTATTACATGTTTTTTGAATTGCAATAACTTTAGTTCTGTGTAACACAGGAACATCAAAGGACGCTCACCCTGACGTCTGACCCCTCGAGCATCAACAAAAATGGGGGGCGCTTCCATTTACCATTTAATATACTTCTGGCACGAATCCATGCTGCTCTAAAGGGTCCTGAAAGTTCTTTAGGGATCCATAAGTGGTTCTTCTGTGGCAAAAGCCTTCCTGGCTTCTTTTTCATTGGTTATTTAATTGCACTGGTCAGTTTTTTTCTCTCAGCTCTTTGAAATCAATGAACAAATTCTGTGCCGATTCTAAAACCTTCAATCCCACACAAATCAAATTCTATTAAAATCCAACTCCATGTGTTCTCGTCACTGTGAAGCGTCTTCAGACTGCTGTTTCTCCTGCAAGGTGTGCCGGAATGTGCAAGGTTTCTTATCAAAAAATGTCCTCGAGCCAAACAGATTTTACAGAATTGTGGACGTGTATTCATGAAAGGCATCAGACAGAGATGAAGCATGCTCTTACTTTACACTGCAGTGTAAATTGACTCTCCATTGCATCTTTTCTGGGCTGCACTGAAGGAAAAAAGCCCTTCCTGTCTCCAAGTGGGCAGCCAACTGAGCAGCGTTATCATTACTAGCCAACATAACAGCTGTTTGCCAGTGATGTGGGGCTCGGTGTTAAAAGAACATCCTGAACAGCAGGAGGTACTTAGTGGCGGGGGCAGTGGGGGTATAAGGGGTATGGAGGAGGGGAGGGGGAGGGCGTGATGGTGTTTATGGTTCCCGAAATATTTACAGATTAAAAAGATAAACCCTTCATGGTGGCTCCTGCCAAATAATCAGTTAATGTGTGAGAGGGGATGAAGCCGAGCCGCCGCGGGGATGAACGGAGCGCTGAATACTCCTCCACGATCACAAGTTCCTATAAAGAATAATCGGGGATGAGTCCGTTTCGCCGCGGCCGATGCCGGACGCCACTGGCTGTCGGGTTTAGGAGATTTTCAGGCAGATTGAGTTTGTGCTGACGGCAGCTTGACACGAGGGTAGAGCTGGGCACTCGGTATTTAACCCAGCCAAAGCCTGCAGATTAGGCCACAACAGAGTGTCAGGGGAATCTTCTTAGTGCACCACCTGATGGGCAGGCCCTGATAATCATCTCTAAAACACAGCACTTTTCTCTGCTTTGCGGGGGCTTGGGCGCCGCATTAGCCCAGGATGGCCCTCCGCTTTAGCTGAATCCCCGGGATACTGTCTAAGCATCACCAGTCACAGATAGCTTGCTCGATCTGCTCGACGATTGTTCTGATTACATTTTTGGAACTTCATTTGAAATTTGTCCGGCTGCCAAAGCCGAGGCGGACCGCCACACTGGCATGACTTTTGTGCGGCCTCAAAAGGCGACCTGAAATTGGTTTTATTTCTTAAGAGACGTACATGTTAAAGAGTAATTGTGCCCTGGCATTTCCATCGCTAGACCAAAACCAACACAGGCTGAGCCGTTTAAAGCTGGGCTTCATTACATTTACAGTTACGGCAATGAGCAAATGCTCTTATCCCTTTCATTTTTGGTTCGTGAGGTGATTAACGCTTGCACTTCCCTGCAGGTGATCGAGACCATAAGTGCAGTGGATAAAGACGAGCCCCCCAGTGGTCATCGCTTCTTCTTCTCTCTGACTGCTGAGGCTGCGGGGAACCTCAACTTCACCCTCCGGGATAACAAAGGTATCTGATGAGGAGGACAACCATTCCATAAAGAACCATGTTTGTAAATGAAATGTATGATTACAAATAATCTAATATATAATGTAAAAATCTTTTCATTATGTCAATAATTTTGTATATTTAGAAGCTTCTTTGGCAACCTGAAACACAATCACATATATAGTAAAAAAAAATCTTAAAATGTGAAAATAATAATCACATTTGAAAGTCTACACACAATCACCATCCACTTAATTAGAAACGCCTATGTTATACTTCCACTCTCGGGCTACTATATCAAGCTACACCAACTTTATATGTCCGCTAGATAAATGTAACCCCATGTTTCTGAACACCACTACTAGGTAATATCTAAGTAGTATAAGGGTATAACACATTCTCGTTTAGTTTGTAGTTGGTCATTCATTCCTTTTATTTATCAATTATTTTATTCTCTTCTCTTGTCTTGTCTTGTCTTGTCTTCTCTCCTCTTCACTTCTCTTCTCTATTCCCCTCTTTTCTGATCTTCTCTTCTTTCCTTTTCTTTTGTTTTCTGCTCTTTACTTTTTTCTTTTTATTTCTCCTTTCTCTCCTCTTCTCTTCAACTTTCTTTTCTTTTCTTCTCCTCTCTTCTCTTCTCTAGATAACACAGCATCTGTCCTGACTAAGCGTAGTGGCTTTCAGCGGCGTGAGCAGGCGATGTATCGTCTGCCAGTGTTGATAGTGGACAGTGGGAGTCCGGCTCTTAGCAGCACCAACACTCTGTCAATCCGTGTGTGTGACTGTGACTCAGACGGCACTCCACAGGCCTGTGGCACCGAAGCGTTCCTCCTTTCTGCCGGACTCAGCACTGGAGCACTCGTGGCCATTCTGGCCTGCATCCTCACCCTGCTGGGTAAGAACCTGGTCCATTATAATTACTGTTGCTCTCATCACTACTAGAATCATCACCAACAGATTTATTCACCAGCATCGAACTACTACCATTGCAAATGCCACTATTACTGTGTATACTATATTACTATTATCAAGCTCATTATGATATCATTGTCCTTATTATCAGCATCACCACCACCATCAGTCATCATTCTCTGTATTACCATCATCATTATAATCTTAGCCACCAGCGACGTCACTGCCACCAGCCTCATCGCCATCGTCACCATTTTCATTCTCTTCATTATCACCACAATCATAGTCATCATCATCATCATCATCATCATCA
>JBBPCX010000040.1:27872166-27913017 GCA_037974365.1 Hydrocynus forskahlii | reverse complement strand
CATCGCCATCGTCACCATTTTCATTCTCTTCATTATCACCACAATCATAGTCATCATCATCATCATCATCATCATCAACTTCCAACAAAATCGTTTCCATTATCATTATTATCCCTCTCATCAGTATCACCAATACCAACACCACCACCAACACAACAGTCGTCATTCCCATTTTTGTCCACACTCTTTCCATTGATGGTAAAGGGGGCATATAATCCAGAGTGACTTACAGTCATTAGTCACAGGGACTGTTCCCCTGGAGCAACTGAGGGTTAAGTGTCTTGCTCAAGGACACAATGGTAGAAAGTGGGGACCTTAACCTGCAACTTTACCCACTAGGCCACTACCACCCTAGTGTCATTATCTCCATAATCACCAACATCATTATCACCATCATCACTGGCATCATCAGTATCAACAATTTATCACCATTCACATTATTGCTAGCAAATAGTAATCAAAATCAATCATTAGCATCACCAACATTGTCATAACTTCCAAAATCAAAATTCCAAAGTCACGAACACCATCGCTGCCTCCATCATCATTGTCATTACTATCATCATCCTCACTCTCCTCATTATATCCACAATCACCACTGTCACCATCACCACCTCCAACTAAATTTCAATTACCATCATCCTCATCATCCTCATCATCACCTCCATCATCCCCACCTCCAACATCATCATTGTCATTACCATCGTCTTCATTCTTTACATCATCATCACCACCACCAACTAAATCATTTCCATTACCATCACCCTCACTATCATCATCATCATCATCACCATCATCATCATCATCACCATGCTTCATTACCGTTCTTGTTCATTGTATTAGAAATCTAGACGTATTTCAGCGGGATGTAAATTTCAGCTGTATCAGCTACAGCATTTCAGCTCCATATCAGCTAATTGAGTGAAACGAATGGAAAGTCAATAACACTATAAGGATGTCGTCTCGCTGTTTTGCTTGTTTGTTTTTTTTTCTTTCCTGATACATTTCTTCATTAAGTGCAGACTGATTCAAAATGAACTTGTTTGGTGTATAAAAAGAATTAATCCCAGCTAAATTGGTTTTGGGGGGAAAATGCAAAGTTTGAAATCAAATAACATTTGTTAATTACAGAGTTGATTTTCAAAACACATATTAGACCCATTACTTTTTGATTTTCCACCATGTTGATGCCCAGATGGTTGTCATACTGGCGCATTGGTGTGGCTTAACTAGATTGGAGAGGGTGCTGTGAAGGACCGTGGTATATGGGAGGGTTTGCCTGACCAGATTGGCCTGCGTTCCAGCTCCTGGGTCCATGCTAACGTGCCTGATTAGTGTATTTGCGGCTTCATTAGCTGATTGTGTGATGAGTGTCCCTTTTTCCAAGCAATTCAGAGGGTCTGATTAGTTGACTTTGTGTTGGGTTTGTTGGCCCGAGGACTCCGGAGAGGGAGAGTGAATATCGGGCTGATGGATAGATTGATTTCATGATTATGGCATTGATAGCTCGTCTCTCCAGTCCAGCCTAGCTGTCTGCGGATCTGCCCACGGCATTGCTGCCTGACCTTTTGTATTCGGAGTCTGGCAGTGGCTCTTTTATAACTGGGACAGGATATGTCCTGTGAGTAATGAGATGGCGGGGGGGGGTGGCCCTGTGATTTTATCCAAGCACCCTATTCTCCGATTGCGGCTGAGTGCGATCCCATTGAAGGTTTGATATTCAGGGACGGTGGGAATAACAAATGTGAAGAGCCAGTTTTCAATTATGATAAAAAATTCCGCATTGTGCAGTGAAAGATGTTCAGCAGCATCATTGTTTCAGGTCTATCTGCTGCTGATGGAGGACCCCCACCCCCCCAACCCCGTACATACACACACCCTCTCAGTGATTCTGTCTCCTCGTTCGGAGATCCAGGCCTAAACAGTCTCTCAGAGGGGTGCAATCAGTCAACAGATTGCAGTGTGATTGCAATTTTTTTCTCTTTCAGTTGGACACCGAGACAGAGAGACCGAAGATCTGTCGTCTGAGCACACACACACACACACACACACAGCTCTTATTAAGAATGACAGAAGCTGGCGAGAGACTCCATCCTTTCCTTTCCAAAACCTCTCCCACAGTCGTGTGCTTTTTGCTGATTTCTCCTGACTGATGCGCTAATTTTCCAGCCGTTTCTTTCTTTAAGTAGTATATTCTTTATTTGTTTTGTTGTTTTTCTTTTTATCACACTTGCAAACATAGTTTTCTACACAGAGTGGGTGTGGTGGGTTATCAATGGGGGGTGTGGTAAATACATGTGTGGAATGTATTTTTTCGCTGGGGGCGATTTAGTCAATGGAAGGTTATTTCCGTTGTGAATATGTTGATTTCTTTTGCTGAGCGTTTGTGGGGTTAGTTTGTCGATGGGGAGGGGCCCTCAGAAAAATCTTAAAGCAGGAGGAGAGCAGAAAAGGCGGCGAAATCTGTAGAAAAACAGATTTGGTTTGACAGGTTTGGTGTAAATGGAGTGCTGCAGTGGTATGGTTTGAAATTTTAACTGTGTTTTTCCATTAACAAGGAAAGTTTCCCATGAAGTAGGCTTTTTATATTCAGGGGCAGGAGAAAAAATAAACTTAACCCAGTCATTTCAGATTTACGGATCCTTCGGAAGGCTGCAATGACCCATTTGCTCCCCAATAAAAAACAAAAAAACCACAATGTTTAATCATTTTGGCCACAGTGTCCACTCCCGTAACTCTGCTACAGTCTGCAGGAACAACACTACATTGCTTCAGTTGGAATGGGCAGAGCTAATCCACAGTAGGCTGATTAAGCAGTCATATGTAAATATCGCCAGGACTAAGGCTGTTTGTGGAGCTTTGTGTTTACATATGGACTGTATGGGCTGACGTTCTGAGATGTTTAAGAGTACACCTGTACCTCGCTCTTATATCTTGCTGTTTCACTCTCAGTTCACTGCCTCGCTGTCCAGCTCAGTATTAAGATCCCTTGGTGCCCTTCCGTTCCTCCGTGAAATCCTCCCTCCCATAACAGCAGGATTAGCCTAGTGCTTTGCCTCAGCTGAGCTGTGCAGTTATTTTAGGCAAAGAAAACCCGGCCTGGGGCTGCTCACTCATGGTTGAAGAAGGACACAGTGTGTGTGTGTGTGTGTGTGGGTGAGGAGGGTTGGCCGAGGTATGCAAGGGGAACTGATCTTTTTTTTCCTCTTTGTTTCTGAGTAATGAATCAACAAGCATTGTGCCCACTGTCAGTGGTGTTACTCATCCAAACAAGCTTCCAGTGCAAGCCTAGCGCACATTTTGGGGGATTTTTCCTTTTTTCTGCTCCATGGTTTTCAACCTGAGGGCTATGGCCCCCCCAGTGGATTGTGGTCATAGTACCGGGCCGTTGGGGCACTGGCCAGAATATGTTGAATGGCAAAACTTCAATATGCATAAACTTTGAACCAATTCTAATTTTACACATATAACATACAAATATTATGATAATTATTGAAATGAAATGTATTGCACAGATCTGGCTAACTAGTTATGCTTATATCTATAACAAAATTAACATTTTATATTATTTAATCTCTTTAATATATTGATCCTGGAGGAAATCTCTTGAGTCCTATGCTTTTACCTTGCTCAAGGGCACCTCAGTGGTGCCACTGGCAGTCCTAGGATTTGAACGCACAGCCTTTCCGATCGAAGGGCCAATTCCCTAACCAGGCCTCCAGCAGCCCCCCCCAAATTAATATAAACATTTGGTCTTTGGATTGTATAGAATTCATTCAACATGAATAATTGGCTACAAATATTTGTTGGTATGTATTATGCATGAAGGGAAATTTGAAAGGCTATATTGATTACTGGGTTCTGTTTGCATTTTAACTAATGGGATTGGTTCAATCTTCCCTGCTGCAGAAGTTTCTGTGGTCAGTGGTGCGAAAGCCTGAAAACCCAGGCACTATTGTGTATATGTCATGATGAATGGATCACTAGAAAAAGCCTAAATTATTTACAAAATGCAAAAGTAATTACATAATTGTGCAGATCTGTTATGCCAAGTCACAACACTCCAACTTGGACAACAATATATTTGGAGTTCACTACTTTTAAGGCATCGATTATCTGCTGTTCTGTTTTGCAGATGAGTTTTGATCTTTTCTATTCAATTTACTGGCCTCTGATTACACGCCAAGGCACGCTACGTGACACCTCTATTTAGACACATAATACATGGAGTTCACTGCTTCAAAGGTATTGATGATCACTTATTTCGTGTTGCAGATGAGTTTTGATGCCTTCAATTTAATTTTCCCCTTCTAATGACATAATTAATAACTTAATTAAAACGTGGCATTCGAGTCACGCCAGGTCTCGCAAGATGACCTCCTAGTTCAGTATTTTAAACCTAGCATTCTCAGCTGTTTTGTAGATGCTTTTTTTGTCCGTTTTCATACAAGGTCATCTAAAAAATGTTCAGATCCTCGGCTCCTCATAATGACGCCCGCTGTGGCATGCTCGGATGATTTTTGGCTTTGTCTCAGGGAGCCATCCTTTCCCTCATTACTCCACAGCCTAAGGTGGACTGGCGGAGCGGTCAGCCAAGCCTGGGGCACTCCGGGACAGTCCTGGCCACGGGGTCACATGGGCAAACGGTCTCATACCATCAAAAGAATGGGGACCTCTTGCTTGTCAAAATGCAATTCATGAACAAGCATGTGTTCTTTGTTGGCTTTTCTTAGCATATTCAATAGAAAGATGTTTAGATCTTTCCTTCTTCCTTTGAAGAACCAACTGTCTGAAGTCCTGCCTTGGGAATAAAGCCAAAGCTTGCACATTTTATCCTCTTGTCAACACTCACAGGCCCTCAAACCTTTCAAGTGTTTAAAGCACATTTCGCCTCAAATAAATTCACTGACACTTTACAATAAGGTTACCTCTATAAAGTGGTTATAAATGATTTTTACTCCGTTTGTTAATTAGGTCATAAATCATTAATAAACAGTTACAAACAAGTTATAACAGTTGTCATACATTAATGCAGGCTCACTATTTGGCAAGATCTCAGATCCTGCTAGTAGCTTTGCTTATCTTGTCCCTTTCTCAGGCAGAACGTTAAACTGTCAACTTCATCAAGTGTTTGTTTACCATTAAAACACCAGTATCTTGCCAAATAGTGAGCCTGTATTAACGTACGACAACTGATATGACTTGTTTCTAACTGCTGATTAATGATTTATAAACTGGCCACGACCTATTTAACAAACTGATTATAAATCATTTTAAGTCCTTTATGTGGATAGTCGTTTTGTAAAGTGGTACCAAAAATGTGGTCTACACCTTTATGGGCAGTGTGCGTGGATGAACTGTCCACTGGAGCTTTATGGCAGGGTCTCTCCGTCTGTTAGTGCTACTGTCCATCAAAGAGAGAGCGAGACAGCATGAGTGGCACACCACAACCTGGCAAATCACAATGTACCTGTCTCATCACACAACTGGGTGATATTCTCTCCCCCAAGGCCAAAACTGTCCTGAACCTGCATGAGATGAAGAAAAGTGTCTATCTAACCAAATGAAACTAGGGTGAAATAATGAGGCAAGAAGCAGCAACATGCAAAACATTCTGGACATCTTCAGAGTGAGGGACTGCTGTAGCAGAGTGAACACCAGCGGTCACCAGTCCTTCTCCTCTAGATCTACTTTCCTACAGTGTTTAACTCCAACCTGGATCTAATGCCGCTGTTCCACTGGTACTAGGAATGGTGCCGTTCTCCAAACAAATGATTTTCCATTACAAATAAAGTGAGCCGTACCCGAGCTGCTTAACGGCAGGGCCAAAATTAGGCCATAGCCGTGCTGACTGCATCACTGCTTTCTGATTGGTCAAAATATTGTCATCACAGCATGGAAAGAGGCCATTGTTTTTTTTTTCACTGTCCATACAAAAAAACAACAACAATGGAGACACAACCTAACAACTGGGAAGCTGACGAAGTACAAGCACTACTGTCTGTTTGGGCTGAAGATAAATTTCAGTGGGAGTTTTCTATGACTCCAACAAATTTATCTTTAACACTGTGAGAAACAAGAAGGTGTACCAGGACGTTTCTGACAAGTTAGCTGGGCTAGGTATTCGTCGCCTGGCTAAAGAATGCAAAGAGAAAAATTAAAAACAACCAATGCTATGAATACCACAATGACAAAAGCAGCTCTGACAGAAAAAACGTTCTGCTGGTTTAGGGACGACCGGCCATAATCTGTGGGGAGAGAACTCTGTGTCAGAAACACCGTTACCATGCTGAGATACACTGGAAAATCAAAGAGTGCTGCAAGTTTCGTGCCATCGCAGTACGGTTTAAATACAGCATGGTTTCTATATGCCTGTGGAAAACTGCCTTGACATGCTGCCCCACCCCCTTTCTTAACATTCCCGCCAATCAGTGACTCCTGGAAAGGTTCGTTAGCCAGAGCAGACGCAAATTTTGGCTGGAACTACATTTCTCAGGAAGGTACACCAAAGGTACATTCACCTCGCCAGACAAAAGGTATATTATTTGTATATATTAGTGTGCTTTAATAGAAAAATATGACAGAAAACATTGAATTAAAGAGTATACAGAGTCAACGCAACCTATAAATGTGTGATTGTAGTGCAGGGGTGACAAACTCCGGCCCTGGAGGGCCGGTGTCCAGCACAGTTTGATGGTTCTTCTACTCAAACACATTCACTAAACCTGACAGTTAACTGGTGAGGTGAACCAGGTGTTTCTGAGCAAGGAAATCAGGACCATGGCCCTCCAGGACTGGAGTTTGACACCCCTGCTGTAGTGGAATTTGGCACAGTTATGTTCCATAACTAAAGGTGCTTTTGGGGTACCACCTCAGGGAGTTGTGGGATACCACCCCAGTAAGAGTTTTTTTTTCTTCTGGAGTCACTTGGGTGGCAGCCCTCACATCAGTGGGGTTGAACCCTCAAGGGCACATCTTAAATGCTAATTAGGGAATATAACTGTACCATCTTACAGTACTTCTTTTCTGACACTGTACAAGGAAGGTTGATGTCCAGTTCATTGCTGTGGGACATTCTGGACAAGAGTCCCCTGGCCAAGTCTTGATCCTAGTTCTTCCTAAGCAGTGTATATATCCTTATGTGTGCACTTGCCTCTATCACCATAAACACCAATTTATTTAGCGGATAATGCAGTGGCTCTGCAAGCCCAGTGGCAGACGGGTGCTGTAAACCACGGCTGACTATAGTGCGGTCGTATAAATGTCCACAGGCAGACAGAGCAGATCTCCGACTGCATCTCCATTAGCGGCCGCTGGCCTGGGGTTATAGCGGCTCACGCTGAGCCTCGCGCAGACAGAAGGAGAGTGGCAGTGCATAATCTAGCCAGCAATGGCTCATTTTTACGGGGTCGATGAGGACGAGCCCCCCCGCAAAAAGAAAAAAAATATCCCACTTGTTGTTTAATTGATTCTGCATGATGGATTGTTTTCTCAATCCAATTACGGCAAATTGGGGATAATGTTAAATTGATCCGCCGCTCCCTGCCGAACATCCATCTTGTGTCACAGCCGCAGCAAAGCTGAATCACGTCTTTAAGTGGGAACGGTCAGTAACTGTACAGTCTGCATAGAACGGCTATATAACACCCAGCATAATCGCACGGCGGCCAGGCAGATGTGAGGGGAGGGCAGCGCCAGCCTCTCGCGCCCCAAGAGCCGTTTGGCATTTGGTAAATGGTGAGAGTGGAGAGTTTTTTTTTTTCCCTCATAGACTGTTTTAGTGAAGTAATGCACATTGATGGGGTGCAAGCTTGCATTTCCCTTAACGAGTTACGGAAAGAGGCAGGATTAAGTTTCGAGGAAAGTATTTTTTCTTAAACTTGTCTTTTACCGTAAGGGTTTAAATACTTTAAAGAACTTAAAGGTTAGCGCATGTACAAAAAGTAATATCTGGGAGTGATATCAAAAAGCTTTTTGCAGTTCTCTGAAAATCTCATAATCTTCAAAAATTGGCATCACTTTTTTGGAGGTGCTTTGTCGATGATTACCTTGTCGTTACTTGATATTCCATCACAGTCTTAAAAATACAGATCCCAAAAAGGGAACCATTTTTGTTAATGGGTACTTTTTTGGAGAACCTTACACAGAACATTAAAACCAGAGCAGCCGGTGGCCTGGTGGTTAGGGAGTTGCTCCTGTGGTCAGAAGGCCGTGGGTTTGAATCCCAGGACTGCCAATAACCCCAATGAGGTATCCTTGAGCAAGAGGTCCCTATACTATAGGTCCCTATACACTGTTCCTCAGGCGCTGCATCGCTGGCTGCTTCACTTGGTGAACGGGTTGAATGCTGAGCAGAATTTCACGTTGTTCATACTGTGTGCTCCGCTGTGCAGTGTTCACGCATGACAATAATGGCCGCTTTACAAGATTGTATGTCAGTTCATTTTTTTCTCCTAGAAGTGTACATCATAGCCAAGAACCATTGCGGAGCCTTTTCAAGAGATTACATTTCTATTACATAAATGCCTCCATGATCCTCAACCTGTAGCTATATGGTCCCAACCATGACGCCAACGCTGTTGATATTGTCTATAGGGCTGTGATTTCCTGCATAGTTTTGTGTATCCATTGCTCTAACACACCTGACCCGCCGACTAATTCACAAGCTGTTTTGTTGGGTAGAAACTCTCCTTAGAGGTTCTCCAAGAACAAAAGATGGAACCACATTACTCAAAGGGTTCTTTACATCCAAAAATAGGAACCTGTATTACTCTCCTCAACACAGCTTGAGAACACACCTGATTTAGCAGATGATGGAACTGGAAATGACCTGGAAATGCAATGTGATGTGCGGTCGGGTGTCTTTAGTGTACCATGAAATGGTTGAACCAATGACCTGAACATTATGAATTTGAGGCAAATATTGTTATATTCTCATGGTTCCTTGGGTGAAAAGGGACAATTTGGGAGAAACAACTACTATATGGATCAAATATATGAACCCTTCACCATCAAGTATATTCAACAGAAGCATATATATATTACAAAATACGCATATTTATTAATATAATTGCAGAAACAATCATGCTATTGCTCTTCTTACATTTTATTAGTATTATTTTTCATTCCACCTGTTTTTTGGCACTGCTTCTCGTCAGAGCCTATATAGAATTTTGGCAAAATTCCAATGTGAAAGTGTCTGTTATTCTAATATCTGGTATTCTAATTTTTGATTGGTTGACCAGGGGCCAAGTATTGATATTACAAAATGGATTTTTGTGGTCGCCTCGCCTCTGTGATATATGGAGAGAGAGAGCGGTCTGTTGAGCCACCTTTAAAATGCGTGTGTCAGAGAGAGAGTCGCAGCTGATGTCACAAATAAGGCTACCGGAAAGGGACAAAATGCAGAGAAACGCAAACAGCTGGTGGCCTAGTGGTTAGGGTGTTTGCCCTGTGATCAGGAAGCTGTGAGTTCGATTCCCAAGACTGCTAAGCACCTCTGAGGTACCCCTGAGCAAGGTACCGTCCCCACACACACTGCTCCCTGGGTGCTGTGTTCCTGGCTGCCCGCTGCTTCACTTGGTGAATGGGTTAAATGCAGAGAAGAATTTCGTGCTGTTCACACTGTGTGCTGTGGTGTGTTCACATATGACGGAATGGTCACTTTTACATGGAGAAACAAAAGCGGAGCAAAACCCACAGCAGTCTCACAAACAGACTTCCAGACACTAAAGCCAAGGTCAGATATAAAAAAGACGTTTGTCACTGTTTGTTGTGGTTTAATTAAAAATAATCAGTCCGTGAATGCAGCTATGCATTCAGTCCTCTCATACCATAAATGGCTTGGTGAGACACACCGAGTTCACGTCCACTGGTTGTTCAGTGGTGAAATGCCGGGCACTGAATCAGAAGATCGCCTTTTCGAATCCACTGCGCGAGTATAATTTTTTAAATCCAAACATTTTTTTGCCCATAAAACCAATGTTTTGTGTCTCCAAACACAGGTTTTGTAGCAACCACACTGGCACACTTCACATTTTCTCATGGACATGCATCTAGTCAGCTTCCATCTTGGCCCATCCCCCACTGCATAGGGTTGCTGTATGTGCATGGGAGACCGCTCTCTGGCTTTCTAAGCCTGTCTGCCCCTGGGAATCTGCACCATGCCTAAGGATGAAGTATGAGTGTGTGGCTCCATATTTCACACTCTCCGTGTCAGGCGGATGGACGGATCATTAGATGTTTACTCCTCTTCCCACACACACACATCCACAGCCCTCCACCTCTCTTCCACTTTGCCTCCCAGCTTTGCCCTTTTATCAGCGTTTCACTTTTCCACTGTGTTAGGCCGTCCCACAGCCAGGCAACTGTACCCCTGAGGTATCTGTTGGCATGGTGCAGAAATCCCTAGAGAAATGGAGTTATGGAGCTAGTCTTGAGAGGCAAGTGTTGTGTTTGGACTGAGATATCGCATATATGGAAAAAGACCAGTGCTATAGGCCAGATGTATTTGAGAAAATGCCCAGATGTGGTTACGGTCCACACCTGAGATTTGCATAAGACTAGCTATTACAGTTGACATGATACCACATTTTCTATAATAATATATTATTATGATTACAAAAATATCAAAACCTTGAGTATCAGCCAATACCAACACATATGCGATGTTTCCTCTTTAAAAATTAAGCTTAATATTTTTGTTTTTCAACACTTCATCTAAAAATTGGCTTTGAAGCTCAGTCTACTCAAACACAAATACTAATCATGCTGAAACTAGCCATACAAACTGGGCGGAAGACCACCGACTGGTGTCTGAGCAGTGACACAGAACATGGGACAAAAAGAGAAAAATCAGTGGTGTAATTTTACTTGTAAGTTTAAAGCGAATTTAAGAATTTGAGGTCGTGTGTAAACACTGTTAAAGCTCATTGCCCAATCCATAGTCCATATAAAGAAACTAAACTGCAAAAACAGCCTCCTGTGACATCACGAAAATCAACACATTTACATATAAAGCCATCTGTTCAGCCAACAGCAGTTTAGCCCTGTCCATTCACAGTCTAGTTATAAGGGGTCTTTTAGTTCAAAGTACTTTTTAAATGAAGTACAATCCAGATCAGCCTATCAGAACAAAGCTCATTTACATATAGTAGATCAGCTTTAAAGGCACAGTAACAAAAAACAGCCTGTTTAATTCTAAGGGAAAAAGAGACGTCATGTAAAAAAGGAAATACAACTGTTTTTGGTACATAAAACCACATGAAAGTGGACCAATGTAGAATATGGTCCCTTTAAAAATTTGAAATAGGTTAGAACAGTTTAGAAGCTGGATACAAATACACTGGTTCACTCGTTGAGCGAAGTGATGCCGGGTTCTGAATCAAATGGCCCTGTCCTCTGTGACCGCACGTTTCACAGCTGCTTATTTAATGTCATACCTTTTGTGTGAGCCTCCGATGTTTTGTACTAACCCACTAAAATGCATATATTTGAAGAAGAAAAGAAGCATTTTTCTGTGCATAATTTGCATGTTTGTCTGTTTCATACATAGCACATGTTCTTTTAAACATCTTATTTGACACAAAAGACATACATTTGTCCCTGAGGTTTAATGCAGTGAAGCACATAATAGCCAAGCTTATCTGACCCTGAGGTTTTATGCAGGGAAGCACATAATAGCTGTCATGTTCTCCCCTTTCTCCCCAATGAGGGCAGGCGCATAGGCAGACATTCATGCTGATAACTTGTATTTGAATTAAAAAACAAAGCGGGTGTGAGGACCAGATACAGAACTTTTGGCTTCAACTCAAAGAACATAAAGGAGACAGAAGAGAAACGAATCTAAGGCGACAGTTAACCCACACCCGTGCACAAACCCAAAACCAAGCACCAGTAAACAAGCTCAAGCATTTAACACAAAACTAAATCCAGCGGTGACTAATAAAACATAGACCCATACCCTTCATAATAAAAGTCCCAAAATTACAAACTAAACAAGGGTGGCCTCTAGCGGCCGCTGACCGTGGACGTCACAATAGCCAAGCTCATCTTTTAGCATCCCTCTGTTTTTCAAGTGTTTTACAATACTGCGTATTAACAGAGCTCTTCATAAAAATTACAAAAATGTGAATGTATATTTCCCTCTTTTGTTGCACTCCAGCCTTCCGCCGTGATGATGTAGCTGCTCGATAGGTGCTGTCGCAGTACGGGCTGCTGTTTATCATTTTGGATCGTGTGTGTGACCTGTGATTTCAGGGCAGGGTGGTGTTTTCTGACTGATGTATAATCCTGCCTTATTTCGCAGATACAGTAGGCATATGCCGGACTCATAAAACAGGATTTAGTGTTGGCCGGCACAGGCTAAGCCGTCTGTGGGAGAGCGAGGGAAGGCAGGGTGACCGCTGGAGACTCATATTTACAGCACATTTCTGCCTCTAAATCTCCACGTTAGTGCGCGTGTGTGTGTTTGTCGCTGCTGGTTTAACTACTCGCAAGCATGACAGTGCAGAGTGAGGAGACACTCCATGGGCTTAAATCAGAGCAGCACAGGTTTAAGTGTGAGTTTGTTTATGTGTGTGTGTGTGTGTGTGTGTGTGTATGTGTGTGGGTGTGTGTGGGTGTGTGTGTTTTTGAGTGTACCAAAAGTTCCAAGGTGTTACAAAATCTTAGCAAGTGAAATTATTTTATATCAAGGCAATAAATGTTTGTTTTTCTTTCCTCTGGTAAGGTTTCTTTAAAAGACTATAAGATGTACCTTTATCAGTCTCTGAAAACGTAGATTTTACTGAGTCATGTGATACAAAACACATACAAGAAACCTCATCAAAAACATATTATAGTAATATTAATGTAATATAATCAGTATATAATATATCATATTATACATTCTGGATAACATAATGCAATATTAATCAGAACGTTTTGTCATCTTTTTCCTCTTCTTAGGACCCTCAGGACCGCCTCTTACATTGTCGTTACTTATTTTGGTGTACTCTGCAGAAACTACAGAAAATATCATGAGAGAAATCTGAAGATTTCTTGAATTTAAACAAGATATTGCAACACAGTATACACAAATTGTTGTTTCCAAGCACAAAAATAAGACACAGATACTCAAAATCAGTTTGTTTCTTTCTTCCAGGTCTCTTGTTAAGATGTTATTGTTGCAATCAGACAGTCAGTTTAAATATGAAATGAACATTTTCTAATAGTTCTGTGTAAAGCCACTCCTCTTTTCTTCATATTTTGCTTTGAATTGCCTTTTGGAATGGATTCAATTAAAGAAACAGGAACAAATGTTTGACTGCGACAGGCTGCAGAGATCCTAAAGATACAAGGAGCCTAGATAAAGGAGTTCCAACCACTCAGCATTCAGCACCACCAGTATACTGATCACCGCCTGACCATCTGGAATCATCAGTTTCTTCACTGGTTCAGGCCTTAAGTTAGCTGTGCTTTGTTCTGCTTGATTGATTCATACGTAGGTCACTGTGTGTCTTAAACAAACAAAAAACATTCCTCAGGTTCAAGGACTGGACTGAAAAGGAGAGCCTTTGAAAGTCCTTCAGGAAGCCTGGAGAACTGTTCCTCAAGAGTACATTAAAAATACGAGACCGTTTGGATCTTTGGAAGTAGAAGAAGAAGAAATGAGGGGTGGCTCAAGACTTGTACTGTACTGGATATAAAGGCCCCACATTGTCAGCGCTCAACCCTTTCTTGCGTTCAAACCACCTTCGGGCCCAAAAAAAGTTTCAATATGTGCTTTTAACTATACTTTGAAAATGAAACCTGTCAAATCATTATTCAGATATAATCTGATAAAGGCACCAAGAAAAGACACTTTGATGAACATGAAGCTGAGCATTACAACTAAATATAGCTGCTTTACAGTTGTTTATGGTAACAAAAGCTTTTCAGCTATTTCTTCCCTGTGTATGAGTGTAGGGGTGAGTGTACCGTGCTATGCCGTAATTGACTAAAGTGTGTATTAAAGTGATTCAGTCACTTGACTCGGACTTCCTAACAGGATCTGTCCCTGCAGATGCCGCCCCCTTTCCGCGATAAACCAACTCTCCCCCCAGATCTGCCAGCTGTGCTGCTAAAGGCCGCGCCGCCCTATCCGATGAACATATTGATAAAGCTAATGTACCTGATCTGGCGTAATTGAACTGCTGAGATAATGGCGGTTATCTTTTTGGTCCTACATGGCATTAGAGCTCAGGAATAATAGGAATGCTCTCCGGTGCATTACACAGCAGGATATTCCGGTGCAGTGTCATAAATATGGCCGGAGATACCGTCTCGCCTTCCGGGCTTTATCTCCTTGTTATAAACATGCTGCTGCTTCTGAGGTGAGATTCATTCTTAAAAGGCACAAAGGCTAAAGGACTCCTCATCTGTCCCCTGTCACTTACTCAAAGGTTGGGCATTTTGCAGAATTATATTTAATGATGTTTAAACATTAATTAGATGCCTTTTATTCTGGTAAAAAATATGTATTTTATAACTTCACGGCATTTCTTTATCATGATCCCACGGGATAGAGGCTCTTCTGTTCTGTATCTGATCTATAGCTGGCTGGCATTTCCCAAAAGCTTTGCAGAGCAGCTATAATAACAGCATTCAGACTGAGTTGGAGGTGGTGGAATATCTTGGAATAATGTTTTTGAAACTAAAAGCCTTGAGGAATGTATGATCTCTTGGGAAGGGTAAAATTGTATGTATTTATTTTAAGGCCAAGGCTTTTTTTCTACAATTTTTGCTTTTTTTTTTTTTTTTTTTTGGATTCATGCAGCACAGCTGTCCAGGCCCTAAATTCAACTTAAAGCAGTCAAGTAGCTTGTGTAATAAGTATTTTTCTTTTTTTTTTTTCTGACTAACAGAAATGGATCCTGCTCTACAAAGAACCAATATTTTAATGTGCAAATATTTTCGATGTTCTTGCGATACATGTTTTTTGGTTTTTTTTGTTAACAGTCCTTAAACCAATTTGGAGCCATATTGACAAGCAAAGTTGCCTTGCTTTAGTTTCTCTCCCTGACTTTATCTTTTTTTTTTTCCTTCTGACTCATTATCTTAATCTAGCATGCTGGTGTCACACTTTCACGATGTGACAAAGTTTAGACAGAGGCTCATGAGGATCAGATTTCCTTTGTTTGGCTATAAACCATTTTCTGGAAACTGTACCAGGTTAACATATCTCACGGCAGCAGCAAAGTTTGAAGGATCGCAATGACAACAATTCCTCTTCTCCTTTTTCTTCCTCTTCTTTCCCTTGTTGTTGTTGTGGTTATGGTAACCAGTGATATTCTTTCAGGTTGTATCCGGTTACAGACAGAATTCTGTTGGGCTCAAGTCAGTTTTGGACTCAGAGAGATAGGTCATGTTGCGTTGGATTCAGACAAAATTTTGTAGACTTTGGTCTGTAACAGAAGGTGCTACAAGGAAGCAGCATTTGCAGGATAGCTTTAATAGTGCCAGTCCAGCATTTACGGTCAATGCAGGGGTCAAAACACAGATAAGCAGGCACAACTCCCTACCCACCAGCTGGCGGCCTTCGATCAGAGGGGTGTGAATTTAAATCCCAGGTCTACCACAGGCACCACTGAGCTACCCTTGAGCGTGAGACTGTCTCCACACACTGCGTCCTGGGCACCACTGTTGGCTGCCCACTGCGTCACACGGGTGAACGAGTTAAATACAGAGGACGAAATTCACACTGTTCACACTGTGGTATCTTCATAGTTCACTTTTCACACGGGGACATCCCATCTCAAAATTCCAGAACAACAGAACAGAAGACACGAAACGCCTTGATAGGGTTGAGTTTGGACACAAATCACAATACTGTGTGTTCCGTCGGAGACTTGGGACTGAGATTTGGGTCATAATTAGCAGAATTATGTAAGTTATGCAATCATACAAAATGTCATTTGAAAAGAACCTCCATAGGACCACCTCCAGGGACTGCAAAAGTTTGCAGTGGTCCCTTCCAGCCGAAATTGTTCCCTTCCAGTGGCCCCTGCCTTAAAAACACAGATGAGTTGATGGAACTGAGTAGGAGACGGCACAAACTGTGCCTGGAAAAAGTAAGGTGGAAGTAAAAAGTAGAGGGTTCTAATAAAGTGGCCAGTTAGTGGTCACTGTCATATCAAAAGCTCCTATAAAGTGACCATTTTGTCAATAAAAGCCTCTTATTGCTGTATAAACACTAACCTTTCTGCATTGTTCACCTGCAGTGCTGGTGCTGCTGATCGTGACGGTGCGAAGGCGGAAGAAGGAGCCCCTGATTCTGGATGAAGATCGTGACGTGCGGGAGAACATCGTCCGTTACGATGACGAGGGCGGCGGGGAGGAGGACACCGAGGCTTTCGACATGGTCGCCCTGCGCAACCTCAACGTGGCCAGAGAAAGCAAGGCCAGGCGGGACGTCACACCCGAGGTGCCCACACTGTACTGTTCGCGCCCACCACCGTACAAGATGACGCCCGACAATGGCATCTTCCGGGATTTTATATGGGACCGGCTGAAGGATGCAGATGTGGACCCTTCGGCGCCCCCTTATGACTCGCTGCAGACGTACGCCTTCGAAGGCAGCGGCTCGGTGGCCGAATCACTCAGCTCGCTGGAGTCGCTCAGCACGGACTCGGAGCAAAGCTACGACTACCTGAGCGACTGGGGGCCGCGATTCAAGAAGCTAGCCGACCTCTATGGCCATAGCGACAGCAGCAATATATTCTCCTCCTAGCTGCAGGTTTCCAGTCCATTGCTGACGCTATCATGCGCTAAATCAAGGACGTAATGGAAGTGATCGTCGAGAGAGTGCCAATGACTCACTGATATGTGAAAGAGGTGGGTGGGAGGACAAAATACAGAGCAGGTATGAGCGTGGGAGAAGATGCTGGGAGATGTTAGATTATCAAAAAACAAACAAACAAACAAACAAAAAAAAACGAAACGTTAAGGTGTTATCATGGCCTGGTGTAATAAGGACAAGCTGTGGTTTCTTTTGTCCTCTGATGCACTTCGAACTGAAGACCACAACTATGGTGCCTGGACTTGGGATGTGGTTGAGAAGACTAAACTAAGGATCTCGTGGGTGTGAGAAGAATGAACTGTGGATGTGGGGGCTGGTGTCTCAACCGGGAATACGGTTACGCTTTGTTTCCGCAGAGACGTCGGGAGGTGTTCTGTCCCCGTGCCGATAAATCAAACACCCGACTAGCCCCGTTGTCCTGTACCAGTGTTCTCTGATCGGTATCTGTATGTTTCTGTTTTGTCAGATATTTCTATGACTCATGGGTTCTTCGGGAAAAAAAATCAATATGGACTGAGCGGCCGAGAACACCGAAACACACTTTTCTCTGTGGAAAAAAAGGGGGCAAGAAAGGAACATTTTGCCAGACATATTGCCTTGTGAGGTACCACAACTCTTGCTGTGTAAAATATCTTTTCTGCATAGCGTCTCATCTGACAGCCAATGTTAGTTTTGTATGAAATGGAGCGTTCGCTGCCGCTTAATCTTTAGCCCATGAACACAGAAAAGCCCTCAGTCTTTTAGAGAATAGGGTCACATGAATAGTGCTTCTGGGGGGGGGGGGGGGGTTTTGCCTTTTCGGGTGGATCCTCCAAGGCTACCTTTCTTTTCCATACAAGGAGAACGCAGAAGCCGTGAATAAATTGTTGGATAAAACCCATTTATCTCTCTCACTTTTCAGCTCCAAAGGCAAACGTGTTTGTCAGGTTCTGCCTCATGTACTGTGAACTGTAGGTACGTGTTGGCCGACTGTAGTATTGGGAGTTGTTATTTATGCTAGATACAGCCAGGCTGTTGTTGATGGGGGGCTTCAGAGTGGAAAACAGCATTTTTATTTTACTTCGGAAAAGACGGTTCTCGTTTTTGTCAGTAAGCAAAGTGAATGTCGTGCCTGACAACTTCTTTCACTTTTGAATTCTTAACCCTTAGAGTCTTAAGTTCTTTTTGAAGTTTTTGTAGGCCATTTAAATGCAAATGATGATGATAAATGCAAAAGGCTGATGATCACAATGATCACAATCACACTATTTTGTGCTGTTAGACACACTTAATGATTTTTTTTTTTTATTATTCTAAAGAAAGATGTCTGCGTGGATAAAATAATCTTCACCAGAATACATTCAGTACCTTTTCAGTAATCCAGCATCAATATTTTGATCATATGAACATGAATTTGAACTCAAATATCACAGATATGAGAGCTTCAGATGTAAGTGTATTGTGCTGTGCAAAAGTCTTAGGCACCCTTGGAAATTGTTAAAAGCCATTTTTTCTCAGCGTCTTCCTGCTGGCAAAAATAACATTAGAGTAAATGCAAACAAGCAAAAGAGCAGTAAAAAGTATCAAGATTTGTTTTGTTTGTGGAAAAAGTAGTTTATATTTTGTGAGCTGGTAAGGTGAACAGATTTTTCCTCTATGTCTCCAGCCATTGTTTGAATTTGTGAAATTCCATGAGTGATTCATCAGATGGAACATAATTTGACATGAAATCACTATGTACACTCACTGCTCATCATAAACAGTTTTTAAACATTATTTTTACAGTTGCCTAAGACATTTGCACAGTATATATATTGTAGTCTCTCTCTCGTTCATACAGCTTGTTGATTCTAGGTATGGTGGATGGCGGAGGCTCTTGAGGGGAACTGGAGCTTTCCACCTTTACTATTGCTTTTGTTAGTTTGCTGCTCATTGATTTACCCATAGCTCTCTCACAAGCACTGTCCATCATAATCTTCTGAAGGTATCACTTTAAAAGCCTTTTGGATTTTAAAAAACTGTATTTGGTTTCAGTTATAGCAACTTACATGCGCAACTGGGCTTCAGCCTGCACTAACACAGATGGTTTGAAGGATCAAATAAAGGAAAATGCATCATTTTCATAAAAAAACAGAATCGATCGTTTATCTTCTTAAAGCATTTTTATTATCCCTGACAGCTTTACTCGATTATATCAAGTAATTACATAGAACATAATAAATCCTATTTATATTCTATTTACACTATCAACATGGTTGAAACTTTTTTCTCTGTTTTGATGTCATGAAATGGCCCAAACTGTAATAATACACCAGGCTTCGAACATCATCAGCAGCTGAAACTTCTAAGGGTTAACTTAAAATGAAATGGACTGAAACTGCTTTGAAATGTTCTTCATGTATGCCGTGACTGAAATATGTTTTTGGGTTTTTTTTGTTTTTTGTACAGACTGTCATTAAGTAAAAAAAAATTATATATATGCACATTTATTTTTTTTTAATTCTCTGCAGGTTTCTTTCACTCGTTTCTGGTCGGTGGGCCGTGGCCATGCCTCTGAGCTGTGCTGAATGCTGATCTCATAAATAGGTGGTGTGTTTTGTGTTTGCGGTGTGGCACAGGCAGACAGATGATCAGTAATCAGGGCCTTGGCGTCGGCAAGCGAATGCTGCCCTGGCTTTGATGAATGGCGTGAGCCACGTCGGAGCGTTTAAAAGGCCTCCGCTAAATTAGCCTCGGAGAGCAGTGACTGATGACTCTGTTGTCTCGGAAAGAATAAACATACATCCAGAAATACGACCGCATGTCCGCACGCGGTCAGACGGGATGGGCGATGCCCCCGGCACGACGGCAAGCCCGATCTATAAATCGTCACGCCTTCGTAGCCAAGAGCGGAGGAAGGCCAGGTTAACGCTGCAGCTGTTTTTATTTGAGCTCAAGACATTCTCTTTACTTGATTTAGGCTTGGTGCTAATTAGCAAGGCATTACTTGCAGCTCTAGCGCAAAGGTAAAGACGAAAATGCCAAACAAGTCTTTGATAATTGCATTCAAAGTTTCGGAATAACTTGCCACATGACTCTTTATACTTTATACACATTACTCTTTATACTTTTGCTTCACTGAAGGCCAGTATTCACAAGGCTTCATGATACCTATGGAAACCTTTCATGACAACTGACAAACATTTATAAAGGCTTATTACGACACATTTCAGCTGTCATAAAGGCTCTTTTGGTCAGTTGGGCCATTTTTACCTCAGAAAATTTTATAATAATGGATATTCATTGGAATAAGCCTGAAATGTTTATGTCAGTTATGTCAGTTGTAATTAAAGGTTTATGTGTGGCGTCATGTGGCCTTTCCAGTACTGGCCTGTGTTACTACAATAATGTGTACACTTACAAATATATATGATATACACAAGTGTTTTTACATTTACATCGATCAGCCACAACATTAAACCCACTGACAGGTGAAGTGAAAAACATTGATTATTTTGTTACAATGGCACCTGTCAGGGGGTGGCATATATTGGGCAGCAGGTGAACAGTTAGTTCTTGCCATTGATGTACTGGAAGCAGGACAAATGGGCGAGCATAAGGATCTTAGAGACTTTTACTGTGATGGTATAGACGACTGGGTCAGAGCATCTCCAAAATGGCAGATTGTGTGGGATGTTCACTAGTACCAAAAGTAGTCCAAGGAGGGACAACCAGCGAACCAGTGACAGGGTCACGGGCGCCCAAGGCTCATTAATTCATGTGGGAGAGAAGGCTGGCTCATCTGGTCTAATCCCACAGAAGAGCTCCTGCAGCACAAACTGCTGAAAAAGGTTCTGGCTATGACAGAAAGGTGTCAGTGCATCACAGCTCGCTGCATATGGGGCTGTGTAGCCACAGACTGGTCAAAGTGCCCATGCTAACCTCTGCCAAATTGTTCCATCATGATTTGCCAGACTTGACAAAATGTTCACAGTAGACAACACAGTACACCTTCAGAGGTCTTGTGAAGTCCAAACAGGGTCAGAGCTGTTTTGGTGGCACGAGGTGGGGTTACACAATATTGGGCACGTGGTTTTAATGTTATGGCTGGTCGGTATATACGCACAGGTACTAAGATACTCACAGTCAATCTCAGTCTTTCAACTGTGGTTCTCCATATCTCTTTTTTAACCTCTGCATGTGTGTTGCCTGTCGTGGAAGTTTTTCTGCTCTGCCCTGAGCAAAGTGTGCTATTCTGCTGCCATTTTGTTTGAGCCACAACTCAGACAACAGAGCTCCGTTTGGTCAGTCTGATTTTAAAGCATACATAATGCAGAAAATCAAGCTGGCTGCTATTAAAAATTTAAGCAACAACAACTTAACGTCTTTTATTTGAACAGAAAACTGTGTAAATGTGATTTTTTTTAGCCAAACTATTCCTTTTTCCATGCTGCAGAGCTGATCTAGTATCAGACTCATGAAGTGTTTTTGGTGACTTTAAACACACAAACCTATCCCAGATCTGGTCGATTCGTCTTGTCAGTGTTTATTAGTGTTTTTAAACTTAAGCTCACACATGAAACACACTGAAACATTAACAGTACTTTTTGTCAGCTTACAAATAACATTATTAGGGCTGGCCCAATTTTTTGGGATTATTTATTATGAATATTCCAAACTACTCGCTGGGAACATTGGGAAATGACTTTATATTTAGTATTTGGTGGCTTTGTCTTTTTCTTAAAAACCACAAAATTTGTCATCTCTTACACAACACATTTCATCAAGACCTAGAAAGGATTTATCACTATACAGTCAAATGTACTACTGACTTTAATAGCTTCTAATGAGGGCAGCTCTACCGCTGGGTGCTCGGAGCCTCATCGTCTGGCAGTGGATGATGAGAAGGACTGAAATCCTGATAGTGATTCAATAATTCTAATTTGGTAACATTATAACCACAGCATCTACCTGACTCACCAAAGCTATATTCACATAAGGAGCAACAATCGCTGGTTCTATAACAACATATGGTGCACAAGTAGCTGACTATTTACACATTGTTCCCCCTGCTAGATCTATCAAAATGTACTTTTGTTAAAAAAAATTGTTGTTGAAGATTTTGAGCATGAGCGTTTAAGTACTCATTTAGAAATACCAACAAATTGGGCCAGCCCTAAACATTATTTGCACTTTCATAAGCCATACAGGCATTTAAAAGGAAAACATATCATTTGCCAGTTAAATAACCAATCATAAAACCCACTACATTCAAAATAAGAGATTACTTACTATTGAGCACAATAGGTCCTGCATAATTATGGCATTTTGGTGCAGCAGCAGCATTCAAGCGCTCTTGCCAAGCTTTGGTTATTTACCTGATAAAATGGTCAGACAAATGTGCCAAAATAATTCTAAATGGCTGATTGCCCGTCTGTTCTTCGGAGTATGACTATTCAAATCATGCATCACTTATTACAATGCCACTTTTTGTGGCTGCTTCACACTACCAGGCGCCTGGTGATGTTCTGGAAGCCACATTGGCAGCCACTGGTTGCTGTTTTATCTCCATGCTTGTAATGCAGCTTAATTAGCAGCTCTGAAACTTCGACCATAAATATTACAGGTTCCAAATTGCAGTCCATTGCTTTAGGACAGTTGCATGAACTCCCTGTCAGAAGTATGACTATGTAAAGCCTCTTTGCATCGTATGATTTATGAAGGCCATTTTATCCTGTTATGACACTTAGCTTATGTGTTTTAAGCAAAGTGTTACGGCCTTCTTTTTTTTTTATTATTTGGGCTAATGGATTTTCTGTATGACCCCGCTGGTAATTTAGTCGCTTTGGTCTCCGAAGCAAAGGTAATGAAGATTGAGAACACTGTGATCGTTAGAGGGGGCCGTTATCTGGAAAGCAAATGTAATTATTTGTTAACTGGCTCACTAAATGAAAACTAAAAGGGCAATAGAAATCTCGTTTGACTTAGCACTGAGTAATAATAAATAGCATTTTAATTAAGCAAATAAGCACAGAGTAGCTGGAGTAAGCAGATAACGGCGGGCGGGAGGGCAAAGGATCGCATCAGTGCTTGAGATGAGACGGTGCGGCCATAAATCATGCAGACTGGAAATCGATGTGATTTTTACATTTGAGAATAATCATATTTTTTGTTTACCACACTGCCCGTTGGGTCTGTTAACCGACGGACAGACCTCATAAATGTAGCCCACTCGCTAATGACAGAAGACACGGCGGAGGGTAAATACTGGAACTTCAATTGTTGTCACTTCAGGACAGAGAGTTACTGACCACCAAGCTGAATCCCACATTTACAGGAGGAACTTTATACACAAATGGTGCTGTTTCCCTCCTGACAAACTGCGCAAACTCCAAACATACTACTTTTGCCACCGGAATTGATCGTGTTTGTTTAGGAAGTTGTGTCCTATTTGATGTTCATTTTGCGTCTTCGTATGTTTCACGAAGGCCTCATCACCCAAAGCTTCGAGGCGCTGACTTCGGCTGCCTTGGGCGGCCTTTAACGTCCAAAATGGAGGAAAACAAAGGTCTTAAGTGCGACGGAATCATGCAGACCCCCCCCTCCCCCCCACTTCCGTGTCAAGCTGACAATCAGAGTCCCCCACCCTCTTTCCACCCCACCACACTCTCCCGTTTGGTCTGGTTTGTACATATTGTTTAGAGGCGGGAGCCGCTCCGGATTTTGTAAACAGAATTTCTGTTAATGCTCTTGACTTACAGTCTCATGTATGATTTTGAAATAAAGTAACACATATTGTTTCAGTGAGTCTGACGTCACGTGCTTTTCATGTGTTTGTGGGTTTTGTGGATGGGAGCACACGACTCCCTGTTCCTTACATAGTGCACTTAAAATACTGAGTCCTGTACTCAGAAAAAAAATGTCAAACAAAGAGCAGCTGGTGATTCAGATGTGACAGGTGTATTATTTAATTATTTGTTGAAGAGAGGGAAAAAGACATTGGATTAGTTTGCGAAACAACAGATACCAGTTTCAGTGTCTGCATTAGTATCGGAATCAGACAAAAAATGGTGGTATCGATCCAGCCCTAATTTGAAGTATACTCTTAGCCTTACAGTTGTGTGATGGGTTTGACTTGGCGCACCTATTCTGAATCCAGTTCATGCAGATGTGTACATTACTGGCTAAACCTGGTTACTGACTGCTGAGTCCAATCGGATGAGCAGAGAAATCAGCACAGTGTGACCTGGCTAATTTTTAAGGTCCAGGCAGGGACAAAAAAAGGCCTCTATTCCTAGAGTTGAACAGTCCTGATTTAATGAATGGACTAACAAAGTGATAATGATGCTGTCGGACGTGTGAAATGGATGAATGTCCACGATCCAAGATGATCCTCCGCGTTTCTTAATTGATTAAGATGCTTTAACAAGTCTGAGTGTGGCGACGTCTAAAACGTACAGGCCGAGCTGGAAGTGGGCCAAAACACTTAGTAATCATCACCGCATCACACATTACAGGACTCTCTCTCTCTCTCTCTCTCTCTCTCTCTCTCTCTCTGTCTCTCTCTCTCTCTCGGTCTATCTCTCTCAGGCCCATGCTATATGAGCCTAGAGATGTTTGGCCACCTCTGTTAAACATTACAAGCTTTACAACTGTCTACGATTCTGCAGTTAAATTTAATTCCAAATGTCCAAACATCAAAGTGAGGCATTGAGCGAATGGATTAATGTGCCTAATCGTCCGACATTTGGTTGCCGAGAAAAATATGACCACGAAGCATTCCATGAAAAACGGTGGTCCATTTAGAAAATGAACAGGTCCCTGAGAGACCATGGCCGTCCCGCTTATACAGTCCCTACCAAATACTTATAAAGCGTCTGGATTGGATTTACAGGTTTCATTAGGCTAACGAGATGGTCCGGGCGCGTGAATACATGCCCCTCCTCCCCTCGGTCCGTCGCATGTACACACATGCAGGCCTGGGCATGCGAGGCAGTGGACGATGGACAGCGTTCGCCATCGATTTCCTCTCGAAATTAAATATACGATTTCACGCATTTAACAAGATTGCTTCAAGAAAAATCCAATTACTGCTTCAAGAGGAGGTGGAAAACTCATTAAAACGGGCTGGGATAATTACGCCCGGTGACGCCTGTTTTCAAGCAAATGAGAGGGTGCTGAATGAGGCCGACTTGCCAAACACACACACATACACACATAAAACATGATGGCCGCTAGACAAGGCTGATGTGAGCGTTTTGTGGAAATAATAAAAATATTAAAGCAATGCATGAGCAGTTTGACACCCAAACAAGATGAAAAGAATAATAATAATACATTTCATTTATAACGCGCTTTTCAAAATGCCAAAAAATGGCAAAAAAGAGGTTTAATCCTGCGTATGTTAGACTTAGGGTCGACAGTACAGTAAATGCCATGAATCAGATCATGAGAGCTGGAGAGGGTGTGTCAACAATTCACATAAACTCAGAAAACACATGTAAGTGTGCATTTTAGGTGAATAAAGCTCGTCACCAATGTAAGGACGTTTCCAAGAACATTACACCATGTGAAACAGCTTCTTCACAGCCTTTTATGTCATTAACAAAAACGGTTCTTAGAAGACTTCATTTACATCTCATTCAAGATTCAATAATGCAGAAATGTAAAAAAAAAATCTTTGGAATTCCCTTTTAAACTCTCAGAGTATCATAGTAATATTCATATTTGGTTTTTAGGACTAACAGGCTAAAAACACCCAGATGGATGGAATCTAGCGAGCTCTCCTATTGGCTGGGGCTTCAGGTGTTGGACTAAAGGCCATACAGTTTAAATGAACCTCCAACATAATTAGTTAATAATTTGCTGGCTGTTATGTACTGCTGAAACGCTGTGAATGTGAGTGTGAGGACTTGTTAGCTTCTGCCATTGCTTGCAGTTGTAACGCAGCCACCAGGGGCAGCTGGTAGCCTGGTGGTTAGGGAGTTGCACCCTAAAATCGGAAGGTTGTGTGTTCAAATCCCAGGACTGCTAGTGGCACCACTGAGGTACGCTCGACTAAGGTACCATCCCCACACACTGCTCCCCAGGCTCTGTGTTCCTGGCTGCCCGCTGCCTCACTTGGTGGATGGGTTAAATGCAGAGAATAATTTCATGCTGTGTGCCATGATGTGTTCATGTATGATAAATGGACACTTTACTTAATTACATACATAAGTCTGGACACCCCTCATTTAGATGATGTGTGAATAAGTCCAGATCATCCATGGAGAACATATTTCTGCACATGAACTACTTACCAAATTTCAACCCTTTGGTAAAAAATAAAACATAAAACATACCCTAGTGCAAACAGTATGGCCCGTTTCTATATTTTTACCATCTGTTTAACATGTCCAATTCAGCAAATAAATACAAATTGTCATATATAATGTCATGTACAGCTCTGGAAAAATAAGAGAGCACTGTAATTGATTTTCAGCATCTCTATGAATATGACAACTATTCCATGCCAGTGACTGTTACATTCCTACACAAGCACCTCATTCTGCTTTATGAGGTACTGATTAGGTGATTTAAATCTTATTTAAAGAGGAAAAGTATAAAAAAGAAACCCACTGCTGTAATCAACACTCTCCTCTCGCAATGTGACCAGTTGAATGGCAAAACACTACTAGAAGTATGTCAAAGGTAATTCTTGCCATTTTGTTTAAGAGTGAACAAGAGATTTGTTTTCTTTTAATTATTCAAGTTCTGTAAACACTGCATCATTTCTCTTATTTTGATGTTTTGTCGTTTAACAGTTTTTCATGCTTTTTGTAGGGCATTTTGGGCTGAAGCACTTTGCTGGCAATTTGTGGCTGAGGATGGTGAGGTCCACAATGCTGCTGTATACAATACCCAGTCAGTTGACGCCTCAGAAGACATTTGTGAAGAGACATCAGAAGGTGTGTAGAACTATAAACAGGTATGGGTGAACTGGAGCAGGGCTGAAGCTCTAGCTGTAGCATTGCCAGGCTAGCACGCTACACCTTATGCATGTTTAATGATGTAAACAGTGGATGTCAGCTGCAGGTCTTCATAGTGCTGAGTTTGCTTCTTCCTGGCTTTGAGCTGACCTTAAATGACTGCGGCGTCCTTTGAAGAGAAGGAGCCGCCCGGTACACACATACACACACACACCCACACACACACACACATATACGCACACGCACACTACTTCACACACACGCATGCTGGATGCTAATCAGAAAAACTGACAAATCAAAAGTGAAAGGGGGGGTGCTTCCGTTTCATGATTATATATATATATATATATATATATATAAAATTTAAATCATGAATAAATAATAAATATATAAATAAAAAGGTAAATGCAAAAATAGTATGCATTTTTACTTATCATCAAAACACGTTTGTGTATTAGTTTTTATTATATTTTCTTATAATTCTATTGTAGTATTTGTATTAGCTTTTATTATATTTTATGTGTTCATTCATTTATTTATTTGAAGGGGGCACTCTTTTTGTTCCATGATTGTTACGATTGATGAAGTGTTGGGGAGGAACAACGAAAAAAAAAGACAATCTAGTGAAGAAGCATCCAGGGTCTGGAGAAGGTGGAGGTGGCCCTCAGGGAAAAAAAAAAAGAACGAGGGAGAGACAGAGAGAGAAAGAGAGAGAGACAGAGAGAGAGAGAGACAGAGAGAGAGAAAGCGAGAGAGAGAGCGAGAGAGAGAGAGAGAGAAAGTGAGAGAGAGAGCGAGAGAGAGAGAGAGAGAGAGAAAGCGGGAGAGAGAGAGCGTGAGAGAGAGAGAGAGAGCAATCAGGCAGGCCGCACACTTATCAGTGTCTCAATCTGCAGATTAGGACGGACAGCCCCCAGGTTTGCCCACCAGAGGACGAGAGAGAGAGAATGAGAGAGAGAGAGAGAGAGACACTCCACACCGCGCTTATTGTGTCCACAAATCAACTGTAAATTGCCACTCAGAAAATGAGCTTTCTGAAATGGGGCCGCGGGTGAGACCAAGTTTTCGAGGCTAGTAAACTCTTTCAATTATCTTTAACTTGGGAGTTCATGCCGAGAGATGCGCCGTGCGAAAGTTGCAGCGAAAGTTGGGTGGGAGAAACTTTCGCTGAGGAAAAGAGAGAAGAGAAAACTACCCTGAGCCCGAAAGGAAAACTCAACTGGGCCACGCTAAAGAATGCGACTTCCAAAACAAAGCAATGCAAAAAAAAAGACGAAAATCTTTTTATAGCATCATCTAACTAACCCCATTTGTGTACTCACATTGTACAACACATATGGAAATGAGCCAGACTTTGAGGGCGCTTTCTTCTTCTTTAAGGCCTTGGGGTCCTTCATTAGCAGGCGGTTAATAGCAGATGGCTAATAGCTAATACAGAGAGTTGTGAGGAGCGGAGGTCTGTACGATAGTTTTACAACAGGCACAAACCTCAGCCTTTTTTGTCAGGTGGTCAAGCTGATCTATAGTATATTAGTCTTGTAGAATATTTTGAATGATTGTGGTGATCTGCTGTGAGTTTTGGGAAGGAATTTTCAGACAAGATTTCTGGGTCTTCAAGCTAATGTTTAGAAACCATGGAATATGTGGGATGAATACAAAGAAATAAGCCATAAGTCAATCCCAATCACAAATTTACACCCAGTCCATTGAACTTCCTTCACATCTCAGATATCTAGTTTGGGTGATTTTGGATCTTGGGTCTTTGTCGTCCATTTCTTTTTCTCAGTAACAGCTTCTTGATCAGCTACACATCCTGTCAGACCCACTGTACTGAGTTGTCTTCTCACAATGGAAGGATAGACGGTTCTGTTTATGTAATGGGAATGGGTTTGGTGCTCTACCGGGTCTTGTGCCAGTTTGGAAACCACTTCCACTTATATTCCATTATGTAAGTGAATGATCTTTCTATTTTCTGTTTTAGACACAATTGACACTGCATTCAGCTGCATAGACTTTAATGCGGAGTTGGTCCCCCTTTGCAGCTGCTATAACTTGTCTTTCTATGACAAACTAAATACGACGTGAATGCCCTGCAGTGGCAAACAGCTTTGGTTTTATATTTGATTCGGTTACATTCATGTTTAAGTTGAGATTTAGAAATAGTTGAACTGAAACTGTGTAACTGGTGTTAAAGGAAATACTGCTGTTAAAAAGCTCATTAGTTTAGTGTTTGCAAACCAAATGTTATTGCACTTTTGTTCGTATAGCAGTACTTAATTATTTAATTTTGCGTATAACAATGCAATTAATCACATAGCACTAAAACATTTCATCGTTGCCCAGCATTAATTATATATATGCCTTTAATAAAGGAGTTACTGTTTGTTTTGTGACTGTTCGTCTACACAGGCCACTAGTTTGTGGTGAGAAAATCTGCATTCTACTGGCAACATGCTGATTTAGTCAAAGGTCAGACACAGTGAAGGTGTCTACTTCACAAAGGACCTGAACTTTATTAGCATTTTTTCAAAAAAAGGAAAAAAGGCAGTCTTGAGTAGGCTGTTGTGCACCTCAGTGCTTGTGCGCCCGTGTACAAAGAAGCTCATCAAGTCCCCTCCTCACATCCTCGGTCTCAGGACAAAAGCCAGAAAGAAAAATAAGTCAAACTTTATTGGAAGTGCTCCTTGGTGTGAACCAGGACTCATGCTGAGCGCCCTTAGTCATACCGCGGGGTCCTAAGTGCTCCCTCGTCTTTGATACTGTGTCATCCCTCACCCACTCTGCTCGGCTCGCTCCTCTGCCAAATGCTGCCTTCTCGCATCAAAAAGATGTCATTAGGCTGAACATCTCCATATGCTTTCAGAGCGAGCCTTTAAAAATGTGTCATGCCATATCAGCAAACCAAATCACTGTTTCTTCTCTCCCAGGCAAACATGACAGTTTTGTTGATTCTGCTTTTGCTTAAAGGCGACCGTTAAAACAGGACCTCTGCGAAAGTCTAAAAGACTTGCTAGAAACTCTCCCCGTGTTGCCTTTGAGACTCTTTCTCGAGTGGTGATACTTCAGCCGTCTAGACAAATGCATCGCTGACTTTTGCACCTTTGCCTGTCTCAAGGGCATAAAACTCTTGGCAACCCGGGCTGCTGGGCCGAGGTGTATGCGCTGGCTGGTTGGCTTGGGGGGGATGTGCCACTTGATGCAAATGAAGTTTGGAGAGAGATTGACCTGCATCCTTGATCACAGCATCATCATTCATTCTGATTAGGCCACAGATCTGCCGGCCTCATCCCAGCTGCTGTGATGGATTAGTCACCCTGACGAAGGCCTCCGTTAGGAATTCACAAATCCCCACAGTTCAATCACCCTCTCAACTCCAACATGACAATATTTGTGAACGGGCAAAGAACATCGGAGGGTGGATCTTCAGACACAATGCTATAGATTCCACCAATTGTCTGACATTTCTACCACTGGATTTTCTGGATCTTCTGGATTAGAGGAGAAAGGGCATACCAGGGCGAGACTAAAGCAGTTTTTGTGCCTTCTGTCCAGCCTGGAACACTTAAGCGATGGTCCGCTTCCAAAAAGCTCCCCATCACCACAAATATAGTCAAGCAGCCAAGACCTAGATTTATTTTAAAAAATGACAGAAGTGCAGTACTGCAGATAAGTCAAAGACCACCCATTCATTCAGAAAGGCCATTAAGTACAAGTTTTAAGCATCAGAAAAAACAAACATGCCCAAAACTACACAAAAGCCTTAACTATTAAATATAATACCAGCTTTTTAATTACTTAGAATGTTCACCCTTTGAATTTTTGCTTCTCACCATCCAAGTCAGTCCCAATCACAAATTCACATTCAGTCCATTAAACCTTCCTTCACATCTCAGATATCCAGTTTGGGTGTTTTTGGATGCCCTTTGTTGTCGATTTCTGTATGTGTACTGTTCTGTTTATGCAATTGGAACGGGTTTGTGCTCTACCAGGTCTTGTCCCAGTCTGGAAACCATTTTTGTACTTATATTCCTTTGACTTTTCTTTTTATTGCGTGATCTTTCTAATTTCTGTTTTAGACACATATTAGAAAAATGTCTGGCAGCTGAGGTATGTATGAGTACCTGCTTACGTGAATGTTTGCCTCTTTGAAGGGGAATATAATGTCAGCATAGTGACAGCTTAGGGAACAGTTTTGTTGGGATGGCACAGCTGTAACTGGTTGGGTTTAAGATCGGACAATAATAAAATGGATCCAACAAGGAATTGGAAGTCACAAATACAATTATTTTTCAAAATGAAAAATAAAAAATGAAATAATTGCTTATGGTATAATATGTCAAATGATACAACAACTATGCTTATAAGTACAAAAATTACTTATGAATTTATACTTAAAGACTAAATGTTCCTTAAGATATACCTTCGAGATGGCCACCCAAGTGTCAGTGTTTGTATCCAAACAAGTCCAGTTTAGTACCTTTTTTGTCTGAGAGTGTATGCAACTGCATCTTGCTTTGTCTTCCATCCAGTATGGCCCTTTAAAAGCCAGATTCAGGCAGAGTCACTTTCATTGCATCCCTATCAACAGAGCCGTGCGACCCTTTCATTACAGCTTGGAGAGATTGAATATTGACTTTAATATATGCCGTCAGGTTTTCTCTGTCCTTCCTGGTGTCTGTCACACAGCACCAAGGCCAGCAGCAGCAGTCGCCCGGCCTATTGTCTGCGCATGGCCGCTAGCTCCTCACTGATTCTGTGTTTGTCCACTCGAGTGCTAATCTCCTCCGTTCTGGATTACCGCTGCAAAGGAATAGCCCCAAATCGGGTTAATCTGGGTGTGGGGACACTAACATCAGCACTGTGGTCCTGGTCTCTTTACCCGGACTCTTCTTGCAGGGCCCTGGTTAGGATGCCAGTTCAGGGTGGAATACGGCCATGCTAACGCCCAGACACAGGCCGCATAGGTTCTGCAACATTACCTCCACACCATATGGCACATTGAGTCATAGTGGTGCATTAGATGAGACAATTGTCCCTACCGCTAACATTGGTATTGGACATTGCTGCAGACAAAATTTACGGGGGGGGGGACACTGGGGGGACAAGTCCACCGGAGTTTTCCACATGACTGTATTTGTCACCGTGATGCTAACATCAACCGTCAGAGATGCAAACCAAAGAACAGAAGGCATTTCTATGGCTGACACACACTGAGGCTGTAATACAATGAATCATGTTTTTATCAGCATTGTGCGTTTCTGAACTGATCTAATTAAATTACGTTACAGAGCGAGGTAATTAGGTTGGCAAGGGCCAGGTTGCATTAGGAGTCGTGCCAAACATTAGATAAGTGATGTGCTCTTGCTAGCTGGACTCGAACCTTGTTCTCTTTTCTGTGCAGAAAATGCTTAGATGGGACCGTCCTTACCTTCATCTTAGAGTGTAAAATGCATCACAACAAACATGCAACACCATGAGTCGCTTCTTAAATGAAAGTGACCATTCAGCCATATGTGAACGGCACAAAATTCTTCTTCTGCATTTAACCCATTCACGAAGTGAAGCAGCAGGCAGCCAAGAACACAGCGCCCGAGGAGCAGTATGTGGGGACGGTACCTTGCTCAAGGGTACCTCTGAGGTGCATTCTTGGGAATCGAACCCACAACTTCCTGATCGCAGGGCGAACGCTCTAACCAATAGACCACCAGCTGCCATCATCGAAGATGTGCATTCAGAGGTGTGGGTGGGGAACTTTAGAGACTACAAAGCCCCTGTCTACTAATTTTATGAATAGACTATATGTAAACTACATCTATATCTATTGTCTTTAAAAGATTTTTTTTCCTACCTGTTTTTCCTGTCCAATTTGAGGACACTGGCTTTGAGGACGGTTTGCTGATTCTAGTGATTCTAGCAGCAAACAAGGACCAGCATGTTCTGTAAAACATGTAATGTATACGTGTTTTTCTTTTGTATTAATAACGAGGGTAGCATCCTCATTGTAATAAATATGTCTCTGCTAGCTACCCCTAAAAACCAGACCACAGCTGAATTCATTTTGGCTACGATGGTCTGACCTCAATTTCAGAAGCCTTGTCCATCTGTATTTTTAATAAAAAGGATCTAAAACAAATGAGCATACTTCAAATGATGATGAACTATGAAATGTTGATATTTTTATGGGTAACATTAGGCTGAAGAACAAATAGTCCAATTCAGACACACCACCGAGCATTGCAGGCCTGTAAAATGCTGCTTGGGCCAGTGCCACCATTCAGAGACCAGCCAAGTCCAGCTCAGTGCTCCATCGTTCTTCGGGAGGATATACTTGTTTTGGCAGAGTCGAATGGCTGAACCACTCCCCACGGCCACTGAGTTATTTTAGTTGTGGAGGAGACACCACTGTCAATCATTATGAGATCTGACACGGCCACGTAGCTCTGAGCAGGCGGCAGCTCATAATTTATGGCACATTTAATTATCAGCGATTGATTTATATTTATTTATTCTAGCATGCAACGTTAGTTAGTGCTTCATCCATGCCGGGAGTTTGAAACATTCTTTAGTTTGATGTGAGACAGCCATCACGAAAAAGTGTTGATTACAAAAGGAATTGTCTTTCTGAAGCCTCAAATCGACTCCCTCTATGAGGATAAAGTCTGTTGGCTTGCCCCACCGGTTTTCAGATCAAGACTTCGCCACTGGATATCACCGTCATAAAAGGTATAGAAACAATATTGACTTAAAACTTGCCTTATGAAAATCACCCACACTCCAAGGCCTCCTTTCCAAGTCTCAGGGAGAGTGTTTGTGTGCATGTGTGTGTGTGTGTGTGAGAGAGAGACAGAGTGTGTGTCTGCCTGTTGGATGAGATGACTCATAGGATGAGGAACAGATCGATAAATACAATTGCTCACACGGCATCAGGGGTCAGCTCCGAGCCGCTGGTAAAAAGCTCTCACCAGGCCTGGACCCATTTTGTAATAAACTGCACTGTGTCCCTCGCTGCCGTTTAGGTGTTTGCAAGATGTGAACAGTAGCTAAAAGGCAGGGGTCTGTTGACATAAAACAAAGGAGCTTGAACCCAAAAACCTCCTTCCTCTTGGGTAGGTTCCAGAACAAAAAGTACTGACTTTGCTTCCTTCCTCCCATCAAACTGACCTAAAGCAGGTAGACAGGTTCTTTCAAGGTTTTATTCTTTTGTTCCTCACATCGGAGCATTCAGAGCTCTTCCTTTCAGGTGGTGATGTTGTATAAACCGCAGGTACCCCAGGGATCTGTCGGCTCAAGATTTTGCTTCCAGGTAGAATTCACTTCTGTGCTCTTAAAATGAAAGTGAAAGTGAACCATTTGTTTCGCGTGAACACAGCACAGCTCACAGTGTGGAATTCTTTCTCTGCATTTAACCCATTCACCAAGTGAAGCAGCCAGCGATGCTATGTTTGGGGACAGTACCTCACTCAGGGGTACCTCAGTGGTGCCGTTTACAGTCCTGAGATTTGAACCTTCCGATTGCAGGGGTCTAAATAAAGGTTGCTGTATTGTCCTGGACTTGGATGTATGGCGCTAAGAAAAGAACTTTCATTGGTGTGGGACCTTTATATGACGTAAAAGGGTCCTGAGTACATAATACCGGGTCCTGGATTACTGCTGCAAAGGAATAGCCTCAAATTGGGTTCATCTGGGCATGGGGACACAAACATCAGCAGTGTGGTCCTGCTCTCTTTGTCTCTTTTTGCAGGGCTTTTTTTAAATTAGTTATCAGACAGATTTTTCTCTAAATGGATTTTATTTTCTCATTATTTTGTAAAGTAAAGTAAGGTGGTCATTTTCCTCAGGACCCAACAGCACAGAGTGTGAACAATGTGTGAAATTCTTTCTCTGCATTTGACCTGTTCACCAGAATAAAGCTGTGGACAGCCAGTAACACACCACCCAGGAAGCAGTGTGAGGCGACGGTACCTTGCTCAAAAGGTACCTCAGTGGCACCACTGGCCGTCCTGGGATTCGAACCCATGACCTTCCGATCACAGGGGCGACTCAATAACCAGTGGGCCAACAGCTGCCTTAGATGACTCAATGGAAAGTTTTGATTAAACTCTGAAATACTCAACAGTTGAGATCTCATTAGATACAGTTAACCACTGATTAGTCCTTTCAGGCAATTACAGTTTGATTTGTATGACATTAACCATTAACCAAACATATACCATATTTTGATTTCTAACTACTAGAATACCATAGGGTTTAGCATCATTGTATCATATTAAAGTGTTTTTTCCCCTCATTTTGTGACCATGTTTTGATATTTATGGCCTGAACTGGATACCTAGCTCTGATAGTTCATGGCTCATTAATTACATGTAATTTATGTCATATAAAATTGCTTCTAAAGGTGGTTTTGAGAATGATTGGCCAAACCTCATTTTTAAACCCACCTTTAAAAACAGAAATATCGAAATGATGCCAGGCCTACAGTGGACATTTGAATGTTTTTATGACATCAAAACAAACTGGACAACATCGGTTGTGCATGCCATCCAATATCATCTATGAACCAGTAAAGGTGGGGTTAAGACCCTGACCTTTACTGCTGAAATGTAAAAAACTTTACAACCTACTATCACTGATCAAAAGATCACTCTGCAGCACAAATGCTCCCTCCTGATAAGGGCTTTAAACCTCTGGGGTGTTATGCACCTTTTATACCCCGAATTTGCTGCATCAAACTGCATTATTGAGCCCACCTGTCTAGCTGTCCCTAGAGTAAGACAAAAAGTGAGGTCAGTGAGGTAAAAACAGTGACAGTAAAAACAGGGCGAAACATCTCAAAATCAGATTTTCAAAACACATTGGGGAACATAATGTGTAGGACAAATATTAATGAGCTCATTGGCAGTCTGCCCCTGAATTGGAGTTATTTAAACGAGGATTGCTCAGGCAAGTGCAAAAATGTTTTATTACTACTTCCTATACTTTATTTGCAGAATTCTGGGCTGCTAGGTGAGGGTGACCTTGGAGGTACGCTCTTAAAAATAAAGGTGCATAAAAGGGGCCTTTGCGTGATACCATAGAAAAACCACTTATCTGAACCTTTCAGTCGATTTTTTCGACATGTGGGTGTTAAGCACCTATGCATAATGTAAAGGTTCTGGGAAGAGGCCCACAAATAGTATAGACCCTTTACATATGTGAAGGCAAGTGTAAGTAATAGGTTGTGTTATATAGCGTGACCATGCTATTACCCACTTATTAATAATAAAGTAACATTTGTGACCAATTAGTGACCATAATTGTACGTTTCAAGATACCTCCATGAAATGGTTCTAAGTGATAACCTATTGGTTCTAAGTGATAACTTCATATGATTGATGATGTCATGCTTCATTGGCTATATTGGCTACAGCATTAGCTATTTAAATTTATACTTTCTCTCAAGCAGCATTTCTAAATATTTTTAAGCATGAGTGAAATAAAAAGTAATATTCATTTAATGTTATAAAACATTTGGACTTCCTTTGGTCCTGGCTGTAACTGTAATGCATTGGTTTCAGTATAACATGCTCAGTTATTGTTAGCTATTTTAATTAGTGCATGTGGTTTGGATATTACATTTATTTAGTTAAAGAAAACAATTGTGTTTCAAACTGCATTGGTTGACAAGCTTTGTCTGTTTGTAGTGCAATAAGTCAAGTGCAGAAAATGCTAACAAGACTTCATGCTGGCTTTAGGATTTTTACTTATCTTAACATTAACAGCGGACTGGCTTAAGATGAAAACTCTGCCACAACCTGAAGCAGCAGCCTTGTACCTTGAACCTTTTTTATTCAGCAAAGGTTTATACAAGTTTATAAGGACAAACATTTTGGGACGCCTGACCATGACACCAACAGGCATTCAAATTCACAGACTTTAATATGGAGTTGGTCCACACTTTGCAGCTATAAAACCTTCCACTCTTCTTGGCAGGCTTTCCACAAGATTTTGGAGTTTCTGTGGGAGTTTGTGTCCATTTGCTCTGTAAAGCATTTTTGAGATCAAAAATTGATGTTGGACGAGAAGGCCTGTCTTATAATCTCTGTTCCAGTTCATCCCAAAGGTGTTGGATGGGGTTGAGGTCAGGGCTCTGTGCGGGTCAATCAAGTTCTTCCACAATGAACCCATCCCACCATGTCTTTGGAGCTTGCTTTGTGCACTGAGACACAGTCATGCTGGAATAGAAAAGGTTCTTCCCCAAACTGGGTCCACAAAGTTGGAAGCGTGGAGTTGTCCAAAATGTCTTGGCCTGCTGAAGCAATAAGTAAGTGGCCCAAACCCTGAAAGACAGGTGTGTCCCAATAGTTTTGTCCGTATAGTGTGTATGTCTCATGGTTTTGGAAGAGTTTTAATAAACAGAATCATTTTTGTACACAGGGGTGTGACCATGGGGGGGCTGGGGTGGGCAGTGCCCCCTCAGAGACAAGCCGTGCCCACCCTGCGAAATGCTCTGTATGTCCAGTGAAAACTCTGGAGAAAAAAAACGGTTGGTTGTTTAAACTGAGCTGCCTTCCAATTGGCCTGTTTGAGTGGGGGCCGTATCCCTCAGCGCCTCCTCCACTAGATAGGCAACGTGCTGCTGCTCACACAGTTTACTTCTCCACGCATTTTGTAGCATGTTTTGGATCTGTTGAGCGCATTCTTTAATTAAAACAGCGCAGTTCTATTCTCCTTTTATTTTCTGGTTGGTAACACCAAAAGCTTTGCATAGGTGGCTTATTAAAGAGCAGATACCTTCAAACTCTGTCGCTAGCAAGCTGCTGGGTCCACGGTCGAGCCTAGCACGCTGATACCAACATGGAGCACGGAGCACCGCGTTTTCACTCCACTTGGAACAATATTGTACAATAATGTACAATACTGTACAATACTGTTCGATACTGTACAATAGTCAAAATTGTGAAAAAACACAATTTTTGTTATTATAGTCTAAGCCCTAAATATGCCCCCAAATATGTCTCTAAAACACTTAATTTAATTTAAAACTAAGCTTAATACGTTACTCTTAAAGAAAATGTAAAGGTAAACCCATATCCGTACTGTGTACAACGAACTGCTGTCTCACTGCTGTCTCCTGCAGTGCTAGAACGTAAAATACAATGTTACCCCTGTATAGACTGTACTGTAATTCATGCACGCACGTTTTCTTTGGTATAAGCAGGGTAAATACAGTAATAATTTACTTTAATTTAGTGTAACTTTTTAACTATTGTAACTTTTTAACTATTGTAAATCTTGGAACTATTCGTTACAAAATTAGTAAATTATATTTTTCTTAATTTAGCACTAAAATGCATGGAAAATTATGTATTTTCCTGAAAAAAAAAGCTTGAATCATTGAAAAATGATCTTATCAGATTTGTTTCCTCATGGTATTTTTGAAGATATGGCTCATAAAGGTTAGCTCCCAGAACAGAGTGGAAGGCTTCACATGTCAGACTAACCAACAGAATAATGATGGAGTGAAAGAGGAATCAACCGATTCTAGATCTATCGTGAATGTGTGAATGTGATTGGCAGCCTGAGGAGTGGGTTTGTGTCAGATGGTAACCAGCAGAAGCTATATACCAGTTCTCTTTACTGAAGGAGTCATTCTAGTAATACAGCATACAAGGTCAAATATTTGTCAACATGTTTCACAAGCTTCAGATATCCATGGTTGATCTAAACATCCACAAATCGTGCATGTGCAATTCTAACACAACACAAGAATCCTATTAGAGCACAGGCAGGAGTTAACATTATCATATACGTGAGTTTTTCCTCATTTTGTGACTGTATTTGTTGATGTTAACTGAAGGCTTAGCAGTGTTAGTCATAATTTGCCACAGAATCATGTTAATGCCATCACCCCGTTATTATGATCTTCAAAATGAAGCACTACTTGTACTTCTGCAGTTGCTTTTTTTTCGGTATTAAAACATTTTTCTTAATCAGTTAATGGCTGAATCAGGCATGCTGAGACCAGGGAAAGGACTAAACTGCTTCATTTTTGTATGACTTTTGAACTGAAGAGGCGTTTTGAAGGGCCTTTAATACTGATTTATGTAGATGAAGCCTGCTTTGACTGGCTGCCCTGCATTGTTTGCAAAAAGCACTCTTTATAGCTTCAGCATGAATAGGTGGGACTTAACTACTGTTGGTTGAATAGGAGGCTACATATAAATGTATTTTTGTGACATCAAAAAGCAATGAAATCAAAACGGGTCATTTTTGCCGCTCTAGATAGTCTATGGACTGTGAGGAAATGTTTTTTTTCCATGATTCGGGCTGTTTAAAATGCGTGGTATAGGAGGTCTTTAAGACCTGGATGGGGAAGGTTTTTACAGTTTCAGTATTTGGTGATAAGCGATGTTTCTCAATGCTCTTCTGACATTAGCACCAATTCTGTTTTATCTGAGCTCCTCTTGTGCCAATGTGTCGTGTTTCCACAGCGTTCATGCAGCTTTAACACTTCACAAACTTGCACACGAAGATTCCCCAGCCTCCAAAGCCATGGCTTATCACAGAGAGCGCCTCCGCTACTGAAGTGTACAGTACATCACCTCTCATTAGCTGCATCGGTGTGTGCCGCTCTTGTTTACCTAGATGTGTCGGCTGGTGGGTGAGTCACACCCTGCAGTGTTGGAGGCCTCGCCGCCGGGGACCAGTGTGTATGCAAATGAGGCGCACTAGTAGCGTGCCTTAATCTGGATGGACAGGCTGGGGGTCTGCAGTGGATAGAGTCATCACACGGCCCCAGGGGGACAAACAGCCAGGTGTGCGGCCCATCAAACAGGAACACCGAGCTTTCCACATTCTTTTAACCCTTAGAACGCGAGCAGCACAGATCCGTGCAGGAAGCGCAATAAATGGTCAATTTTCATCATACAACAAAACAGCTTCTTATATGGAAGTTCCTCTGCTTTGTGTCGATGCTCGTGGTGTCGGACGACATGCTGAGCTTCTGGCGTTCCTATATCATGTAGAACCAAAGTTACTGTAATGTAAATAAAAAAAACATGTAATAATAACCACTACTGGGGTTTTAAAACTAGCGTCACACACAAATGTCCATACATTTCTATTATTCATTGCCTTCCAGACATTCCAGGAGGGTCCGAACCCACTCCCCACTGTGAGCGTTGGGGGGGGGGGGTCTGGTGTACATGTTCCAATTTGGTCAGAAAGGCCCTAAAGTGGGGTCAGTGATCGGTCAGTCACGCCTGGAATGCTATTACGTTATTTAATTAATGACCAAATGTACTCCACAAGCGCCAGTGACAAATGGGAGGGAGGGTATGTGTATGAAGACGGGGAACACAGCGTGTGTGTGGAAAATGTTAATTGTTAAACCGAACACACTCCTCAAGATGGATGCGCTGCGAAAGTGCTCTGTCATCAGTGAGTCAGCCAAAGAAGGGGAGAGAGTGTAAAGTGTGTGTGTGTGTGTGTGTGTGTGTGTGTCGACCCCGACACAGTCAAACTGAGCCATCACACTCCAGCCATGAAAGCATCAAGAGAGCTCAAGACGATAAATATATTTGACTAACAGTATGGGTCTGCGTGTGTGTGATGGTTGCTCATGAGTCAGAGGCATTTGTTTATTACCTCTTTGAAATGGAGTCAAAGTCCATGTTTACACACAAACACACACACACGTGTGGACATGCACCATGAAAAAAATGACCTGTCAGAGTAAAAGGAGGGGCTGGGTGATTGACAGGTGGAGGAGGCTGCAGTCTTCTTCTGAATGACGCAGGAGCAGTCCATTTTATCCCTATTGATCAACAGGCCCTGGGGAGAGAAGGGCACAACCTGATGTGGGGATAGAATTCCAGCTCGATTTTTAATGTGGTTAAACTGGTTCCAGTAGAAAGTGCTTTGATCATCTCCTCATATTCCCATGGCAACTACATCTGTGAGTTTTAACAGCAGCAGAAATTCAAACAGTTCAAGTACGATGAATATCATGAAATGGTGCAAAGGACAGTGCTGGACTGCGAGAGGTTTAAAAATGGTAAGGTTACCCAGAAGTGGGAAATAATTCTGTAGCTCCATGCAGTACCTCTGGTGTGTGCCTAGTTGGTC
>JBBPCX010000040.1:27856210-27871609 GCA_037974365.1 Hydrocynus forskahlii | reverse complement strand
GGGACAGTCTCCCTGGAGCAACTTGGGGTTAAGGGTCTTGCTCAGGAACCCAGTGGTGGTATGCTGAAGGTTGGATTCAAACCCAGAGGCAAGTTTCCTACCCACTGGGCCGCCACCACCCCAGTGATACTATGGAGTATATATTATACACATTTATATTTACATTATTTAGGGTTTTACATTTATATTTGTACTGTTTTTTAGTATATCTCTGTTATAAAAGTATTTACCTTAGCGATAGGAAGAGGTGTGAGATTTATTTGTTTCCATCTATGGTCATCTGCAGCATTTCTAATTACGTGGCAAAACAGAATTTTTTCCTTCAGTGCATTGGAACGAGTTTAGCTCCATATTGAAATTAGCGCAGCGAGAAACAGCTTCTCTAAAGGATGTGCAGGATTTCCCAAAGTCACCGTGGCACATTGCTATTATGTCTTAACCAAAATCCGCTTTTCAGGTGTTCATTAGCATAATATTAGACTGCCTACTGACTGAGAAAGGGCAATGTAAGAGATGGAACATCTGTCTTATATTGAAACTAAAGGCAAAAATGAACTACTGCCAAGGTTAGTCCTAACATAACCAAATTATGGAGGACTGCCATATGGACTTTTATGCTTTGCGACAATGACACTTCACCCATTTCCCTCCCTTTCCTCTCCTTTTTTTTCTACTCAGCTTCAGTAATTATATTGAGGCTTGGTTAAGGACAAGCCTTGGACATTTCCCACAGTGACTTAGTGCCCAGTGTCCAGGCTATTGTTATCTTTAGCCTCTTCTAAGTGACCGGTCTTCTGCTTGCTCCTATGGAGGGTGGCATTTTCCCTTAGTAATGATACTCATTATGGGGCTATTTGAGACAGCCGGTTCATCTGATAAAGCGAAAGGGAGTGCTGGATCTTTTTCTTTCTTTTTTCTTTTTCTCATCACCTCTTCCTCCATCCGCACAAAAAGTGTAATCCGCCCAGCCTTTATGCGCTACCAGGTGCTTTCACACTTCAAGTTTTCTCCTATTATCATGAAGAAATGAATGTTTTGATATGTAAATGATTTAATTAATTATACACATCGCGCCGTTCTTCCTCAAAAATAAGTGCTTGAATGGGCTCTGTTACACTGTTCTTCCCCCCAGATCTCATTCAAAAGACCTTGTGTGGCTGACATTAAGTGGATGATGTCTGCCATGCCGTGCAAATTTAAACAATGACTCTTCAGACAAGGTGCTTTTTGGACGGTGGTGTTGGTATTGTTTGCAATGTTCTGATAGTAAATGGATTTAACATGTTAAGGTTAGTTGAACTTGTCGCCTTCGTTGTATGATTCTGAAAACACTGGTGCATAAAAGACTAGCCGAGTACAACAGAACAGTTTGCACGTCAATTGCACTGATGCGCCGTCTGTAAAGATGGGTCTGGCATGTTAGAATTTGTTATAATCATCCAAGCCACTTATCCTTAACCAGGGTTGCGGGTGTCACGTCGGGGGTGCACGGGGAGTGAGTCGAGGCACAAAGAGCAGGTTCCACTGATGGAATTTGTATACAAAAAGACACAGACTCTATACAGACAATAACAAAAAACCATAGAGGCTCGAGGGCCTTTCCAACACAAAACATAACTACACAGAAGAAACAGAAGGAGCGGGGAACGTGAGGATAGATGTGAGGGTTGACCAGCAAAATAACACATGAACTCAAAGAACTTAAATACTAAACACACTCAGACATAAACCAATCATAAACCCCAATCACTTAAACTAAACACAAGGCAGCTGACAAGTGACCTAAGACACAACAAACACCCAAGATCAAAATAAAAGTCCCCAAAAAACCCAAAACCAAAACAGCGGCCTCTGCTGGCCGCTGGGCAAAATCTGACAGAGGGCAAAAGGAGGAGAAACACCCTAGACAGCTCACCACTGCAGGACAGACACACAGACACACATCCATCCCTAGAGCTAATTCACCAACAGTTCCAGTTCACCTCCAAATCACTGCATGTCTTTGAACTGGCAGCTGGAGGCCTGGTGTTTAAGAAGTTGCCCCTGCGATCCAAGTTGCCCCTGCAATCCCAGGACAACCAGTGACACCACTGTGGTACCCCTGAGAAAGGTACCGTCCCCACACATAGGCGCTGCATCGCTGGCTGGCCACTGATTCACTCAGGTAAATTAGTTAAATGCAGAGAAGAATTTTACACATTGCAAAAATGGCCACTTTACACTTTAACTGTGGAAGGAAACCAGAGATCCCAGCAGAAAGCAGTGCAGACATGGGGAGAATATGCAAACTCCACACAAAATGGACCCTTGGCTACTCTGGCAAGGAATCGAACCCAGAAGCTTCATGCTGTTAGGCAACGATGCTACCCACCCTTTAATATAATTGATTTTTAAAAATTCTGTAAAGTTTGCACTAGTAGCCTAACGTCAGTGGTGTGTCCATATACATTTTGGAGCTGAAACAGCAGTTTAAAACACAGTGATTCTCAAGCACTGTACATCAATTTGTAGTTTAGTTTGGTTCTAAGGTTGTGGACCCAGTCCCATCCAACAGATGCGACTTTCAAGACTTGCACACTTATGTATTGCAGGAGATCTAAAGGATGAGTTCATTTGTAACTGCCAGTCACCTTCATACTAAGTTACTCTGTCAATTTGTTTCAGAACTCCCTATTGTTTATTTTGTAGGTGCCACATCCAATTTGTGTTTCAATTGTCTGACAATAACAAAACTCACCCAAACCTTCTGTGTGCTCACTTTTCTCCATGCCCACCTTCTTAATTTCATGCATCATAGTAGTTATGGGATTGCAAGCAAGCTTTTGGCCCGTAAGGATATTAAAAATAGACCATTCTTCTATGTTTTTAAAGCACCAGTTCATAAAAAATGTGGCAATAGATGTCATGAAAATAAAATGCATGATTTAATTCACTGGCGCTGATAATTACGAGTTTGCTTTGTGATAAAAGAATAACTTCAACGCAACCTTTTTTCACAAATCATTTTCTTGTGAGTAAAATTCCAGACTGGTGCTTCTAGAACGCTGCTTTGAAACAAAACATCTGGACAGCCCTCCTACTATGGCCTGCCTACTGATACAACTGCACAAAAATGGCACTTTTCTGATATCACAAGGAACCGTACCATACTGCGAATAAAGGTGGTTCAGTTAAAAATAGTGATTCATACCCAGCGGTACCCGAGCTGCTCGACGGCCGAGCTGACTGCGTCACTGCTTTCTGATTGGTCAAAATGTCATCATTACAACATTGCAAATAGGCCACAGTTTCTCTACTGTCCTTGTAAAATACCAAAAATGGAGAGACAATCTTACAACTGGGAAATCAATTAAATACAAGCACTACTACTGTTTGTTTGGGCTGAAGATACATTTCATTTTGAGTTTTCTATGATGCTCTCAACTGTGGCTTTAATGCTGTGAAAAACGTGAAGGTGAACCAGGACAAGTTAGCTGGTTTTGGTATTTGTTGCATGGCTAAAGAATGCCGAGAAAAAGAAAAAAAAAATCAAAAGCAGCCCTGACAGAAGAAGTTTCAGCTGGTATGGCTCCATTTATGTGGTTTTGGGACAACGACCGGTCATCAACTATAGGGAGAATATTGAGGTGCTATCGCAAGTTCTGTGCCATCACTATACAGTTTAGGTACAGCACTGTTCCTGTACGCCTATGGAAAAGTGCCTATTCTCTTCATAGAACTGACTATAAGGATGGGAGGCTCTGGAGCAGCCATACAGGAGCCTAAGGTCACCATGCACTTTGCTGAAGGTCAGCTAGAGACTTTAAAGCCCCACAGCTATTGGTTGGAGTAGCAGGACTGCATTCTCTGGAGCTCTATCCAATACCTCTGAGATTTACTGGACTGAAGTTGGTAATCCAAAACATCCAACATCAGTACCTGACCCCACTGATGCAATCAAGTCGTCAGAGCAATCCTCCAGCATCTGGTGTAAAGCCTTCCCCAGAGAGCAGAGGCTGTTATGCAGCAAAGTGGGACAAATACCCATACTGTAAATAGAACTGAAGTGTATACTCCTACTGGTTTCATATTTTCCCTGTTTGAACACACCTGGATCAACTCATCAGCTAATTATCAAGCCTCTGATGCATCGAGCCTTTCGAGTGTGCTGGAGGAGAGAGAGGTCCTAAGCTCTCCTTTCTAACTCCAAACTTGCAAGCTTACAGAGAGAGCACTCAACCAACTGTCACTCAGCGGCAGCCAGTGCTCTCAGCGTTCACACGCAAGAAGACTGGGAAATACTGCTAACCTGTAAAGTGCTGTTTACTCCTGCAGGAAGAAAATGCTTGAACGCCTTCAAGCGATCGTTTTAATTTACACAATTTTCCCTTTGGCCCATGCGCAGTGGAGCTTCACAGTGTGCTTTGGGGACTGAGGCTACACAGGTTCAAGGTTCAAGGTTACTTTATTGCCATCAGCAGCTGTGAACGCGCACATAGTGTGATGAGACGTTTCTCCACGGAGCAACATATAGCAACATACGACAATTTACAACAGAAACAACACAGACAATACAACAACAGTATAACAGCATAGTGTGAACAGGATTTAAACCTTCCAGAGTGACTAGTTTTGCACCTTAAGTTAGCAGCATTGAACAAATTGCAAGGAATGAGAAACAATACAATATATAGACAATACAGCAATGTAACAGTAGTGTGAATGCAAGTGAATCCAAGACAATACAATAAGCACAGATATGAAGTCGCATGGAGAGGCCGCTGCGCAGATGTCCACACACACACACACACACACACACACACACACACTCACCGCTGCACAGATGTCCACACACACACTGTGTACCACTCTTGTACACAGCTAATACAGCACACAACAGGGCGACTACGTTTCGGTTTTGAAAAGAGAGAAGACTGGGGGTCAGAAATGGAGGCACATTGGACAGATCAGAGATTTTAGGTCATTTAGAAATCCCAAAGTTTCTCAAAATGTCCTGGAAAAAGAGGATGCCACCATAGCAAACAAGCAACAGAAGCTTGCCTCAAACCATGTTGTTAAGTAATCTTAAATAGACTTGCTTATGTGGTTTATGAAGCGGTATGCTGTACTGTTATTCATGAAAACGGATGTAGCATAACTTAAAACAGAGGTTGGAGCTTCTTAAAGTCTGAATTTTGCCTGTAGGGTAGCCTAAGTACAGTAAAAGCAGGATGGTCGTATCAGTATCATAAATATAAATATTTTTCATTTATAACCTTGAAGTGCCATTTACATAAAGCTTTCTGGAACATGGGTGTTTCAACAATGTACTCACCTCCACGGAATGCAATGTCATTAAAGTCCCTGTCGGTGTAACAGTCAGGTGTCCCAATACTTTTTTGCTCACAGTGTAGTAGGCAATGGAATACAGGGGGTCCTCAAATTACAAGGGTCTCGACATACAACGTTTCGAGTTTACGACGCTCACGTTTTAGTGGCACGCGGCGGAAGATATGCAGCATATGCAGATTATGCAGTAACGCAGCTTATGAGTGAGGGAGGAAGTGTTTGTGTTGCTTTGTTTGGCAACTTTTTGGCCTTTATCATGGCTTTCGTACGAATTTTTTTACACTCATTTTTTGTCATTTTTTCTACAGTACCACAGTACAGTGTACAAGTACAGTATATTTATATCCTTTTCCTTTTTCTTAGTTGTGTTTTTATGTTCTAGGTTTTACAAGAAGGTTAATGACTTGTGTTTCGACTTACACCAAAATTCACTGTCCTAGGAATGGATCTCCGCCGTAACTTGAAGACCCCCTGTAATTTGGTATAAAAAATCTTCCTAGTCAGACCAGAAGAGCATAAAATGTCAATGACAAGTAAACCTGACATCTTCTATAATTCTATAGACCAGCATACAGTGTAACAAGTAGGAGCTATTGTCCCGGTTTTCACATGCTTCTTGTGGAAAACATGAACTACCTGCACGTGAATTTGTTGGTAGATGGATTAAAGAGAGACATGGAGAAAAATCAGATGATGTCCACCTATAGGTTTAATGTAATCAGGCACTGAAAACAAATTGTTAGATTGTACCCACCCTGCTTGTCCATTTCTATAGATAAAGGTATGTCAGAGGGAGCCCGGTCTCACGAGTTTTCGCGAAGCCATCACAATATACAATCTATTCAAAAACGTGGTGCGATCACACTTTAGGCCTTTTTTTCATTCTAGGACAACGCTTCACTCTCTGTGTGTTTTAATGCGCACTGCGTAACACCACCAGTATCAGCGCTAACTGGTGACTGAGGGACAGCAGCAGAGAAATGTGCGCACGTCGGCTTAAAAGAGTTTCTCACTGTCTTTGCCTCCAGTTCATGCGAAGTTGTCTTCTGTTGCAGCCTATGAATGAACACTTTTATGCAATATTGTGAAAATATACTACACATTTCCCACTAAAAGTGTAATAATAATGAGTTGATTCCTTATCGTTTTTGTTTGCAAAGCGGTTGAAACAGGTTGAGACGGGGAAAGTCCCTAACCCTAAAGCCACATAAACAAGTCTATTTGAGATTTGCTCAATACAATTTGAGGCAAGTGTGGGATACAAGTATGCAGTTTAGGGGGGATTCACTGATTTTTCAAAAAGTGATGGGGACATGGCCACAGTGTCCCCAATGAAAATGACACCCATACTTCGCATTCATAAATAAATATATAAACAAATAAATCATTAGAAGGAAATGGAAGAAAAATGCTTATGTGTGAATGAAAATAAGACCTATAGATCGGACTATTCCAGCATTTTAATGAGGATGATCACCACTTGTATGGTGTTAATCATTAAATGAGATAACAGTGCTAGCATTTAACCTCCAGGAGAACCGATTAAGCCCAGGAGAACTATAGACCAGCCTTCCCCTGCACCCAAAGTGAGCAAGATCACACCGCCACAGTCATTCACTAGATTAATGGCAACTATAACTAGAGTAATAGAAAAAACCTCCATGGTATTAAACCGTCCTTGAGATAAAAACATTCTTTTAACATCCAAAAGAGTAGCCCTGTCATACCCAGTGCACCTTACACAACTATTAACTTGGTGTGTTTAACCAGCACTGACTGACTGTTATCCTTTTTTCCCTCTAAAAACAATCACTGAGAAATGTTCGCTGAGGAAAGTCTTGCTTGGCTTAGCGTGTCTGATTAGTGTCCTTTCCTCCAAAAGCTCACGCCCATCGTCCAGAGCCAAAGGAAACACTGCAGTGAATGCAGTGACATGGGAAGTATCCTCAAAGTGCTCACTTTCTCTATCTCTCTCTTCTCTCTTTCCCTGCTTGCTGGCAAGCTCTCTCGCCCTCGCCGGGAGTGGATTAGCGCCCTCGTCTTTCGAGGGTGGTGTTTGCTCCGTGGAGTTTGCAGGCTTGTGATGGAACGACGGCACTTGCCAAATCCCTTTCAGCCATCTCCGGCCTCCCTTCCCACCACTGGGCCTTCATCTCACGCCTCCACCCCAACATCTGAGGCGTCTGCGAGGAACAGAGAGATGGGGGCAGTGGCTCTTTCTTTCAAGTAGTGGATGTTAAAGGAATATTTTTCCATGAAAATGCAGCTGATGAATGAGAGCTAATGGCTTCATTATGCAAATGGGAAACATACTAGCCGGTTCATCGTAGCACTCATTCAGTATTAGCTGTGTGTGTAGTTGTTAAGGAATGATTTCCTTCCTTTTTTGAGTTGGAAAATGTGAAAACATGTGAACATGTGTATTGTTCAGTCCGCGGTCTCTTTATGCACACAAATCTGCAGTTATGTCAGTGATTTGTTTCTTGTGATGTCACAAGAGAAGGCACTGACACGTGTCTTCTACGTTTTTAAATGTAATGTTGATTTGATTGAAAAAGACATGAAATAATGGATTTTAAATGTATATATTTTAAGATGAAACTATGTTAAAACAACATTTCACATATCACATAATGTGTCTGTTCATGTAATAACTTTCGGTGAGGTCGCTTTTAAAGGCATTTTAACACTTTGGTCGTCTGGTTCCTTTTACCGCCACTGTAAAGAAATCTAAGATGGTAACAGAGCATACATCAAACCATCCTGTACACGTCTTAACTGTTCAATCATGCGTAAATCTGGAAAATACATTGGAATTGCCCTGTAAAGCAGATTCTGTAATTGAGGAAACACTACGTTTCAAAATCTAGCAGTTTGTGAGGAGTCCACAGTTGAATTTAGTTAGGAGTGTCTTTAATGCAAGGACATTTTGTAAGTATTGTTCATTCTGAAGTCTAATGTTTGGACTGATTCTCCATCCTTGTCTTAATTTTTCAGGGAATCATGGGTACTTTTCCACTTCAAGATGTTCCATGCCCACTGTGTTTGAAGACGTGTGTATTTATTTTAAATTCCTTGTTTTGTCACAGACTAAAGAAGTTTCAAGATGACACAGCAGCGGCTTAGCATTCCTGCATAGAGTCGAGATTACTTAGCCTTTGATGGACTTGGAATTTAAAACCAATTTGCTTTCCGTAATGAGAATCTCCATTAAAGGCTGCAGCCTAATTGAGAGAAAGTGAGGAAGGAAAAGAAGGGGCTGGCATAGTGGAAGGCTAGGGAAAGGGTGGGGTGGTGGGGACAAGGAACTGGGGGGTTGTACAGGAGGTGGGGTGGTGGTCACGATCACATTTGCACATTAATTACCAGGCAGGTGCTGGCAGACTGCTTTAATGGGCTGAGGGAAAGGTCAAGAGGGTTTAGCTGTCTTTTTTTTTTCACCCTTCCAAGCTTTTTTCCCACTATTTCACAGTTTCACATTCCCATTTAAATATAACGGCATCTTATTAAGAGGTTAATGAACCTATTGCACAGAGAAGTTTGTAATCATGGATGCATTCTGAGGAGCCAAAGTTGGCCAATTATACTTAACTAGCTCAACTATATGCAGACTCAACAGCACGAATGCTGGGTGTCAAAAGATCTTGCCTTATTTTTTATCACCTACGTGTGATCATGTCATTATCAAACAACTTTATCCTCATTATGCTGCATTTTCCCTGTTTAGTTCTAGTTCATTTCCAGTGTAGGCGTGCATCCCACTCCAATTGTTCAACTACATGGCAAGTCACTAAAATAAAACCTCAGAGAATCACTGGTGATGTAAAAAAGTGAAGTGCTCTGAAAGCTTTCAAGTGGTCATGGTTTTCCACAATTTCCAAGTTTACCATTAGGAGGCGCTCCATGAAGCAACACAAACTGGATGAATCATTATCCTGCCCGACACTCTAAAAAGATGACACTGAAGAACGATTTTGGTTCGCCAAATTAGTGGATCTCCAAGTGATCTTCAGAGACTATTACAGACAGATTTTTGCCCCAACCCAGCCCAAAACACACAGGTATAAAATACAAATTTTATTTATTTTATTAACTATACTGATCACAGAGAAAATAGCTTGAGTCCTCTGCATTTAAGCTATTCCCCGAGTGAAGCAGTGAGCCACCAGCCAGTGTGTGGGGGGCGACTGGTAGCCCTGGGATTCAAACCCACAACCTTCTGATCCCAGGGGCAAATCCCTAACCACCAGTCCACCATCTGCCCAATATGGACCACCCTGGGGTCTTAGAGGACCATTTGGAGAAATGCTGCCCTTAAGAACCGGCCAGTGGAAGATGCATTAAGAGAGTCATGTTTGTAACTGATATGTCAGTGTACTGTCTTTTAAAAATTATAATTATATTTATATAAGTAAAGTGGCTATTTATGTCATGCATGCACACACCACAGCATAGAGTGTGAAACTGTTTTCTGCATTTAACCCATTTAGTTCGCCACTGGCAATTCTGAGATTCAAACCAATGACCTTCCAATTGCAGGGGCAACACCCTAACCACTAGGCCAACAGTTGTCTCAAATTCTGCCTACAGCAGGAATTGAACCCAGGCTTTTAATCCTCAGTGTGAACCCAGTGAGCTGCAAAGGAGGGGTTGTGAAAGATATTTTTCAGGATATTAGAACTTTTGAATTAGGCCTTTAAAAGGCTCCTCATAATTACTTCATAATCACAGGTCTCCTTTTCAAATGTAGATCTTTATGAATTCAAAGGTTACTCTTCTATGGCATTACTCAAAGAGCTCTTTGTGGCACCTACATTTTTAGACACAAAATGTCCATCAGTTTAAAGTAATCAAATGCAAATGTATGAGAATAGTAATCGTTTAGACATCTGGTATATTTAAGAAAGTAGAGTTTGCCAGCAAAAAAGGACTGTGAAATGCTCTGCTCAGCAGACGTGAACCTGATGTTGGCACAATTGCGTGAGTGTCTATCCATAATGCAAAATGTTTCGGTGGAAGCAAGGTATTAAAATGGATTGAAACAGAGCTCTGTTTTTATACTCTTGTCTTATTTTGTAGAATCATTGAAAAATTCAGAACAACACTCAAGGTACAACACTCATAGCTGTGATTTGAGCAGAAGGCTAAAGGTGATAGCACACTTCCCCTTGTGTTGTATTGCTTACATAAAACTTTGAGGATGGCCTTATGGCGTGTTGCTTTTTAAACACTAACAAATTAAGGAGTTGCCCCTGTGTTCGGAAGGTTGTGGGTTTGAATCCCAGGACTGCCAGTGGCACCACTGAGGTAACCTTGAGCAAGGTACCGTCCCCACACACTGCTCCGCGGGTGCTGCATTACTGACTGCCTGCTGCTTCACTTGGTGAATGGGTTAAATGCAGAGTAGAGTTTCACACTGTTTACACTGTGTGCTGTGTTGTGGTGTGGTGTGTTCACATGTGGCAAAAATGTCAAAAAACTTTACACTTACACCTCACTCATACAGTCAGTAATGCTAATGTTACTAACAAGGAATGAAAGTGAACAGTCACCAGTTTGCAAGAAATGATATCATGCTAATTAGTAACAATTAGTTTTCATTCATTGTTAGCAACATTAGCATGCATAGTTGAACTGTTCATTTAAGGCTACTTTTATTTGGTTTCTTGATAAAACTCAAGGCTCCGAAAGACATGGCATTGCTTTAGGATTTATCAGTTGTTTTTTGCTTGTCTGGATCACTTTCCACACTTGCTTGCAGAACAAGAAAAGACTGGATGACTGTGAGAGAATAGAGAACTAGGGCTGTAATTCTGGTAGGCATTCGCTTTGAGCTAGAAGGACCACTGTCAGTTCCAGTAGGCTGTTACATATAGGCATGACCCCTTTCAATCAGTTCTCACTTAACAAAGGCAAATTGGACAGTTGTCATTTCTTATAATTGAAACAATTATCCATTTTCTTTGCATGCACGTGCAGTGAAATCTGTCTTCGCCAGCTGTGCACTTCTCAATCTATCAAGCGGACACCCATGGGTGCTTATTAAGGCTTCGTGACGGCATCTCATGCAGAACCGAGCCATCATTCGTACCAATTGAAACTTTAATGTCTCTTCGACTAGTTTGTAGCAAGAAGTTCCCACCTGGTCGTAAACAAGGCGAAGGCTGAAGTAGTGTTTGGGTGTGCGCAGCACTTAATATGACATATTACCGCAATTATTTCATGCGATTTTTTCCCCCACGCTGTTAATAATGCAAGTGGCTCGGAGACACCAATCAATCAGGAACAAAAGCAAACTCTCCAGGCCGCCTGGAGCTAGCAAATGGCCTCTGTTGCTGTCCAGCCATACTTTGGAAACCAAACAACCAAAAAAAAAAAAAAACACACACATTCCTCTATTCTCCATCCATTGCCTCACCTCAGCACAACAAGCCATTTTTCACAGCATCAGCGATTCTGCACCGCTTTATCTTAGTGGGCCCCCGCCATTTAGTACGCAAGGAGTGTTTTGTGAAATTGCGGGGGGGGGAGGCGGCGGGTGCGGTGGTAGTGAAAGGAAAATAACAATGACGGCAGAACGGCGCGCAGCGGGGTTGAAAGGGCCTTTTGAAAGGCAGATGAGGGCTCTCGGAGAAGCGCAGAGTGACTGACTCAGTCTGTTTGACTGCTCCTCTCTCTGCTCACTCGCTCCTTATTTCCATACACTGTGAAAGGGCCACGCAGAGACACCTGTAATTAGGAGCGAATGTGTTGCCGGCTCTCTCAGATCTACAAAGATACGCGCTTCTGACCAGAGAACTGCTGGATGACGGGACACAGAAACCTTTGGTTTCAAGGTTTCAGACTTTCAAGATGTAGCTGTCATTGCAGACACTATAGGGATCTTTCTATAGTACTGCATTGATTGTACCATAGCGACCGTCAGTACAGACAGTATGCCAAGGACGCAGAAGCCGAGGGTCCTGAGGGGCTGCATCACCCCTCAACTTGCACTATGGTGTTGTGCCACTAAAAACAAAATCACAAGTTGTAGGTTCTGTGTGCTGAAGCTGAAATGTAAATGTTTAATTTTTCAATAATAAAGTACAATGATAATAATAATGTACAATAATAATAATAATAATAATAATAATAATATGTGCGTTGGTGGAGGCCTAGTGGGTAGGATACTTGCCTCTGGACCAAGACATCATGGGTTCGAATCCTACCTTCAGCATGACACCACTGGGTTCCTGAGCAAGACTCTTAATCCCAAGTTGCTCCAGGGTTACTGTCCCCTGTAGTTAGGGAATGGAAGTCGCTTTGGATAAAAGTGTTATTCTCCCTTATTCGCCAGTATCAACCTTGTTTCCTCCCGAGGTTTCTTCCTCCAATTCTAGAGAGTTTTTCTTTGGCTCTGTTGCCTTTGGTTTGCTCACTAGGGCCTCAGACCCCAATTTCTGCAAGGCTGCTTTCTGACAACGTTGCAAAAAGTGCTATGTAAATAAAGTTGGCCCCATGGTGGCACAGTGGGTAGTGCTGTTACCTCACACCTCCAGGGCTGGGGGTCCGAATCCTGATCCTGGTCTAGCATATGTGGAGTTTTCATGGTGGTGTGGGTTTCTTCCGGGGTCTCCAGTTTCTCTCACAGTCCAAAGATGTGCATTGGGGATTCTAAATTCACCATAGGTGTGTGTGAGAGAATGGTGTGTGTGTGTGTGTGTGTGTGTGTGTGTTCCCTGCGGTGGGCTAGAGAGTCCTTGCCTCGCACCCGTAGACCCCGGGATAGGCTTCGGGTACCCGCAACCCTAGTAAGGATTAAGTGGTTACAGAGAATGAATGAATAAATAACATTTATAAAAAATAAGCTAGATGTGCAGCAATATCCTGACTATGAGGTTTCCTCTTATCAAGAACCTGATGGGTCCGTGCTTAGCTTATTTGCATAAACCTCATCGAGAAGAAAAGAGCAGAAACAATAGAGCGTGCCCCAGCGGTGGTTGTTGTGCTGTCTTGTCCTAACATATTACTTTAGAGCTACTTAGAATGTTTGTCACGTATACTCTGCTATAACCGGCAGCACCTTAAAACACCTTCCTGCATCCCTGAACTGTCCCCTATTATGTACGTGTCCAAAGTTTTGGGACACTGTTTTAATACAAATGAAAAATCTGTTTAGATCTTGATATTTTTCAATGACCCGAAAAAAAGATCAGTTGTTAACAATCGTTTAGAAAAGTTTCCTACCAAGGAGGGCACTTTGATGAACATGAAACTGAGTGTTCAAGCTAAATATACCCAAAGGATTAGCTAATGGCTCTTTTATGCTAATGAAACCTTTGCAGGTATATTTTCTTATTTTATTGTAAAGTCCCAATGAAACATTTTGAAAGCGGGGTAACTTTTGAAAGGGCAGTGGATACACACATATGGGATACAATGCTCTGTATGTCCAAAAGTTTGTAGACAGCTAGAGTTTGGCCCACCTTTACTTGAGCAATGGCCTCTACTCTTCCAGGAAGGCTTTACACTAGCAGTTGGAACATTGCTATGATGATCTGATTGCATTCTGCTGGGAGAGTATGAGTGAGGTCAGGTACTGATGTTGGGTGATTTGTTCTGGATTACAAACACCACTCTAGCTCATTCCGGAGGTGCTGCTTTACTCCACTGCTCCTCAGCCTAAAACTGGGGGGCTTTATATCCCTGTAGCTGATGTTTGGCACTGGGCATGGTGCCCTTAGGCCAGTGAGGATGTTTCAGAGTACCCCGTTCATTCAGCAGTGCTTTTCTATTGAGACTATACAAGCTGTAAATGCATGTGTACACTGAGCTCGGTCTCACAAGTTTTGTGAAGCCATCATGATAAACAATGTAATCAAAATACGTGCTGCGATCACGATTTAGGCCTTTTTTTCATGCTAGGACAACACTTCAATATCATCTGTCTCAGTGGTAACTGGTGAATGAGGGACAGTAGGAGAGAAATAATGAGTTGATTCCTTACCATTTTTGTTTGCAAAGCGGTTGAAACAGATTGAAAGGCTGCGAGACGGGGAAAGTCCCTAACCCTAACCCCTAACCCTAACCTTTAACCCTAACCTTAACCAAAATTTCTATCCTTAACCCCAACCCCTAACCCCTAATCCTAATACCTAACCCTAACACCGAACTTTAATCTCTAACCCTAACCTTTTACCCTAACCCTAACCTTAACCTAAATTCCTTATTCTTAACCCTAACCCCCAATCCCTAACCCTTAACCACTTTTCCCACACTTAACTCCTACCCTAACCCTAACCGTAACCCAACTTCCTTATCCTTAACCATAATCCTCCACCCCTACTCCTAAACCCTAATTTCCAATCCCTAACCCTCATCTTTAATTCCTACCTTTACCCTTAACCCCAACCCCCCCTTTTTTTACCCCAACCTTTTATTTGTTTCTTTTTCCGATTCTTTCATCCTGAATCCGCAATTCCTATTCCCTATTTTTAACTTTAATTCCTAACCCTGACCCGTACCCTTTACCCTTACCTTATACTTAATTTTCTTTCTTACCCTTCACTTAATTACTTATCCCACATTCCAATTTTTAAATCTTAATTTTACCTCCTTCCCTAATCTTTATTTCTAATCTTTTAATTTGATTTTTCAGTTTAATTTTATATCATAGCCACATAGCACTTACCTACTCATTTATTTAATTAATATATAGACTGACTCTATCCTGTTTGGTTTGTCACGTTTTTGTTGGATTTATTCATGTTTTTGGTTTGGGTTATTGTACTAGCACTTATGATTTGAAGCACAATTTTTCTTGATTATAGCACTTATATATAGGATCAGTGTATATATTAGTCTTTTATATTTATAGATGTTTTTTTCCTCTTTCTAATTTATTTTGTTTGCCTATAGTTTCCAATCGGCCAGTGCACACAAAAACCAAAAAGGTATTTTCTAAAAAACAATTTCCTTCACTTAACCCTCACTCTAACCTTAACCCTAACCCTAACCCTCACCCTCACCCCCACCCTCACCCCCACCCTAACCCTAACCTTAACCTTAACCTTAACCCTAACCCTCACCCTC